>JAOANR010000006.1:18207639-18807639 GCA_030278955.1 Hygrophila difformis | reverse complement strand
AATCCTAAAGCTAAGCACTCCCACCGGAAGGCCAGATCCATGTCGCCGTTACGAACGAACGCACAGCACGAATTGCGAGGAATGAAAACCGTCGCCGCCAATGAAGGGAACGACACGAAGGAATACTCGTCCACCGAGACGACGCCGTCTTGTTCCGCCTCGTCGTCTCGGTCGTCGTCGTCTTCCTCCGGAAGAAACTCCAAGAAATGGATATTCCTCAAGGATCTCCTCAACAGAAGCAAAGGCGAGGGAATAGCCAACGGCAAGGAGAGATTCTGGTCAGCGATTTCGTTCTCGCCTTCGCCGGCGAGGGACAAGATTGACGATAAGAAAAACAAATGCGAAGACAGGAAAGCAGCGAAAAAGCCTCCGGCGGCGGGGAAACCTGCCAACGGAGTATGGAGGCGCCGCGTCCCGCCGTCGGCTCACGAACGGCACTACACGGCGAAGAGAGCTCAGGCGGAGGAGATGAAGAGAAAGACATTTTTGCCCTACAGGCAGGGGCTTCTGGGGTGCTTAGGGTTCAGTTCAAAGAGCTATTGTGCTTTCAGCGGATTTACCAGAAACATGAACCCAATTTACTCCAGGTGAAGTAAAAACACAATGGACTACTAATAATTACCGCTGTTATATTATTCCAATATTTGTGCATGTATAGATTTGTAAGATGAATTTGATAGTAGTATCATTTTCAGTGTAGCGTTCTCCATTATAATATTGTTCAAAAAGCCTGTAAGAATTTGGATGTCGGGTCACTGTTTTAGTGATTATTGTTTCTGCCTTGCGGTGTGTAAATAGTGAGTCGAAATTCAGTACGTTTGGCGTATGAATGAGGCCATGAAGGCATGCATGTGTCGCTGTAAGAGCAGCTGTAGCCGTTTCTTGTAATACTATACAATAGAAGTATAGTACTGTATTTAATAATTTGAATGGATTTTATTTCAATTAAATTGTGACATTCCTGACAAATGACCAACTGGATCCTAGCCTGAATAGGCTGTTCCGCCAAAAAATGACCAACTGGATGTCCCATTTAAACCAAACGTGTCGCCCAATTTTAAATACTAGAAGATCTATTAGAATTGGGATTTGGCAAAAACGAAGAGTATTAGTACTACTCAACTCACTTACTTTAAATAAATAAAATGTTGGATTGATATTAATATTAATAATAAAAGAGTATTTTGTTATGCCCTCAAGCAAAGCGATTTAAATGGACGACGTGGATCGACTTACTATTATTGTTCTGCACACAGCTTTTGGGAGCTTTTATTTTATATTTTATATTAAAATTGTAGCTCCGTACTGCACTATATCTTTTGAGGGCTGTAATTACAATTTGAAGTTTTACAAATAGAAGCTACTTAATGTAGCATTAAAAAAAAGCTAGCAATCTTATTTATGTTCAATTACAATTTTAACCAATTAATCAACCCATTACCCGATAGTACCTACATAAATATTTTTTTTTCGGGAAAAAGGAGGGCCGAAGCCAATTTCATTCATCAATTTGATACAAATGGTACATGCCCATAGAATCTTTGATCAAAGCATCCCTAATAAAGTCGGGAGGCCTTGGAAGATGTTCAACACCAAAAGAAAAATTCCTATCTCGAAGTAGAAGATCGCAAGCCTGGTTGATCTCCCTGGGAATTGCATTAAAAGTAACATGCCATTTCCAGGTCTTCATGTATCGGATCTTAGCAAAGAGATCATCGTAGTTGCCGAAAGTGATAGCATTAGAGTTAATCAACGTAATTGCATGGGCATTATCGCACTCAACTTCCAGGTTGGTGATGCCTAGATCCCAAGCTTCCTGGAGGCCGAGAAGAATACCCCAGACTTCAGCTTCCAAAGCATCCATAACTCTCTTCTTCATGCGAATGCCACCTACCCAGTGACCTTCCGAATCTCGAATAATCCCCCCAGCAGTGCTACAAGAGGAGGAGGAACTACCATCGCAATTGAGTTTAAAAAAACCCTTTGGGGGCTTCTGCCATCGAATGCGAGTCGTGCTCCAATTATTTTTGCCCAGAAGTTTAGACTCAGCGAGGGAAAAAGAGAAGGTCCTACTGCTACGCTTGATAGTCAAAGCCAGGGAGTCCCAATGAGGGTTGGTCGAACTAAAGAGTTGCTTGCATCGAGCTTTCCAAATATACCATATTCCAACAGCAAAAATGGTTGCATCAAGGCTGCCAACACAAGTACAGCGATTCGACGAAATCCAGTCTTGGATAGATGTAGACCAGAAAGACCTTTTAGAGAAGCCAAGTTGATTCCAAATGCGAGCTGATAAAGAGCAGTCTCTTAGAGCATGAATTGGAGTTTCGCTACCACCACAATACCAACAGTGATCGTCAGGGCTAAGGTGTCGTCTAAGCCTCTCCGAATTAGTAAGGATTTTGTTGTGGAAACACAACCACATAAAGGCACGAGCATGTTGAGAACACGGCCACCGCCAGATGAGCTTCCAGGTTGGGGAAGGGGAATTGATCGCACTTTGGAAATGAATGAGGGCATTCCTGGCGCTTTTAGTGGTAAACTTTCCATCAGGACAAAGGTTCCAGAATGGGATATCATCATGTGCAGAGCTACTAGGAGGCATCAGGTTAATAATAATCCGTAAGATATCAATGGGGAGGACTTCAATGAGTTCATCAAGTTTCCATGCATCTCTATCCACATAAGACTGAAGTGATCGCACCCTCTCCTGGTCAGTCAGAGGCCGAAGGGTGAAGTCCTGCAAAACAGACTTAGAATTAATCCAATGATCACTCCAGAATAAAATAGTCTCACCATTGCCTTTATGCCAACCCACAAAAGGAAGAAACTTTGGCCAAATGCTCATAAGATCCTTTGCAAAATAAGAGAGTGTCTGAGTCCCTTGTTTTAGTTTATGATGTCTCCAACCATAACGGCACTTGAGAAGTGTAGTCCAAGTTGTGTCACGACTGATGAGGTTCCAACAACTCTTCATGAGAAGTGCATCATTGAGTGGGGCAAGACGATGAATACCCAGTCCACCATCAGCCTTGTTAACTGTAATGCGATCCCAGGCCACCAGGTGGACTTTCCTATGATCCTTAGTAGAACCCCACAAGAAGTCTCGACAGAGGCGGTCCATAGCTGAAATAACCTTGTTAGGAAATTTCATGACCTGCATAGGATAGATCACAAGAGCTTGGAGGACCGAAATTATCAACGTAATGCGGCCAGCAAAACTCAAAAACCTGCAAGACCAACCATTCAACTTTGCATCCATTTTATCAATAATATAATTAAAATGGGAGGGGGAGCGCTTCCCTGAATGGATAGGGATACCAAGGTAGGTACCAATGGAGGAAGAACTACGAATACCGAGCTCAGTTTCAATAATGGCGCGGGTTGCCCTGGTCACACTTTTGCCAAAAATCACTTTGGATTTAGGGAGACTGATAGAAAGTCCGGACATGGAGCAGAAAACAGAAAGAATAGATTTGATGTTGAGTGCCTGATCCATACTAGCTTTCGAAAACAGAAGGATATCATCGGCGAAAAAGATATAGGGGATTTGGAGTTGAGCCTTATTCCAGGACGGAGGCTGCCATTGACCATGTTGGACAGAGGAAGTAATCATCCTGCCAAGACGTTCCATGCAAAGAATAAAAATGTAGGGAGACATGGGATCGCCTTGTCTAATGCCACGGGAAGGTTTGAAAGTGGGAGATGGAGCACCATTCCAAACGACCTGCATGGAAGAAGATTCCGAATGAGCTAGAAACGAAGGTGAGCCGGAACACTCGAAGCCCTTGAATGTGGTGAACCGTAGGGGGGATCACCCGTATCCATGGGATCTACATATGCATCAGCTGTAGTAGAAGGGGTAGCCTCACAATCTGGGGGGCGGCCACTTTGGTTATTCGACAGAGAAGAGGTAGCCTTATGGGAAATGGAAGAAGGGGATTTGAAAGTAACTACTGTATGGTGTTCTTTGTTGAGTGTAGTATGAGAAGGAAAAGCCTGTACACCCGAGGGTTGGGACCATTGCATGGAAGATGTAGAGGGATGCTGGATAGAATCAGCATGACGCTTGGGGATAGATGAATTTGAAGGTGGTTTCCGATGATTTGAAGGATGGGAAATAGGATGATCAGGCCGCCTAGGGGATGTGGGAGTTTGAATTTGATGAGAATTTTGCCTACCACCCTTATCAGAAAGGTCAGGATCACTATCAAGAACTGAGAAACGATTGTCCTTAGAAGAAGGGGTCGTTGTCTTCAATTTTGGCTGCCTAATTGGTTGCCTTTTTCTTGACTGAACTAACATCCAAGGACCATAGGGAGTACTCTTCTGTAAATCTTCATCCCTAGCAATCGGCTGTTCTTGGGGAACTTCATTAGGATCTTCAGACGATAGACATTCCGATTGAATATGACCATATCTACCACAAAGTAAACAAACCATTTTAAGATTCTCAAATTCAACATTGAAATCTTTACCATCAATAGTGATGCTCGGGGTCAGGGGCTTGTCTAGATCAATCCGGACAGCAAGACGAGCAAACCGTCCTCTTTTAGTGTCCCCAGTGTTGAAATCTACACTAATAACTTGACCTATAGCCGATCCAGCAAGTGCAATGACGCGTCTGTTATACATGTGCATCTCAAGGCTGGGAATTCTTGCCCAAGTGACCATCGACTTCACTACATTGGTTTTGGGATCAAAGGATTCTTGCCATCTTTGGACGTGCAAGTAATGGCCGGATACCATCCAAGGACCGCCTGTGATCGCTTGGTTGGCCTCCTCTTCTGTCTGGAATTTGATCACATAATAATCATTGTCAAGATCAATGAAATCATAGTGTTTAGAAGTAGGCCATATCTGTTCGATCCGAGACTGAAGGACTCTAAAAGAGATGCGTCGTCCGATTACTTTGAACACAATGGCATGCATCCAGGGTTTAAGAAGAAAAGCACGAAAAGAATCTGAGAATGAAATGCAAGGTTTTCCATTGCAGTAAGATAAAGTGAGATCGGAAGGATCGCCAAGATCATCCGCTGGGTCGTCCTCCAACACCATATGAACAAAACCAGCAGCACGGCGGGCGACATCGCTGTACAGGGACCTAGGGCGCTTGCTACCACGGTTGTCTTCAGGGTCTGGCGGCACTCCGCCATGATCCGATTCATCAACGTCCGCCATAGCAAAAGAACAACAAACACCGAATCTTGAAGAATTTTCTTATAAATATTTTTCATTTTATGTCTTTTATAAATTTTATGACAGCTACAGTTCCCTACACTTCCAGATCGCAGCTACAGCCCGTGTGCAAAACAAACCCTTTGAGTAGACAGAAAATAGTACTAGAGTTTAGTTTGGCACAGAAGGTAGACGAGAAGGTTTAATTTAGAGGTTGATCAAACAAAATTTAAGATCATACGAGTAAAAGCATGCAAAGATTAGACCTTGATTATATATTCTTTTCTCGTTCTTTAAAAAAAGATTGACAGATTGTAGGGTAGTAATACCTAGGGGTGGGCACGGTTCGAATAACCGGGATTTTTCAGATATTTGCTAACCGAACTGAACCGAGCAAATATTCGAAAACATTAACCGAAACTGAACCGAAAAACTTCGGTTAACCGAGAAAAATCACAATATCCGCGGGTTACTCGAACCGAATCGAACCGAGCCATTCTATAACAAATTTGCTCTCCGAATAACCGAAATGACGGTTAACCGAAAAAATAATATCCTATTTGCAAATAATATAAACCGAACCGAACCGAATCGAATCGAATCTTAAAATTTCAAAAACAATTTTAGAACATAATATCCAAAGTAAAATGCCATTGATAAATATCTGCAACCAAAACAAAATATAACAGCAGCCATGATCTCCTAGATCCAATAAAATAATTGTCTCAAACCAAACAAAACAACAACCATCTTCTTTGATTCTTGTCTCCAACCAAAACAATAATATCTGCAAAATCCAACAAAAAGATATACCATGAACAACACATCTAAACAAAATAAACACATCTCAGCAACGAAAAATAATTATAATAAACCAATGGCAAGATACTAGACAAAAACTATAATGGACAAGTTGTAAAAAAAGAATCTGTACAAGCAGATTTCTCAAATGTCATAATGGACATTGGACAGGATCCCAGTTAGCAAAAGTACCAGGGCTCATAAGAGTATTATTAAGGCTTAACTTGGCAAAATGACCTTCTTAGCACGAGTTCAGCATCTCCATTACCAACACTATCTAAACCTCAAAATTTCAAGAAAACGGCCTGAAACATTATTGAGGACAGAAAATTTAAACTTCTGATTACACAGACACAGGATCAAATAATCCATACGGAAAGATATGGAGTGGATTGTGGATGAAACAGCAAGATTAAAATAGCCTCACATAGGTTACCAGAATAATAGATTTCAATAATAGAAGATATATATGGAGGAAGTCTAGTCATCAATAAACCATATCCAGCAATGACAATTTGTTTATTTATGTACTCTAAAATAAGAAAATTAATGGTATGGTATCATCAACCAACAATAGCATAAATATATTTCTTTTACCTCAACTCAAATCATCTTCATGGTTAGTCATCCAATTCCAAGAGATTAGCCATCCCTACTACAAAAATTAAACAACAAAGTATTATGTTTGCTATAAATCTTTATTTAACACCTGAGTTAATGAAAGTGAAAAAGTTATACGTTCCTTCTTCTTCTAAAGTATTGACGGATGGGCAGATTTGAAACCATAACCAAAACAAAATTAATACCAAGTAAAGGGCATGAACATAAGAAGCTATTCATTTGTCTTTACTAACAGTAATATCCTTTTAGTTCATTTATAATTCCATGTTTCTCTATTGCCAGCATGCATCTTAGGACCAGGTTCAAAAATTGGCAGGTAACCCTCATCCTTATATACAAACCCACAAATCAAATGCTAGCAATTAGTCCAGAATAATATAAAACAGGGCAATGCGGTTTATTTCACAATTTTTTTTTTTTTTGCAAACAAAATCAAGGACTGCGGTTTCTTACTCAGACTAATTGTCTCAAGTATAAATCTACAGCTCTCCAAAATGGAGGAGATATAATATGACTACAAGTGAGAAATGAAGAAGGCTTTTTAATGTGTCATTCAGGCACCTGAACTCGAACCAAACGACTGGACAAGTGACCTGACTTGGCCACTAAACATCTTGGAAGTGATCTTTTTACCTGGGATGTGAAATGGATTTGAAACTGCATCTACATAGGCAATATGGAACTTTCGGAAAAACTCTCTCATCAACAACATCATAGATTTATTTCACAAATTAATCCTTGCAGACAGGAAATGAAATAGATTTATTTCATAAATCAATGACTTCTCGCCCAAAACAGGGCAATGCAGTTTCAGCCGGAGGGGTTGAGCGTGTGCTGTTATGTGGTGCCTCGCCGCATCGCCAAGGGGAAAGCTGGAGGGGTTGAGCAGCGCCGTCCTGCCTCGTCGCGTCGGTGCTCGGGGTTTAGGGTGAAGAATTGAACGGTGAAACTGAAGTCAGGGGTTTACGGTGCTAGGCACCGTCGCTGCCTCGTCGTGTCGGCGCTCGGCGTGGTTGTGGAAACTGAAGGTTGAAGAACTGAAGTCGGGCAGCCCTAGAATGGAAATGAAGTGAAGGGTGAAAGACGGGGGAATGGGTGAAATGAATTAGGGTTAAGGGTTTTTGAAAATAATATAAGTAAAATATTTTAAAATTAAATTTAATTATAATATACGGTTCGGTTCGGTTAACCGGGGTAAAAAAATTCAAAAAACCGTAACCGAACCGAACCGAGCAAATACCTGTGCTGGGGTATTTGTATTCGAACCGAATGCTCCGGTTAACCGAAAATTCGATTCGGATCAGCGGTTCAACGGTTCGGTTCGAATTTTTTGTCCACCCCTAGTAATACCTACCAGTATTAATCATGATACAAAGAATTTCTAAACACGGATTTTTTGTGATAGTGACTAGGGAGTGGGGCATGGTCATTCAATGTTGTAGGGCTCTTAATTTGGTTGGGACTTGGGAGATACCTCATGAAAAAAGTTGTACATGTACTTTTTGGATATATTCTATTTTTACAATTTTTGCCCCGACTTTTCTCGTAAATTAAAAAGACTCCAATAAACCCCATGTCAATTGCTCAATAATAAGTTAAAATTATCATTAACACAAGCATATTATCTTAATTAACTAATTAATACCCCATAATGATATAATTATAGTAGTACTTATCAATATTAATGATCAATACCACCTTCAATAAGTACTATTACAATTCCTCAATTATAGGCGGTGGTTGACTTGAGACTCGTGGAAGGAGCCCATCCCCCACTTTCTAATACTCATAAAGTCATAATAATAATAATAATAATAATAATAATAATAATATTATTATGTTAAAGTTAGATGAAGTACTCCCTCCGTCCCACGAAATTTGGCTAGTATATTTTAGGGGTATCCCGCAAAATTTGGCCACTTTCCATTTTTAGATAAATTAAATTAATATAAATATCATTAGAATCTTAATGGTTTTCAAATCCCATTAAAAATAATTATTTTTACTATTCTGCACAACTCTCAATACACTTTTAGTTTTCTACTCAAAGTCCCTTGCATTTCTTTAATTCTTCATATTTTAAAATGGGTACAAATAAAAATTATATAAAATATATATTCTAAAACTAGACGCTTAGACGATTCTAACAAGACCATGCTTGACTATTTTTCTCTAATTAAATCATTACAATAGTATTAAGTCAAAGTTAAAAAATAAACAAAGTCAAAATTCATTAAACTTTTTAAACACAAATACCCACATCACTTTAACCACTAAACCCCACCATCTAAATTACCGTGTCCAAAAAAAAAAGTAGCCACATTTCGCAGGACGGAGGAGTACTATTTTATCTTGTGCTCTTATCTGGCGAAATCCATTCCTGATTCCTGAGGGGGGATAAATGATACTACTACATGATAAAGATCATCAAGTAATTGGATATTTTGAACATCTCATATACCAAACCTGAGTAGATTTCACTGTTGATTGATGTGTTATCTTTGAGTGTGGTTTGGCTTTATTGACCCACATGTTACTTTTTCTCTGAGATTTTGTCTCTGGTCGGGAGCCATTATGGCATTATTGCATAAATGCTGTGCATATTGTAAATTCTAAAAGATACTCCCTCCGTCCCATTCCAAATATCCTACTTACTATTTTTGAATGTCCCATTACTAGGGCTGTCAAACGAGCCTAGGCCCGTTGGGCCGGCCCAGCCCGTGAGGTATTTTTTATGGGCTGGGTTAGCATTTCAGCGGCCCGTTAGAAATTAGGCCCGCCCCGCACCGGCCCGTTTAAAAGTGGGCTGAGGTGGGTTAGGGCCGGGCCGGGCCGGGCCAGCCCGTTTGACAGCCCTAATGTGAAGCTCTAAAAATTTATGTTAAATTATTGATGGGCTTTGGTAAAGTAATCCTAAAAAATATATGCATATCAGTCCATAGATAGTCAACATGTTCAAAATTAGAAAGAGCAAAATAAAAAAAGAACAGTTTTTTTCTATAGTGGGCTAGCCCACTTTGGCCCGCAGCCCGCCTTGGGTTGGGCTGGGTTAGCATTTCAGCGGCCCGTTAAAAATTAGGCCCGCCCCGCAACGGCCCGTTCAAAAGTGGGCTGAGGTGGGTTAGGGCCGGGCCAGCCCGTTTGACAGCCCTACTCATTACAAATATTTTCTTTCTATAAATAGAAATAATTTTCCCCTCCAACAATTATGTGGACCCCACCATATACTCACAAATCAATTCTACCTTAATTCCCGTGCCCAACAGTAACAGGACACTTGGGGTGGGACGGAGGGAGTAATAAAGAGTATAAAAGTAACAAATATGGATTGGGCCGTGCATTACGTATGTTTGCTTCAAGGTGCCATGCTAATGTTATGCTTGTAATGAACTTTCCCGTCTCCTTCTAATCATCACGTTTGACTTTTTAATATCATTCACTATTTAATTTTGACTCAAATTTTTATTAATAGTTATGCAATAAAAATATAGTCATATGAGATCTTATTAGATTCGTCTAATTTTGTAGTTTTAGAATATCAAATTTTTATAATTTTTTATCATACAAAATTTAAATTATTAATCGTTAAAAATATGTATTGATATGCGTGTCTGATTGGTCTGTATCAAAAATAGTGAGACGGAGAAGTACTAATGAGAGACCATAGACAACAATAGAAATAGTGCGTGCTAACCACCGCCAGTTGAGGCCCCAGCCAAAGATAAAGTTTGGCGAATAATATATTTAATTTTTATTAATAAACTAGCGTTTTTTGCCCGCGCGCAACGCGCGGGCGTATTGATTTCTTTCTTATTATGAATAGAACTAATATATATTTTTTTAATTGAATGAACAAAATAAATACGTAGAAGTATGCAGTTTGGAATTCATAGTCAATGATAATTTTAAATTATAATGATTTTGAGTAATGGTTTAAAGTTTAGAGATCTAAAGTTAAAAGTTAAGGAGGAATAGAGTTTATAATTTAACAATCGAGTTTAGTATTTCATTGTTAAAATGAAACATATTTATTATTAATTAGTTATTTTAACATCCTATTGTCCCTCGACCCTCCTCCCATTATGTGAATTTTCTTGAATGATATAACAATAAGCCAAAGATAAAGTTTGGCGAATAATATATTTAATTTTTATTAATAAATTATCTAACACATAGGTATATACTAGTTGGAGACCTGTGCGATGCACAGCGTAAAAGGGATGTACAACTGCCTATGGAGAAAGGAAAAATAATTATAGGTAAGTATATGTGAGTTCCTATCGACAATTTCTGATCTTCTATTGTATGCTTATGGGTTTCTGGTTATTTGCACATAAAATAAGAACACAATAAAGAAAGAAAGAAAATCAGTAAGAATGTTGTAGAATGAGATAAACTAAACAAAAAGGATTAATAAGAGACAAATAACCAGAATATACCTTCTCCGTTGCACCAGAAAGAAGAACTGTTCCACAATCATTTGTGGCCATTGCATAAGCCGACTCTTTATGGCCTTTTTCAGCAAAAGAAACATACCCTGACCTTGAGTCAGATGCGTAAGTAATGTTTTTTATTGAGATAATAGGGCGGACACATGTATGTCGCAAAGATCCTAAACCATTGTTACATGTAACAAAATCATTTACAATTGTATTATTTGCTTTTGACACTGGAGCAACTGCAGCTTCAAGATTGCATATGAGAGTTCACCACCAAGGCCAGCAGATGCAATGACATTGCTCTGGAACATTAACAAAGAAGATCAGAAACTGTTGGATGCAATGAATGGCAATACCTACATGGATATTAAAATTTCAAAAGAACATTATACAGGAGTAGAGCTAGCCAAGCCAAGCCAAGTACTAAAATTTCTGGGTGTTAAGTCTTAACAAGCTGAGCACAACCTTGGTCAATAATAAAACAAGTCGAGGTCAAGACTTGGCTCGATGCGATTCTTCTGAGGACTCGAGCCCAAACAAGCCATGTTCACACTTCATTAAGGTTTTTAAATATATGTTATAAAACATTATTTATAAAACTATAAATAAACCTTCTTAACAAGCTTAATCAAGCCGAGCCTACTCACTTATTTTAAAAGTATTCTATAAGTTACAAGCTTAGCTGTAGCCTAATCTTTCATTTTAACAACACTAAAAAGAGCATGAAATATTTCTTAGTGTCTCAGGGAAAAAGTACATTTTTTTCAGCAGCAGCAAGTGACATAGGCAGAATGCTGGCGTAAGGTCTTGATACATGTTCTATTAGACAAGCCATTCCATACCTAATATTTTCACAAAATACAAAAAGAAATCAGTAAGTGGAAACAATAGATATATGTGTCAAGCATAAACAAAGAATACAAACCTTCACTGTGGTATCCGATGAGCAAGAAACTAATGTGTTTCCACCTGTAAGAACAACATCAATAACCTGTCTCGACATGATACACAACCAAATGGCACGAACACACAGCCAAAAAAAATCCAGGAAGCAGATTGGTACATGTATGTCGCATACAGTCAGATGGAGGACTCAACTGGCAAGGGTTGCTTACACAGAATTTAAAAATTGAAAAATTCAAACCTATTTCGTGATTCTGAAACGGACGGCATATTAAGGAAAAGCTAACCCTCGGGAACCTCAAAAAGAATTTGCACTTCGTCTCCGGCTCTACGCAATCTGCAGGAAAACAGCAAAGACAACCGTTTAAAAATCACATAGCACATAGTTAGCAGAAACAAAACTTCAGTCTAAAAAGGTCAATCGAACCATTGACAAAATCACAAGAAGACATATTAAACTAAAGCCAAAGGCATCAAATGACTTGCAAGCACAAGAGAGCAAATATATATTTGATGGTAGCAGCATGTAAAATTTATTGAACCTTTCTTTCACTCTCCTCTCGATAGTACTGCTCCTTGGGGATGTAGACACCATTCTTTTCCCCAGCATAAACCTCTGGAGAGAGAAAAGATAGAGAAAATGTTAATCAAAACGCTGTGGCTTTTATACAAACCTAAATATGCCTGCAGAAAACATCTTGAGCAGCTAGTTCTAAACTTCTCTTGGGGAACACCACAAATAGCCAGCATTCCATCAAGTGACTATCTGTAATTCAGCTTCACCTGCAAGGGGTTCAGAAATAATGAAAAAAAAAATGGAAAACTTTCGCAACTCTTTTAGAAATTGTCAATAAAAAATTTATATGTATAAAAAAGAGAAAATAAAACAAGCGGATAAGGATGTCGCCAACATGCAGTAAAGCATTATTTTTTTTTTACCACATTGACGGAAAAACCTACAAAAATAAATAGCATATAACTTGACCTTATTAAAAAAATGAAACACCCCATAAAAGTTACCTCATAATCTCCAATAGCAAGTTCATGAAGCAGCTCTGTCAAGATTTTGATAACCTCAAAGGCTGGCCCGATTTGCATATACAACAGCTCGATATTATAACCAAAATCTCATGCAATGGAGTCCCGGAAGGAGCAGGCTTCGTTGAAATAAATTATGCAAGATTCAACTAATTGAGAATCAATATGAAATGCAAAGATAATATTTTTTAATGGTAACAGGATTACCTTGATTTTTAAAACAGTATCCATTCTCCTCCAATTCCTTGGCTTTAGAGTGTAGTAAGTAATTGGAAAAGGCAAGTTTTTAGTTAAGTCAGCACCAGATGCATTGCCTGACACAAGAAAAATTTCCAACCTCAATATGATTCATCAAAATTCAAAAGCTTAACTCCACATATTAAGAAAGCATGAATCCAGATTTTGCACTGCTGAAAATCAGAACAACGAAAATGTTTTCCCAAGAAAGGTTCAAAGTATATCATGGATATAAACACACAGTAACGGTGAATTTATAGAAGGAGAAAAAACCTTCATAAGATGTTCGAGCAGTTTTCTTTTGAATGGTTTCAACTTCATCCCTTTTTCTTTTCACTTTGCATGTGAGAAGTGCATCTACAGTCTGCAAACCATCTGATACACAGCTAGTAGATAACCGAAAGAAAAAACATTAATCCCAAAATTGTCAATACTAACTATGTGAAATTGAAATGGTTTAGAAAGGCAGTACCCCAATTACCTGAGTGCTAAAACTGTCCTAGGAATTCCACAGCACTCTTTAAAATTTTTTAATACTTTAGATTGTGATAAATACAATGCTGCATCAAGACCAGGGACATAAAGCATGACCACTTTGAGAATCAACGGCTTGTTCTGCACACAAATAAAACAATTGAGCAAAGAAAAGAATACCAGTAAGCTCTTTACTTTCTTTCTGGATTGAAGGATAAACTCTTTATTTCGACAAACACAATCAAGGCCTCATGTCAGTTCACATATTGCACACAACTGAGATGCAAAAAACAATCATTTTACCTTAATAAAAACCCATGATGGCATGAAACCCTCAGCCAGCACCCAGGTTGCAAGTCCTTGAACATCCTATTACACAATGTTAGCAAGCAGCAACATATTTAATAACTTAACTGAATTCCCTAACCCACTAAACACATACATGCAGATTTAGGGTTGAACTTGCTTCTGGCTGCTTAAACTCAATATCTGCTCTTCCCTGCAGCATACGCCCATAATCTTAAATTTCATCAGAAAGAGATCAAGAACAGTTCCGGATACACATGTAGACTATGAGGAGGCATCTTTTTACCAAAAGAAACAAAAAAGTGAATTCAGAACGAGTTCGCAACACACAAGAGCCAGAGTTTATGCACACACACTCAATTGCATATGGAAAGTAACACAGATAACTCTAAGGACGCGCAGAAACAACAATTACCAAATTTTACAACTACCATCTCCTCCTGTACTCTAGCATATAGAGGTTTGCCAATAATTAATTTCCATTCTACTTAGAAACAAAGTATAATCAATCTCCGACAATATCCCAGCAGCTAATTGCAAAAAAGGGTCTATTTAAAACACAGATGTTAAACAACATTGGGACAAATGGCTGAAAATGTCGAGAAACGTACCTCCGGACCATACACATCAAAGAACGCTTTTGCATTGGCGCCGGCCTTAGAATTTCCTTCGTCGCGCGCTTCAAATATTTTACCTCTTTCTCCAGCAAAACTTCCCTAAAAAACAGTAGTTTCCAAATACTCATGATGGAAACTGGGAAAGGCACATGCAAAACACATTAATTTTCAAGCTCTAACTATACTGTTGTCTCAATTCATCAAAAAAAAAACCACGAGAAACTAAATGACTCGGTGATTCGGTCAACATCGAAATATTTAGAACTCAGCTTCTAACCAATTCATATCAGTAACAACACGCACAAAAATAAATAAACATAGCTTGCAAATGTGTAAATATACCTGAAGCAGTCCCATGGCATAAGTTACATAGCTCCTCATCCTTCCTTGGCTTGTAATCCTAATCTCATTTTCATCAATCCATGATTCCTCCCTCGGCCTCTCTACCTTCTGGTACCGATCCATGCTCTGCCAAAACCAAAACAGCAACAAAATCAACAAAAAGACAAAAATAAAAATACAACTTTGAAACCAAGTCGAAGTCGATCAAAGGCTGTGGATGACATTCCTTGCCGTCCGCCCTACGGTCCGCGACTGACAGAGAGAGCGTCGATTTGGTGAGCTACCGAGGCCTAAAAAGGTAAAATCTGGTGGAGATAGATCGCCATCCCCAACACCACCGTGGATTCCCGAAAATACCGCGGAGCTCGAATGGCGCTGGTGCGGTTTCCGAAGGAAACAAAGGGCGACAAACCACAATCTAGCACGAACCCAAAAAAGATTGATGAAGATGCAGCTAAATTCAAACCCAAACCCAAATAAACCACAACATAGTTTCTTACGCGAGGTGCGAGCTGAGACAGGAGCGGTGTCCGGCGGTGCTGCGAAGACGGTTGGGGGCGCCGCAAAATTATGAGAAATAAGGAAGTGGCAGAGACTGGACCGGTGCCGATCGCGGCGGCGTGGTGGCGCCAGAGGGAGGGCGATCGACGAGCAGATGAAAGAGACGGGAAGCGAGAGTGAGGGAGGGTAAGAAGGGAAGCGGGTTGAAATGGGGGAGAAACAGAATGCAGGGTAGGTTTTGGAATTAGAATTTTGATCTAAACGGCCAGCACTCCATCTCACCTCCAATGTCTAATCAGACGGTCCAAAATCAATTCAGAAATGAGCGACCATGATTCAAATTTAATTAGAATGGATGGTGGAGATTTGAATAGAGGTTTTGGAGCTCTCCCTCTTATAGGATATAATAGATAAACACTCTTATTAATAGAAACTGTAGAATAAAAGATTTTTTTATTTTTTAAATATATTTATATATGTTTAATCTATTTTTTTTTTAATTTTATATAATAATATAAAAAGTTATAATAATACAAAGTACAAAAATTTAAAACATCGATTGTATTTGTAATAAGCTCAGAGAGGCATGTGTTGGAGTGTAAAGCTGATCTTGCGTGCAAATGCAAGTGCTGCCCTTTCCCTACCTCCATTATTTATGAGTAGAGCCACGACTGTTAACTTGCGTTTCTCATGGTCCTTTTGTGTATTTTTTTAAAACAATTTATACGAGCTATGAAACATGTTGTGGGAGAGCTCATATCACACATATTACAAATGAAAAGGGATAGGGGTGGAAAACTTCCAACCTGAATGTTGGAAGATAATGACTTGCTTTGGTCAAATAAAGATGATTTTTGGAGGTTGAGTCGCATTCCCTAATGCTGCGGTGCTGCCCAAATGTATTCAGTGTATAATGAATCGCCTGAACACTTTTTCAATCAAACATTGCACAGAGAATCAAATCATCCGCAAAGAGAAGTTGCAAGATACCCACACCATTAGATGATGAATGGATCGATCGCCACCTTTCCTCATTCACCAATTTGCAGAACATTAGACCATCTCCAATGGTGGAAGCAAATCCTCAAATTTGATGATTTGGGGAAAGTTTGCTCCCAATGGTGGAAGCAAACCAATTCTCAAATTTGAGGATAGATAAACATTCCTCAAATTTGTTGAAATTTGATACTTTCCCCAAACCAATCCTCAAATATTTTCTTTTTCTTTTCTATTTATTTTATGTATTATTATTGATTTATATATTATCAAAAACTAATTTTTAATATATAATCCATTTAATAATTTTAATCACATTATTTTAATATAATATATAAATAAAAATAATAAATTTACATATTGTATATTAATAATTATAATCGTATTATTAATAATTAAATATAAAATAAACTTATATTAAAAAAATTGAAAAAATAACATATATAAAAAAATGACATTGCACACTAAAAAATAAAATTAGAAATGCATTACACTTAGATAAAATATGATTAGAAATAAACTACAAACTAGTAAATAAAAGTAAACACACAATACAATATTTGGGAATTGTATTCGTCATCTGATAATTAATTATGTTTCCAAGCTTTGAATATTTGTATAATCCTAAATAATTGTATTGTACTGTTTGATTAATAATTAATTATTGTTAATTACTTTTCAATATTATTTAATTAGTATTTTAGTGATAATTTTATTTAATCAATATTTGAAATTATATATTTTGTGAATAATTTTATTATTAATTAATTTTTGATATTATTTACAAAATTATACATTATAATATAATTTATAATCATAAAAGTTATGAAGTTAATTTTAAAAAATAATATAATTGTTAATATATATTTAACATAAATAAAATAATAATTTAATTAATATTCTAAAGAATATTCTTCCATTCATCAAATTTGGGAAAAACTATTGGGAGAAGGTATCATTAAATCACCAAAAATTTGGTGATTTGGTGAAAGGGAACCATTGGGGTTGCACTTAGCGATAGTTTGTCCATAACTTATTAAAAAATAAATTACTAGGAGATATATGATCTCCCTTGTCTCAATCCCTTCCTTGGAGCAAACTCATCAAGGGTTCCAAAGCACCGAATAGGACGAGGATGTCACGCACGTCATGACCAACTGAATAAAGGAAGCCGGCAGCCCCAACTCATATAGGCACATTTCCAAGAACTCCAATTGCACGTTGTCGCCGTCGATTTTCAGCACTAAGGCCTTTATGCGATTCTGGTTTGTATTTAATTAAACATACTCTATTATTTCATAAATTTCTTTCGGAAAATTTAGAGGAACGGATCGGAGCCATTCATTAAAGGGGTTTGTCTCAAATGAAACAAACCAAAAGAGTTGCACATTAGTGCATCAACAATGGCGCCCCTCGCGAGGGAGGGCGGGCAAGAGGTTCGATATTACAGTGTGTTATCGCTGGGATGCGACGAACAATAAATAGTAAGCCTTTGCAGGCTAAGACGGCTGAATCTGAATAAATTCTACCGTAAGATTGCGCCTTTCAATATAGAAAACAATGAACAAGAATTGATTTCTTGCCACCTGCAAATTACAAGAACTAAGTATTACAACTACGAGAGAAACTACAGAAACTAAGACTAGGCTACAAAGTAAAACTACGAACTATGGAAAAGATAAAAGCTCCTGAGGAGTTTGAGTTGTGTGTTGATTCCTTTCTATTCTGCAGTGAGGTTGTATTTATAGATGTTTTATGTAACCGCTTCCCCTAGCACGACGTCTGTGGAAATAACTGCTCCGTCCAATGACTTGCATTCGCTTTCTCTTCCACATTCGTCTGACTTGCCTGGTGTCTCCTTTGTGGCTTGATTGGTCTCGTGTCATTCCAAGGCCCGAAGCTAAGTGTGACATGACCTTTAGTTGATTATGGCTCGTCTTGCATATTGGGCGGTTGCACATCCTCTAGGGCATATCTAGGGGATGGTCCCTTGGTCGAACACTACAGCCCCTTGGTCGACCATGGACCCTTCCATGGGGTGTGGGCATGTTCCACCCCTGTCCAGGATTCCGGTAGATCGTATAACCCCTTTCAGGCCATTCCGGGCCCATTCGGAGCGCTTAAACATTGAAAAGGAAGACATTTCCCCTGAAACTCTTCTTGGTCGACCACTCCAGCCCTTTGGTCGACCATGGACCCTTCCATGGGGTGTGGGCATATCCCTCCCCCTGTCCAGACTTCCGGTAGGCCGTATAATCCCTTTCTGGCCATTCCGGGCCCATTCGGAGCACTTATACACTAAACAGAAGGACCTTTCCCCATGGGACTCCTCTTGGTCGACCAATACAGCCCCTTGGTCGAACATTGACCCTTCCATGGGGTGTGGGCATGTCCCTCCCCCTGTCCAGGCTTCCGGTAGGTCGTACAACCCCTTTCAGGCCATTCCGGGCCCATTCGGAGCACTTAAACACTAAACAGAAGGACCTTTCCCCATGGGACTCCTCTTGGTCGACCAATACAGCCCCTTGGTCGACCATGGACCCTTCCATGGGGTGTGGGCATGTTCCTCCCCTTGTCCAGGTTTCATGTAGGTCGTATAACCCCTTTCAGGTCATTCCGGGCCCATTCGGGGCACTTAAACACTGAAGAGAAGGACCTTTCCCCCTGGAACTCCTCTTGGTCGACCACTCCAGCCCCTTGGTCAACCATGGAACCTTTCATGGGGTATGGGCATGTCCCCCCCCCCCCCTGTCCAGGCTTTCGGTAAGCCGTATAACCCCTTTCTGGCCATTCCGGGCCCATTCGGAGCACTTAAACACTAAACAGAAGGACATTTCCCCATGGGACTCCTCTTGGTCGACCACTACAGCCCCTTGGTCGACCATGGACCCTTCCATGGGGTGTGGGCATGTTCCTCCCCCAGGCTTCTGGTAGGTCGTACAGCTCCTTTCTGGCCATCCCGGGCCCATTCGGAGCACTTAAACACTAAAAAAGGAGGACCTTTCCCATGGAACTCCTCTTGGTCGACCACTACAGCCCCTTGGTCGACCATGGACCCTCCCATGGGGTTTGGGCATGTTCCTCCCCTGTCCAGGCTTCCGGTAGGTCGTATAACCCCTTTCTGGCCATCCCGGGCCCATTCGGAGCACTTAGACACTAAAAAGGAGCACTTTTCCCATGGGACTCCTCTTGGTCGACCACTACAGCCCCTTGGTCGACCATGGACCCTCAATGGGGTTTGGACATGTTCCTCTCCTGTCCAGGCTTCCGGTAGGTCGTATAACCCCTTTCTGGCCATCCCGGGCCCATTCGGAGCACTTAGACACTAAAAAAGGAGGACTTTTCCCATGGGACTCCTCTTGGTCGACCACTACAGCTCCTTGGTCGACCATGGACCCTCCCATGGGGTGTGCGCATGTTCCTCCCCTTGTTTAGGCTTCCGGTAGGTCGTATAACCCCTTTCTGGCCATCCCGGGCCCATTCGGAGCACTTAAACACTACAAAGGAGGACCTTTCACATGGGACTCCTTTTGGTCGACCACTACAGTCCCTTGGTCGACCATGGACCCTCCCATGGGGTGTGGGCATGTTCCTCCCCCTGTCCAGGCTTCCGGTAGGTCGTATAACCCCTTTCTGGCCATCCCGGGCCCATTCGGAGCACTTAAACACTACAAAGGAGGAACTTTCCCATGGGACTCCTCTTGGTCGACCACCACATCCCCTTAGTCGACCATGGACCCTCCCATGGGGTGTGGGCATGTTCCTCCCCCTGTCCAGGCTTCCAGTGGGTCGTATAACCCCTTTTTAGCCATTCTAGGCCCATTCAGAGCACTTAAACAACGAAGAGGAGTTCCCATCTCCATGGCATATCTTGTGGTCGACCAAGACACCCTTCTTGGTCGACCAGAGACCCCCCCATGGGGTCCTGGCATGTAGTTTATCCCCAGTGTATACCTCTGGGTGTCCGGACGACCCGAGATGACTGGAGGATAATTGTGTTGCCTTGCCAAGTAACCTATATATTTATTATATATATATATATTTTTATTTGCCATTAAAATATTTTTATTCAATTAATCAAGCAATTTAATTTTTCAGGCCAACTAAATTGCCCATATTAAATTATTTAAATCCCAATTTTTTCGGATATAATATTTTTGGTGATGACAATTTGCCCCCCCTGATTCAAGCATTTAAATAAATTTTAAATGTTTGAATCAAATATTCAGGCATATCTAAATATTGAATAAAAATATTTAAGCCCTAATAGGCTCTGGCCTAGGAAATCTTATTGTTCTATAAAATCCCCAGTTTTTTGCTTTATCCAGATTTCTGCATTTTTTTTTTAGCCGCCTCTTCTTCTTATCAGGCGCCCGAGAGAGCTTGTTCTTCTTCAACAAGTGCGGTCACATAAGATCACTTCAACCTGAAAACTAAAATATCTCTTCCTAACTTCATGCTTGACCGTGTTTTAGTCGGCCAAATGGTTAGGGTTTGAAGGAATTTCGGCACCGTCTTGTTGTATCTCCCCAATAAAAGGCGACTTATTTCCTCTAGCGGTACCATCCCATTTCAATGTCTCCCACACTCAATACTTCGCCACTACCTGTAGGGCATGTCTACGGTGCCTCAAGAAGTTACCCCTGATAATTGGTTGGGGCAACTCCAACCATTCCTTGTGGGCAATCACCCTGATGGAGATAACGCAGATGACCTAGAAATCCTTCTTTCTGATATGGTTACCAGTTTGTCGTTTTCCATCCGAGAGAAGCGGACTCTGGACCGATGTTTGGACTACTTGGAGCGGCTTCAGCTAGACTATACTCGGGCAGTGGAGGACGTCGACAGATGCAACGAAGCTGAGCATCTGCTCTGTCGACAGAAACGTCAATTAGAGGACATCATAGGCTACTTTGATGAGCACGAAGATTTGGGCGTTCATCTACGGCCTTTCTTGGATTTTCAAAACACCCTCAATGAAGTGCTCGAGGACCTCTCACAACAACGTCATACGTACCAAGGCGAGGTAAAGGAATTCCAGACAAACTGGGAGGACTTGCTTCCGCAGCTTCAGGCTCTGACCGACGAAAATCCCACTCCCAGGGTTGTTCGCCGGTTCCGTTGATCGAGTCATTCTGCATTCTCTTTCCAATATGATGGGAAGTATTTTTTCAAATAACGAGCATTAACACTCTCGTGCTTTTGCTTTCCATCTTTGTCAATAAGTGTAAATGCACCGTTTCCAAGATCTGTCTGAATAATGTAAGGTCCTTCCCAGTTGGGAGACCATTTCCCAAATTCATCATTTTTCTTTTGTAATGGCAAAACAGTTTTCCAAACTAAATCACCAACATGAAATGGATTGGCTCTAACCCACTTATTGTAATACCGAGCCCTTCGTTGGGCTTCTCTTTCCATATTATCAATTGCCTTTAACCGGTCAGAGCTAGTTTGTTCTAATTCCCTCATAAGCATAGTCTCATGGACATCACTTGGAATTGTCCCCACATTCATTGTACGACTATTGGGCACCGTGATTTCCATGGGCAGCACTGCATCTTGGCCATAAGTTAGCCTATATGGAGTGAATCCTGTGGCAGTACTTTTGGTATTTTGACAGGCCCATAATGCCATGGACAAATTCTCATACCATTTCCTAGGCTTGTCCTCAATCATTTTCTTGATAATACTAATTAAAATTTTATTGGCCGATTCAGCCTGGACATTTGCTTGAGGATAGTAGGGGGATGAGTGGTAAAGCTTGATCTTAAATGAAGCTAAGTAATCAGTGAATTGCTCCCCCAACAAACACTGTCCCCCTATCTGTGGTGATAGTGTGAGGTATCCCATACCGATGAATAATATGTGAGTCGATGAAATCAATAACATCCTTCTGAGCTACTGATTTCAAAGGAATAGCCTCCACCCACTTAGTAAAATAATCTGCCGCTACGATAATGAACTTATGCCCTTTGCTTGAAGGCGGATGAATCATCCCTATGACGTCCATGGCCCAAGATTTAAAGGGCCATGGTTTGATCATATAATTCAAGTCACACACAGGGATGTGTCTGAGGTTGGCATGCCTCTGGCATGCCTCACACCCTTGGGCGTATTTAATACAATCCTCGTATATGGTGGGCCAATAGTATCCATACCTATGGATAGTCCGTCGCATGTTCAGGCATGCCCTATGAGCCCCGCAAATGCCCTCGTGGACCTCTGCCATAACTTTCTTGGCTTCTGTTGGCCCTAAACATAACAAGAGAACATCTTCAACTGTTCGCTTATATAGATCTTCCCCAATAAGGATAAACCTTAAAGCCTTGGCCTTACGTTTATTATCATCAGTCTGAGGATTTTTAAAATAAGCAATGATCTCTGATCTCCAGTCAGATGTCGGCAGTGCCATAGTGTCATTGCTTAGTGGAGGATAGAGTTGCCCCCCCGGGTGCCACAGTATCGTTATTTAGTGGCGGAAGGAGGGTTGCCCCCCGGGTGCCATACTACCTGACTCATCAGGTATGGGACTATCTACCTCCCTTAGGCTTCCCTCTACGCGAGGTGTCCTATTCCCTTCGTGGGGCTCCTCACCCCTAAGCATTGGGGTTGTTAGTTCATTGATCTCCCCCTTAGGGCGATACTTTGAGGCGAGCTGGGCCAAGCGATTGGTGATGTGCCTACACTTTCAATCTCCAAATCCCATTCCTCATTGAGGTCGACTGAATGGTCGGCCAAGAATTCTGCTACCACCTGTCCCTTTATGGCCGTGATAGGAACGTGATTTAAGGAAAATGGGGTTACTTTCACCTCCCAATCCAACAATCAACCTTTCATCCGAGGTCTCTTAAGTAAAAACTTAATAATGTTGTGCTTGGTCACTACATCAGTGTCTCTAGGCAGGATATAGTGTTCGAGTTTTGTGCAAGCATACACCAAAGAGAAACATAATTTTTTCACAAAATGATAATTCAACTCAGGCCCTGCTAATGTCTTGCTCAAATAATATATGGCCCTTTCTTTTCCATCATCCCAATCTTGTGCCAATAAACAGCCAATGGCTACATCAGTTGAAGCCAAATAAAGTTTTAGTCTTTTGTCTTGCCTAGGCGGTACAAGAACAGGAGAGTTGATGAGTGATGTCTTGATCACTTCTAGGGCTTCATCTTGCTCAGGACCCCATTCAATGTTAGGTCCTGTTTTTCCTTTAAGCAATTTTGTTAGAGGTTTCATTTTACCAGCAGCGTTGGCTATGAACCTTCTAAGGTAATTTACCTTGCCCAATAAGCTTTGTACTTCTTTAATTGTTCGGGGTGGAGGAATGTTGATGATAGCCTTAGCTTTATTTGCATCAACCTCTATCCCTCATTGATGAATGAGAAAACCCCAAGAAATTGCCAGCAGACACTCCAAAGGCACATTTTGTAGGGTTCATTTTAAGGTGATATTTCCTCATTCTGACAAATGCTTCCTCCAGATCTATGAGATGTTGGCTAAACTCTGATGATTTGACAATTACATCATCAATATATACTTCCAAAGTTTGCCAATTAAATCATGGAATATGGTGTTCATTGCCCTTTGGTAGGTGGCTCCGGCATTTTTCAAACCGAAATGCATTACCACCCACTCATATATTCCTATAGCTCTAGGACATCTGAATGTCATCTTGGCAGTGTCCTCTTCAGCAGGTTAATCTGATTATATCCAGCATAGCCGTCCATTAAGGATAGGATTTTATGGCCAGCTGCTGCATCAATCAACATGTCAGCAATGGGCATGGTATACTCGTCCTTGGATGTGGCCAAGTTCAAGTCTCTAAAGTCTATACAGACTCTCATTTTACCATTCTTCTTGGTAACAGAGACGATATTAGACAGCCACTCGGCATATCTACAAGGCCGGATGAATTTGGCATCCAACAACTTTTTAATTTCTTCAGTAATCTTAGGCATCAATTCGGGGTTAAAACGTCTAGGAGCTTGTTTTACCGGTCGATAATTGGGCTTAATAGGGAGACGATGTTCTATTAGTTTCCTATCCAGCCCTGGCATATCAGTATAATCCCAAGCAAGGCAACCCTGATGTTTTGCCACTAATTGTGCCAACTCATCTTGTTGGTCTCTTGTCAGTAAACCACTGACCATTATTGGTCGTTGTTTCTCCTCATTGCCAATATTAAACTCAACCAATGGGTCTTGCGCATATACTGTTGGCCCAGGTTTCTCTAATAACTCTGGCCATTCATACACATAGTTTTTAAGTTCAGTCCCTTCTTGGCATGAATTTAAAGAAATAACTGGCAATGAATCGGAAATAATAACTTCATTAATTAGACTCGACATATACAATTACTTTCGCAGAAATTAATATTTCTGGCTATCGAGCCACTTACAGATCACACTAACTAATAGAAAACATACCCCTGCCTTGTTAACTTGCAGTTAGGCATGGGGCATGCACTCACGATATCACTCATGCTAATTGGTGGTATAGCTGATTCATAGAGTACGGCATCGCTTGTACTGTTGCCGATGTATCCCTAGAATGGATTCTGATGAGCATTGATGGTGATCACTTCTGAGCCCTCCCAGAACAAGAGTTTTTGGTGTAGGGTGGAGGGGACGCACTTAGCAGTGTGAATCCAGTCACGGCCAAGTAGTGCCGAATACGTGTTGGGGGTATCCACTACGAACAGAACAGTTGATACGACCTTGGGCCCGACGCCAATTTGTGCAGTCAGCATGCCCAATGGTTTGGTAGTGTGCCCATTGAACCCTGCCAACTCTAAATCAGCTTCCACTAGGTCCTCTTTGGTCTTCCCGATCTTCTTGAGCGTGGTAAGTGGTATGATATTGTAAACAGCCCCATTGTCCACGAACACCCTGTTGAACCTTCTCCCGTTGATGTGGGCTTGAACGTACAATGGCTTGAGATGTCGTGGAGCATCTATGGGTAGTGGTTCAAAGATTATGGGAGGAACGTCCTCACACATTATCTCTGGCTCTTCATCATCATATGAGGCATGGATGTAAGCCCACACAGGTTCTTCTAAAGACTTGACACTGGCATTGTCCTGTTCAACCTCCAGTTCTGGTACATTAACCTGTGCCATGTTAATGGTCATTGCCACGACAGTATCGTCTTTAGATGCCTCATTTTCATGCACCCATGCATTTGGTGCGGATTCGTCGCATTTCTGTTTTTTGGGCGACTCGTGATCTTCCCGCGTGACAGTATTTCCAGTCTGCCCCTCATCGATCATTAAGGCATCTAATTCATCTGGAGTAAAATCCCCAAATTGTGTTTGGGCGAGGTCGTCCTCCAAATCGTATGTGACTTTGTTCACCCTTTGGCAATATGCACACTGGAGGCCTTCTGTCACCCATACCCCTTCTTTAAGTTCATCCGAAGGATCAGAGGCAGTAGCATCAGCCGTTTGAGGTTCGGCTTGGACACTCGTCTTATCAGATTTATCTAACAAAGTAGATTTTCCATTGTTGGCAGCAATTTCCTTTCCGTCTGCATCTCTCTCCTTGCGACATGGGCCATTTAGGCCCCACATTGACAAATGGGTCTTTGTAGGGAGTATAGGAGCACTTATCGTCGAACTACTCCTACCCCTATGGGTTGCCGCATACTGCCTTTTGGCCCTGCATATCTGTGTCCGCGTCATTCCTGGGAACCTGGGATCTACATCCACTGGAGGAGGAGGGCATTGTTTATCCACGTATTTTCGTAGGCCATAGGTGGCCTTCGTGTGGGCTTTTTCCAAACCATTGCCCCATTAATGATTTGAACCTCGTAGGTTCCATCAGGGTATGTCCACGTCTGTGCAATTGGTCCACGATGTGGCTGAAGAGTAGGTGGAGTCCGGCTCCTGGTATATCTAGGCGACCAGCCGTACCTTCCCCTGCTTCTTTCATCGGAACGACCACGATTGTGCCACTTAGATGGCCCATGGTATTGACGAATATTTCGCTCATCACCGCTGGGGTTTCCCCCTACCACATTATTTGGTGGTGGAAACCTTCTGGTGTATCCTGAAGGATGTGTATCACTCTCACCCAGTTGTGGGCGAGTTTATTTAGTGCCTGATGGCCCTTGTTCAGGCCTGGCAGCTTCAGAAGGTCCTGCTTGCACCATTGCTGTGGTGATTGGCGGGAAAGGTTCTTCGTCCACTTCCATCTGAAAAAACTTCAACCGACCAGTACGCAATGCCTTGTTGATTTCCAATTTGAAGTGACGACACTGGGATGTCGAGTGGGTAAAAGAATTATGCATTTTGCAATAATTCCGGCCCTTAACTTCTTCGGCGGTGGCCAAGTGTTTGCCTTTCGGTAGTCTCAATTGCCCTTCTTTCAAGAGGACATCAAAGATCTCATCTGCCTTGCTAACATCAAAAAGTGGTTCTTCATCGGCCCCTATTTTTTGGGGCGTTTTACCACTAGTTACAACCCTCCTGGCGGCGTTAGGTTGCAACTTAGGGCAAGGGAACGGTTTCCCTTTCACTAACTCCGCCACCGCCTGCTCAGCAACTTCTCCACCGTTGAGAACCTCCATACATGCAACCTCACTATCAATCTCCATATCTGAGTATTCGTACTCGTTTGCCTCTACGCTAGTTATAGGACGATATTTCTTGGGATTAGCCACAGATCCTTCGTCCTTAAATAGAGTTTCGAGGCGAATGGCTTTGGAAGCCAATGCGAAGAGGTCTGGGATATCGTGGGCAGTTAGTTGTGCCCTATACGTGGGAGCCATATTTCTGACCACTATCTTGGTCAATTCAGCATCACCCAAAGCGGTTGAGCAGCGAGACTTTAACCGCCTCACACGTTCTATGAACGCAATTACGGACTCCTTTGGCAGTTGTTTAGCATCCACTATGTCAGTAACTGACACTGTTGGTACGGGATTGAAGAAACGTGTGTGGAATGCTGCCTCCATGTCCTCCCACGTCCTAAAGTGTCCCGGAGGGAGGTTAGCAAACCATGAAAAAACGGTTTTGGTTAAGGATAAGGAAAATAATTGCATTTTATAACATGGATTACGGGCATTCTCCCCGAGCTGGGCAGTAAATCGCCCTATGTGCTCTATAGTGGATGCATCATCTTCACCAGAAATGTCGAGAAGTCAGGGACCCTGAATCCTCGAGGAAGTGGGTAGTCACGCGTTATAGCCTCTGGATAAGGCTTTTGATACGCCATTCGACCGGTCGGCCTTACAGTGAAGCCAAATTGATCTCGTAACATATCTGCTAAAATATCAGGATCGATGGCAGGGCCTTGTGGAGGGGCTGGCATATTAGGGTTGGGATTATAGCCATCAACTGGCATCCCCAGGTTTTGAGGAGTATGTACCATAGGAGGTGCGTAATGGTTGTTGGGACCCGACAGATTGGCCATAGGTGGCCTCCATAGTTCTTGATTTCCACCTAGCTCTCCCACTGGCCGGATTGGAGATGTATCCACTGGATAATTCTCCACATTGGTAGGGACAAAAGCAGGTTGTCCTCCTAATGGAATATTGTTGGGATACGTCGCCGCCGGCTGCTTGCCCCTGTTGTTACTGGCTTCCGGCCTATCATAGTTCTGTGATTGCACCTCTCCCATGCCAAAAGTTGGCAAAACTGGGAGTGGAGTGAGCATCTGGCCTTGTCCTAAGGGTAGGTCATTTGTTGTTCTGGGTGGGAAGTTGCCCATGTTGGCCGCAGACGGCCCTTGCGCAAAAAATCCCTAGGGTGAGGCTTGTGCGGATAACTCATTCAGCATAGCCGCCAAACGGTTGTCCAATAGTTCTGTAAATTGATCCATCATATTTGGTATTAATTCCATTGGTACAACATTTACACTGGCAGTATTATGCCCTGTCGTGGGCGGCACAGATGGTGGCGGAATTCCGCCAGTAGTAGTGCTAGTGGATGTTCTTGGCGTGGACATATTTATCCGGGATATCACTCGTGATCTTAACACCAAGCTATCCAAACTTTCCAAATTTGATAATTGATCTATGGTAGACGTTTTAATCATCTCCCACTGTAGTCGCCAAATTGTTATCGCTGGGATGCGACGAACAATAAATAGTAAGCCTTTGCAAGCTAAGACGGCTGAATCTGAATAAATTCTACCGTAAGATTACGCCTTTCAATATAGAAAAACAATGAACAAGAATTGATTTCTTGCCCACTGCAAATTACAAGAACTAAGTATTACAACTACGAGAGAAACTACAGAAACTAAGACTAGGCTACAAACTAAAAGTACGAACTATGGAAAAGATAAAAGCTCCTGAGGAGTTTGAGTTGTGTGTTGATTCCTTTCTATTCTGCAGTGAGGTTGTATTTATAGATGTTTTGTGTAACCGCTTCCCCTAGCACGACGTCTGTGGAAATAACTGCTCCGTCCAATGACTTGCATTCGTTTTCTCTTCCACATTCGTCTGACTTGCCTGGTGTCTCCTTTGTGGCTTGATTGGTCTCGTGTCATTCCAAGGCCCGAAGCTAAGTGTGACATGACCTTTAGTTGATTATGGCTCGTCTTGCATATTGAGCGGTTGCACATCCTCTAGGGCATATCTAGGGGATGGTCCCTTGGTCGAACACTACAGCCCCTTGGTCGACCATGGACCCTTCCATGGGGTGTGGGCATGTTCCACCCCTGTCCAGGCTTCCGGTAGATCGTATAACCCCTTTTGAGGCCATTCCGAGCCCATTCGGAGCGCTTAACATTGAAAAGGAAGACCTTTCCTCTGGAACTCCTCTTGGTCGACCACTCCAGCCCTTTGGTCGACCATGGACCCTTCCATGGGGTGTGGGCATGTCCCTCCCCCTGTCCAGACTTCCGGTAGGCCGTATAATCCCTTTCTGGCCATTCCGGGCCCATTCGGAGCACTTATACACTAAACAGAAGGACCTTTCCCCATGGGACTCCTCTTGGTCGACCACTACAGCCCCTTGGTCGAACATGGACCCTTCCATGGGGTGTGGGCATGTCCCTCTCCCTGTCCAGGCTTCCGGTAGGTCGTATAACCCCTTTCAGGCCATTCCGGGCCCATTCGGAGCACTTAAACACTAAATAGAAGGACCTTTCCCCATGGGACTCCTCTTGGTCGACCAATACAGCCCCTTGGTCGACCATGGACCCTTCCATAGGGTGTGGGCATGTTCCTCCCCTTGTCCAGGTTTCCTGTAGGTTGTATAACCCCTTTCAGGCCATTCCGGGCCCATTCGGGGCAGTTCAACACTGAAGAGAAGGACCTTTCCCCCTGGAACTCCTCTTGGTCGACCACTCCATCCCCTTGGTCGACCATGGAACCTTTCATGGGGTATGGGCATGTCCCCCCGTCCAGGCTTCCGGTAGGCCGTATAACCCCTTTCTGGCCATTCCGGTCCCATTCGGAGCACTTAAACACTAAACAGAAGGACCTTTCCCCATTGGACTCCTCTTGGTCGACCACTACAGCCCCTTGGTCGACCATGGACCCTTCCATGGGGTGTGGGCATGTTCCTCCCCCTGTCCAGGCTTCTGGTAGGTCGTACAGCTCCTTTCTGGCCATCCGGGCCCATTCGGAGCACTTAAACACTAAAAAAGGAGGACCTTTCCCATGGGACTCCTCTTGGTCGACCACTACAGCTCCTTGGTCGACCATGGACCCTCCCATGGGGTGTGGGCATGTTCCTCCCCTTGTTTAGGCTTCCGGTAGGTCGTATAACCCCTTTCTGGCCATCCCGGGCCCATTCGGAGCACTTAAACACTACAAAGGAGGACCTTTCCCATGGGACTCCTTTTGGTCGACCACTACAGTCCCTTGGTCGACCATGGACCCTCCCATGGGGTGTGGGCATGTTCCTCCCCCTATCCAGGCTTCCGGTAGGTCGTATAACCCATTTCTGGCAATCCCGGGCCCATTCGGAGCACTTAAACACTAAAAAGGATGAACTTTCCCATGGGACTCCTCTTGGTCGACTACCACATCCCCTTGGTCGACCATGGACCCTCCCATGGGGTGTGGGCATGTTCCTCCCCGCTTCCGGTGGGTCGTATAACCCCTTTTTAGCCATTCTAGGCCCATTCAGAGCACTTAAACAACGAAGAGGAGTTCTCATCTCCATGGCATATCTTGTGGTCGACCAAGACACCCTTCTTGGTCGACCAGAGACCCCCCCATGGGGTCCTGGCATGTAGCTTATCCCCAGTCTATACCTCTGGGTGTCCGGGTGACCCGAGATGACTGTAGGATAATTGTGTTGCCTTGCCAAGTAACCTATATATTTATTATATATATATATATTTATATTTTTATTTGCCATTAAAATATTTTTATTCAATTAATCAAGCAATTTAATTTTTCAGGCCAACTAAATTGCCCATATTAAATTATTTAAATCCCAATTTTTTCGGATATAATATTTTTGGTGATAACACAGTGAATGGATTAATTTATCACGAAGAAGAAGGTCTGCCACATGATTGCCCTTCCCTTGGAATGCAGTCGAATCTCAGCTCCCAGGTCCAAGTTCTCATATCTCCTGTGTATCTTGAGGGGGAGTAGCTCCTCCCTGACATGGCCATGAGGGGAATCTTTCCCATTAATCAGCTCCATTAGCTGCCAATTGTTGGTTTCCAGCACATGGCCAATAATCCCTAGCTCCCAAGCCTCTTGGCGGCAGAGTAGTAGGATTGCCCAGGCTTCGGTTGAAAGAATATATCGCCTCTCTCTCTCTCTCTCAGCCCGGATTCTCCCAAGCCAGTAACTATTAGAATCACTAATGGAGTCAGATGTGCTCTTACACTCACGGTCATATTCATATATTCTTTTCGATGTGGGATATGAATTCGCTATCCAACATTATAAATACTAGTATACGTAACGGATGTTGTTCACAGTCAATATATTTTTTTATAACAAATATTTTTTAAATGAATTATATTGATAGTATTATAGTACAGTATATTTTATGTTTTATATATATACTATTTTCGAATTATGCTTTTAGAGAAATAACCCTTCAAGCAATATCAGATATTCGATGGATTAGTCTTGGGCCCAATGTGGCATGGGGATACCGCTATACGACAAAAATAAGTCCAAATTGGAACCAATAATAATTTCTCAAAAAAGAACACAACCTTAATAATAGTTTTATCAATGTCCTTAATTTTATAAAATCACCTCAAATAATCATCCTCAAATTGTTGAGAGTACAAAATTAGAAAGCAACCTAGTTTTCCAAAAGTATTCAGTTTTTTATAGAGTTACAAAACTAATTGCAGACCTTGAATAAAAATGAAAGCAGGCATTCTAAAGTAGAGATAGAGAGCAGTACAAGTGAACAGTGATAATGATAGATCCTTGAAAGACCTCTCATCCTCGAAAGATCCATTCTTCCTGTTTCCTGATGCAACCCTTATCCAGATTCCAGCAGGGACAATAGTAGTAGTCTATTTGGTTTCCTGCACGGCTGCATTTTAGAGCAATCCATGTTGTTGAGGACTTGACTATTGTCGAGATCAAGATATTGGAATGCTCTTTGCGGACACACGACTAAGGTCCATAATAGGCGTGCATGCATAGTTATGCAGAAGCAGCAATTGCCTGTGGAATCAGTATCACCAAATGAATTAGCTGACACTGAAAAAAGCCATGTAGGAAGGAATCATTCACCTCCAGATCCATCCCCTTTCAAGTTCGTCGTTGTTATAGTTTCACTAGATTTATCCTCATTTTCATACTCGGACACACTCAGTGGCATGCATTCACCAATCTGATAGCTTCTATCGTCAACACCAACCTTCATGCAGGAACATGGCCGCTCCTCAGCTTCCATATTACTGACAGACTCTTGTCCTGGACTAAGGGGCGTATCAAATTGGGAAGAACCTAATGGTTGGGTTCTCATTTGCACTGATCGCAGTAGTGCAGCCCTTCTCAAGTCAGCCGAGTGGCATATGTCACTTGGTGAAGATGGGAATCGACCCTCAGTATCAGAGCTACGCTGACGAGGCTGTGAGGTTGCAGCACAAGGAAGGATGCTGCTATATGGAGGATGTGAAGGGGTAGGAGGTTTTTGGTATCTGTAAGGGGAAACGGGGCTAGTGGGAGCACTCTCGGGATGGGAGGAACATGTGTTTGTAGAACTGTCGTAGTACCTTGAATCATCTGAATCTTCTGACATTGAAGAATACTGAACAGATATATCATCCCTGAAATTGCAAAGTAATAAAGAAAATCAGCCCTCGAAGAGGAGGGTGAATACAAGATATCATCACCAACATAACAAAAAATAAATAAATAAAAGTTCAGCACAACCTCATGTAAGCCACTTTTTATTCCCAACGCCAGTTCTTCCACAAAGTAATAAATGCATTATCAACTACAGCATGGCTCTGTGCATCCCTTGGCGACGCAAGGGATCTTATAAATTTTTGCAATCCAGGCATTTTCTTTATCAAGATGACTGTTGGTCCCCAAACAACAATTTTCAAGCCACACAAAGTTTGTAACTAAAGAGCCTCACAAGAATTGGTCCAAAACTACTCAAGGTTTATTTTGTAACATCTTATTTTTCCAATAAAGCTTACAAACCAGAAGTATGTAGGAGTTCAACCATGAAGAGACTAGAATTTTATATGCATCATGTTCTTGAATTCTGCAAAATGCTATCAGTTTTCAGGAGACTCTATAAGGCAATCTTAATGGTTTACTTCATGCTCAATCCTAATGGCATTATCATGACATTGTTACTATGAAACTGATAATAGATAATGTATGGCTTACCTCACAACAAAAACAGAGACTTGGAGGTTTCACAATTGTAATTTACTACCTGCGTTCTCGAATGTTTTTGACATTTGATAATGGACTACTATTCACACACAAACTTTCATTTAAAGTTTTATCATAGTTATACAAATTAAAATATAGTCAAGTGGGATTTTGCTAGATTCGTCTCGTCGTATAGTTTTTAAATATCAAACTTTTAGAATTTTATCTTGTACCAAACTTGAGTTATTAACGGTTTAAAATGTACATTGAACTGCGAAAAAAGTGAGTCCGTCAAAAACATTCAAGAAGGGAGGAAGTATGACATTTAGAGAAGGCTATATTGGTGCAAAAGTCTAGCTCATTGCTACTAACCTAAGATAAGGGTTGCTTTCAGACCTTCCTGGGGAATCCATAATGTTTCCAGACATGGGATCTCCAACCGTCAATCCATTCAAACTTGAAGCCATAAGCTGCAATCTTGTTCATGTTAAAATACCTCACCAGTTATGATCTCAAAAATACAAAGAGGGATTCCACAACGATGGTGGCAAACATATCAGCAAATAAACCATATTTCTTCCATAAAATCACAAGTGATTCAGGTGATTAAAAAATCATTTACATGCAGTTCTACTTTCCTATATTTTTTATACTACATATATAGGCACAATCTTTACTACGAAGTTCACTTTGGCCTTGATTTATATACACATAACATTCAAATGGTGTATCCCAACGTAGCATAAAAAGCTCTCGGTTGTTGAAGAAAGGAATAAATATTTTTTTTTAAGAAACATGCATTTCAAGATACACAGCCCAACGCCAAAACATCTCAGGATGAAGAGCAGGTACTAATATTGAACAAAGAGAAACGCATCAAACCTCGCTAAGATACCGTTTGTGCGAGTGAAGATTGTCGACATAAACATCATCCTCAATGTCTCTACCGCGCTTAGCACTCGAAGAAACCGCGGCGGCGGTGGCGGGAGAAGAGGACGACGACGAACAGGTGGCGTTACCTTCGGGACCCATAATACATCCAGAGAAATCGAAATCGTGGCCACAATGCAATTCCACTGGTGAATCCAAAATTAGCAACCCTGCAGCAATCGGAAATAGGAGAGGAGAGCAGAGGAGAGAGCGGATACAAGTGAAGATGAAAAGGGCGTCGAGGAATTGGGTGGTTTGATGTACTTTTTCAATTCGATCTCATCATCTGAGTGAATGAACAGAGTTAACAAGCTACCTCACTAAAAAAGCCAAACACAAATAGCCAATCAAGTACTATTTCCTTTTTTCCTTTCGAGGAGGGAAAGATATTTTTGGAAACTTACGGGAAGAAGCTGGTCCATTCTTCATTTTTATTGTTGGCCCTATACTTTTTACGCTATATACTAATTTGAATAGAATTAATTAATGGAATGAAATGAGATACATGACTCCAATTGGTTTTGGATGTTTGGGAGCGAGCAGATCCGCTAGCAGATAGCAGCTTTGGAATAGCAGATTCTCTTATAGTTCTCTCTTCGGATCCGCTATCCGCTAGCGGATCCGCTAACTCCCAAACATCCACTTAGTGGGGTTGGGACTTATCATAATAGTCAAATCCCTCGACTCCCGAGCTATATGTAGGGGTTAGAATCCCCATCCGGACCCCTACCCTCCCCCATTGTTTTCTTTATAATTTTTGTGGCATGGACTTCAAGTCTTTGTGTATGCAGAATTCTGCTTTGAGAGAGGCAACCCTTCAATGCCCACTAAATTCTCGAGGGATTAGTCTTATGCCCCATGTGACCTGAGGATACCCGGTATACGAAAAAAAAAAAATCAATCACCCAAGCTATCAAGCATGAACTATTGGAGCCAAAATTCAAAATTATAAATACATATCCTTGTCGTAAAAAAAATTTAGCATTCTATGTTTTCACGCAATTCAGTACATATTTTTTAATAGTATCTCAAATGATATAAAATAAAAAGTTATAAATAAAATAATATTCTAAAACTATATAATTAGAAGAATCTAACAATGTCTCATTTGACTATATTTTAGTATCTTATGTTACTATGTTAAAAAGTCAAAACAAAGTAATTCAATGAATAGTTGATATTAGCAAATGTTAAAATTATTCAATTACGAATACCACATTACCACAAGAAGCATATGTATGCAATACTCCCTCAATTGTTTATCTCATCCAAATTGTTTATCCCATATCTCATTTACCTCAATTATTGTAGCCAATCACATTCTGTCTCATGCATTTACTTAAAAACTAATTTTACTTAATTCCCTTAATTCCGATGTCTAATTTTTTTGGGTGAAGGACGCACAAGCGTCAGCAAAAAAAAGAGAAAAATGTCTACAGAACAAATAGGGGGAAGAGAAAGACCAAAAACAAGAAAAAGATAAAAAAAGCTAATATCAAAACCGAGGATACCACGTGCCGGCCATGTCTGCTGAGAGCACAGGTCGCACTTCATCCGGAGGGAAGGCCCAAGTAGTAAAGAATTCCATCGAGCGAGATCCACGCTTAGCCAAGGCATCGACAACCGCATTACCTTCTCGAAGGATATGATACCATCTATAACCAGGCCGAATAGCCAGAATGTCCTGTATATGTCGAATCAATGCATGAAGAGGGTGGGTAGAACTCACATTATGCCAAATTAGACGAGAGCTTCCAAAGAATCTGAATAACGACAAATGGTTTCAACACCCATATCATGGAGCCGTCTCAATCCATTCCAAATACCGTGGAGTTTTGCCATGAGATTGGTAGACATGCCAATAGACCCAGAAAACCCTTCCAGCCATCGGCCATCACTGTCACGCAAAACTCCACCAAATCCTGCTGGCCCCGGGTTCCTAAGGGCACTACCATCAACATGCAATATCATACCAGGATGAACCCGGGGGTTCCAACACACCAGGCACATCTCCCTAACACGGGGAGAATGGCCGCAGGACCGTTCGAACATGTCTCCAATAAAGCTGGCCCGGCGAGCAACTTCATCAACCTTGGGGGCTAAACCTTTGAAGCACATGTGATTTCTTCCACTCCATATACACCAAATCGTGGCCCATTGACGTCCCGTCCAACTCCGGCCAAAGCGGAACAGAAATAGACTACCATCCGAAAATTGGGGTAGCCATCTCGCTGAAGGAAAACCTCCAACCTTCGACCAAACTTCCACAGCCCACGGAAGTTGGAAGAGCATATGCAACGTCTCAACAACGGTACCACACACCACGTAAGTAGGCGATGCGACCAGCCCTCGACGATGTCGGATGGCATTTGTAGGGATGTAATCGTATGACGCCAACCAGCCCAGTAGCCTCACCTTCTCTGGAGCTGTGATTTTCCATGCCCAGGACCGAAGCTTATCTCCATGCAGACCACGCTGCTCCAACAACCAAAGATAGCCCGGCTTAACTGTAAATTTGCCATTGGCTGCCAAGCCCCATATCTGACGATCTCCCGCTGACTCATGGCATATGAGTGGCCCAAAATTTTGCGCCTTGAACTGGATATTATCCGGCACCTGTGTCCATAATTGGGACAACCGCCACTTGTCATTCCAAAACACATCTTTGATCTGTAATGTAGATTCAGAAATGTGGACATATGGAATCCGGGTAGCAATCGGACCTCCCCGCAGCCAGTTGCTGGTCCAAACATTGCTAGCACCATCCCCAATTGCCAACTTGAACCCCGAGATTAACAAAGGCGCCCCCTTCACCAAGGCTCGATAGAAAGAGGAGGAACCTGGCCTGGAGTTAAAGCAACCAGCGAAACACCGATATTTAGCTTTAAGCAAAGCAATCCACGGTTGCTGAGCACCTAGGCAAATATCCGCGAAGGACTTTCCAAGTATTGCGGCATTCATATCCCGAGCTCGACGTAAACCCAGCCCTCCCATGTTGCGAGGCCGAGCAATCCGGTCCCAACTTACAAGAGGAAGGCCCCTACCATTCACATCCTTCCATATGAAGTCTCTCAGGCACTTATCAATTTTTTCGCAAGTCGTCGAGGGGAGCCAACAGCTTTGCATGATATAAGAAGGTATAGCCGTGAGGACCGACCGGGCCAGTGTGACTCGGCCTGCTCTATTTAATACTCTTCTCTTCCAAGTTCCCAAACGGCCATACATTCTGTCTACCAAGAATTCTACATGGGCATGGCGGATCATCCCATGAAAAAAAGAAATCCAAGATAACGTCTGATAATGGCCAAAATTGACCATTATTTTCAATCTATTTCCGTGTCTAAACATGGACATTTGATCGTATTCCGATCTTATTTTAATAAGAAAGCAGTTGAATTTAACAGATTTATGCAAGTTTGTATAAATAATAAGCTGGTATTGAAAAACACAAAAATATTGTTATTTTCATTAAATTTATGTTAAAAAATCCAAAAACATGATAAAATATTAAAAATCATACACTTGATTAATTTGGTTCGATGTTGTCTATTCGGTGGAACACGGGTTCATTAAATGGATCACAAACCAAATAATCAAGTGGAAAAATATTATATTTATATTATTTTATATTTTGATGTATATATTTTTAATTTTCTATGTTTGTTTTTATTTCTGTTTTCTGCTGAGTTAAAAATTAATTGGTCACTAATCCAGTTTAATCAATTAATTGCAGGTGATTAGATTTAAGTTGGTTCAAGTGTTTGAGTCCAATTAATCCAGTCCAATAGTCCAATTCAGTCCAATCCAATAGCCAATCTCCAACATCACCAAGCCCAATCCATTCACCCCATGGCCCAAACATTCCTCAAGCCCAATAACCCAAACCCTAAACCTAACCCTAACCTACCCCCCTGTCGCCGGCGCCGCCGCCACCGCCGGCGGCCCTCCGACGATCCACCACCAACAAATCCTCGCACCTCCACCATCCACTGCCGCCTTTCCAGCCACCCACAGCCTTTCTCCACCGCCGCACCACCACAACCATCAACCCTCATCTCACCACCACAGCCGCTGCCTCCGCCGCGCGGCCCAGCCCTCACCTTCATCCCCTCATTCCCGCAACCATGACCGCCACCGCCACCCGGTCTACCGCACCTCCGTCCTCGAGAACCCAAATCCGCCACCACCGCCTCCGGCTTCCACCCTCTCATCCTCATCCATTTCCGAACCACAACACCACCACCACCACCATTCCCTTCTTCTCTAAATCCCAAAACCAAAAATCAAGAGAAAACCAAAAAGAAGAAGAAGAAGCCGACAGCTCCAACCACCACCTCCGACTTCTTCATTTCCGGCCTCCGCTGCCTCGCCACACGACTGCCGCCGCCCTCGCACCACCATCGCCACCACCGCAGCCTCTCCACCCCTCCATCTCAGACGCCCGCCGCCGCACCACCTCCATCCTCAAGACCCAATTGGAAATTGGAAACATGAAAGCTGAAGAGGGACGAACAGAGAGCAAAAGAGAGAAGAAGAAGAAAGATTAAGAAAATCAAGAGAAACAGGAAGCAAGAAATGGAAAGAAGAAGAAGTTGCAGAGAAGAAACAGAAAACAGAAAGAACGAAAATGGAGAGTGGAAAGAGAAAAGGGAAAGCAAGAGGAAAGAGAGAGAAAATAAATGAAGAAGAGAGCAGAAGCCTGTCGAGAAATTAACCCTTTGTCGCGGAGTAACACATCGCGCCCAAGTGCTCCGCGCCCAGAAAAATGCTCCGCGCCCAAAATTATTCCGAGACTGTGAGAGGAGAAGCAAGGCACAAAATTTTGTCGCGGAACCATGTTCCGGGGATCGCGCCCAGACAGCCACTCCGCGACAGCCATCCTCGACAGGGACAGCTAGCTCACGTGACTTGCTCCCCACAATTTCCCCATGTGACTAAAGACTCGGGAGGTCCTGGGACTTCAAGTCCCGCCAGTGTTAAAATCCTTGTCTTTTCTCCTGGGATCTCAAGTCCCGCCCCTCCTGGGCGCCATCTTGGAGCCAAAAAGTGTTTTGTCCCTATTCCGCGACAAAGCAGTTGTTTGGCGACCAGATGGGCCTAATGGGCCTAGGGCTAATTTTCCACCTCTATAAATATATCCTCCCACCCTCTTGAACAGTAACCTAGCTACACTTTAGTTTAGTTTACTGTTTTGGAGGCACCACTGTGCTCTCCAAAAAAATATGTTAGAGTAGGTAGTTTAATTTATGCCATGTAGAAATAGACTCTAGCTTAGTTTTAATTTATGTTTTGTAATAAAATAGTGTAGCTAGTGTTCATTTCTTGTTTTTCCAGTTTTATATTTTGTAGTTTGTGGGTTTCAAACACTTAATTAATAGGTGTATTTTGAACCATGTTTTGGTATTGTAGTTAGATTTTATTGCTTTCCTTATTTAATAAATGCATAATCATTAGATATTATCCCTTGATAGGTTTATTAGCCTAGTTTATCTTTTTCATATTTTTGTTCCAGTGTGTTTTATCTTGCCTTTTAGTTTAGTAGTTGCTGTTATTTTTCTTTTTATTTTGGTTGTTGTTTTATTTTATTTTTAGTTCTAGTATAAAAAATCTAGAAAGGGATGTTATTAAAGTGTTTGTGCATTTTTATTTAAAAATTGCATCTCCTATATTGTATTGCACCACATTGTAACCCCACGGGTTGCAATGTAATTTTCCCGTTGTGATCCCACGGATCACAACGCACACCCATGTAGTGCAATATTAGGCGTTATGCTGCCAAAATTTTTATAAAAATTTTCAAAACCCTTTGTCGCCATACACCTTGTCGCGGAACCACGTTCCGCGACAAAGCCCCTGTTTAGCGACAGAGGACCAAATTCTTGCATTTTGTCTGCATGGCTTTTGTCGCGGAGCACCCTTGTCGCGGAACCACGTTCCGCGACAAAATTTTATTCCGAGACAGAAAATTATGCCTTGCCATTAATTTTGAAACCCCTTGGTCGCGATGCAACTCTTGTCGCGGAACCACGTTCCGCGACAAAATCCTTGATTAGCGACCAAGGACCCAAATACTTGTAATTTTATTCTGGGAGGACTCTGGCGCGGAACCTTTGTCGCGGAACCACGTACCGCGACAAAATCCTTGTTCCGCGACCAGGAATTATGTCCTCACCAATTTTCAACCCCCTTTGTCGCTATGTCTCCTTGTCGCGGAACCATGTTCCGCGACAAAATTTTTGCTTAAGCGACAAAGCAAACCCTAATTTTCAAAATCCCACCTCTTATTTCCCACCCTTTGTCGCGAAACCTTTGTCGCGGAGCCACACTCCGCGACACAAACTCTATTCCGCGACAAAGTGGCACCTTTTTGCCAAATTTTTATTCTTCATCTCACTCCATTAATTAATTGAACCTTTATATTAATATTTTGAGGTTGAAATCCAATGATCTCAACCCATGATTAATTTGATATAAAGAACTTTGTTCAATTTCCCATTAAAAGATTCTTCTACAAATAATTAAACTCTAATGATCTAAGTATATAATCCGGACTGTAATTAATTAATTAATTATGGAATGAGTGATTATTTAGACCATAAAGAGTGATTATGGAATCATTTCCATACCCTTGCATGAGAAACCAATGTCTCTCATGCAAGATGACCCAAAAATATTTTTCTTTTATTTATTTTGTCTTTTCTCGTAATGTGTGAAACAGCTAATAAGGAATATATCAGATTAATGTTGGCGGGTATTCCCACACGGATAACTAGCTCGTGGTCTGTATATTAATTATTAAATGTTATTTTGCATGGTCTGGATAGTGGCCGGTGGAAGCCTTGGCGGTTCGTCCATCCGGGATTATAATAGCTGCTCAGCTGACTCCTATCCGGATACAGTTTTATTCTCTTTATCTTAATTTCAAAACCTGAATTCAAGATGTAGTATTATTAAATGATGTCGACCAACATTATTTGAGAATTATTACAACAAGAAAATATGTGGGTTTTTCTTCCGTTCACAGACAAAAGGGAGCTGAATGACGGCGGTCACCGTCACTTGGAATTCCTTTCTGTCTAAAAATCTTTCCATCTGGAATAATTGGGAACTGGATAGCAGATGTTTGCAGTCCAGATCACCCTAGTTATTTCTGGCACTCTCTTTAGCCAAAATTCTTCTCATCTCCGGCTATTTCATCTTTGTGTTCCAACTTCTGTCTAAACCCGCCTTATATTTTGGGTTATTTACTTTTCCACTTCTCTATAAATTTATGCATGATATTATTATGTAGATATTGTGGTCAATATTATTTTGGGATCCTTCCCTTGGACACAGAAATCTTGATTTAAATCAGATGTTTCATAATAAATTTCCAACAAAAATTCCTTTATAAAATCCGGATCTGAGTAAGGGATAAATTCGACAGTTATGACTAATTCATATCCGACTGGGGGTTGATTTTGGGAAATTAGAAGCAGGGTCAGCGATTAGGTCTCACCTAGACTGAAAGGATCTGTGTTTTAATTGAGAGTCTAGTACCTGATAGGGAATGATTTTCAGATTTATTATTTTCCAAAATTGCTGTTTGTTGGAAATCTTGTATTAAATATTGCACTGCGTCAGATTCCACTTGGATTCCGATAAGGTGTGACAGATAATACTAGAGGAACAACATTCGGGCCTTGGTTATTTTCTAAGGTAGGGTTGAGTATTCTCTCAACTGCTATCTTCTTCTGCCAAAGCCTATTTTTGAGTCCTGAGTGAGTGCATCCGGAACGAATTAATTTATTAGTTCGTTTCATTAGTTTGTATCTCATAATCACCCGACGGGAAGTGAACACTGCGAGCGGTTCACCGAGAATAGGGAATTCTTGATCCACACCCGGTCATCCAGACTGGGGGCTTTCTTTTACTACCAGGGTCAAACTTTCAAAAACCTCCGAGTGATAGGATTTTAAATGCTTTCTTTATCGCTTTCTTTTAACTGCTTTCTTTAGAGGTCACTCGGTTGTATTGAGAGTTGTGTAACTGCTACTAGGACTGATAGTTAAGGGATAGTTCAGGGGTTGATTAGAATCTTTGGGTGTGACATGGGGGAATGATAACGGTACTTGATACTTCAATAAATGATTTGTCAGGTGTTGCTTGTCCACCACAGATGAATAATATGCCTCAGCATGGCCATGTGAGGGCATTTGTGAGTCTGTGGTATCTTAGAATTTGTTGTCTTAAGAGCATGTAAACTCTTACTGTAAGTACCTGTCTGTTAAAGGGAACATGGTATAGAGAGCATGAGAGTTAGCTAACTGAAGGATTATCCCAAGCTAAGATCTGTGTAACAAAATGGAAGTTTAACTGTGTTTCATCTGAATCTTGTCCAACCTTTATTATTTTCTCCCTGTCCCTTCTGTCTCATTTTAAATCTGCTTTCTTAGAATAATCTTAACCGCTTTCTTAGATTAATTTTATTGCTTTCTTAGATTAAAATTAATTCGCTTTCTAGAATAGCTTCATCTGCTTCATTTAATCGCTTTAATAGTTTAGATTTAAATTCTGTCAAGTAGTTGTTAGTCAAAACACAAACTTGAATCGAGTAACCGAGTGGAAAATCTTAGTAAACGGCGTGGGCCCTGCTTCCATCGCACATCCTCCAGTGAACGATCCGGTACTTACTATAAATACTGCAATTTTTGACTCCGTGCGCTTTCGGGGGCACAGTTTCTTAACACGAGTAAATAAAAATGTGATTTTTCAGAAAATACTCATGTAGTGGGAATCTGCCAAAGTTTCATGGCAGGGAATCTCATGACATGAAATCATGAGAAGTACCATGGCATATATGCCGGGGACCCTCAGTGTGACAGGCTGAAGGTCAATTTATCCCGGTTGTATCATGAGATTTGTCAGAAGTTTCATGGCAGAGAGGACCACATTGTCATTTGAAATTAAAGCCCCTCACATGAGTAATAAAGAGTAACACTCTTAATATATCCCTAAACCCCTTCCATAAATCATAACTCTCTTCATTTAATAAATCCAAACCTGATATTTTTTATTAGAAAAATACTCGTGTTAGTGAAATTTGTCAAAAGTTTCATGGCGCCGTTGCCGGGGAGGATGCAGCGTCGTTTATTAAGAGAATTACACTCCTGATTACTCATAGTTAGTTTAGTGTTAGTTTAGTGTGTTTATTTCAGAACAGAGAAGTACCCTCAAATCAATTAAACATTTAGAGTACTAAGACTCTAAATGTGAGGATGTTGATTTGAGGGGAAAACCTAACCAATTGGGTATTTTGTCTTGCAGGAATCATGGAGCCACCGAAATTGGTGTAAGGAGTTAAATGTGGAAGTGTAGCATTGGGGCTACACTACTTTGATCTTTCGTTTAATTTTACACGTCTCCAATTGTAAAAATCGAGGTTAATTAAACGAAAAATCAAAGAAAAATGGAGAAGTGTAGCAGTGGAGCTACACTAATTGGCAATTGTAAATTGCACAACACGTGAGACTCACGTGTTTGTCATCTCCACCACATCCGGACCACGAAGCTCAACCGCTACTCCATCGCTCATCCACCTCAACACCACCACTGCGCTGAGGAGACCCTCATCACTGGTGAAACAACAAATGGAGCAGCAGATCTTCGGACCACCAATTGCTCACCACCATCGGACAAGCCACGACCATCATCTCACTTTCCGTCGCCCCTGTCCCGACTGAGCATCTAAAGAGGTTCCCGGTTGGATTAGTTCTGTAATTGACCGAAGATTATATCCGGAATTCAAAGAAATTTAAAATCCGGAATAATTTTCGCAAGGACGGAATAAATCCAACCTAAATTTCTGCAAGTCAAAATTATATGTATACATATATCTATATTTATATTTATATCTCTTGTGCATATTATTAAATAATTTGGGTGTTAGTCAATTGAATCACATTTAGAGTACTAAGACTCTAAATGTGAGGATGTTGATATTTTTGAGAAAACCCGATAACTTCTTCTGTGTTTGCTTTGCAGGAATTTGTGGAATCACCAAAAAGAAAATTAAAGCTCCAAAACAGGTTCCCGGTTGGATTGATTCTGTGATTAGTTGAAAGTATTCCTGGAATTTAAAGCAATTTAAAATCCGGAATAACATTTATAAGAACAGAATTAATCCAACCTAATTTATGCAAGCAAATATAGTAGATTAAATTTTATAAAATTCAAAAATGTGATTGAACAATTTTGATGAAAATCAGAATTTTTCTTAAGTATTGGGCATCGAACAATCGCCTTGTTCGACGAACCAAACGATCACACATAGCCAAAACCGTCGAACATTTAATTGGTTTGACGAAAAAGGCTATCGGAATTATTTTTCTATCTTTTATGTTAATATTTTCCCCCTCCCTCCCTCCTCTCTTATTTTATTTTGATTTTGATAATTTGTTTAAGTAGGAATTGATTTACTCACATTTCGAGCAAGGCTCAAAATGTGAGGATGTTGATTCTTCACTTAAAAAAAAAAAAAAAAGTGTGTTATTTTTCTTTTTGCTTATTTTTATTATTTTATATTTAAACCCAGCATAAAGCATGTATAAATATGTCAGTGATTCACATATTCGATTTTGGTTTATGATTAAATTTTCAAACTTTTAAATTGGGATAATATAATTGAAGACATGCATGATATGAATTTTTGAGGTTTTGAGCTATAAAAATTTAATGATATAATCATCTTGTTGGGTAATGAGTCCTCATGTTGAGAATTTAATTGAATAGATTGTAAGAATTTTTCAAAGATTAGATTTAAGAATATTGTATGACATGAATGAACCATTCCATGTGAGATTTGAGCCATGAGTCTTTTTACTCATTCTTTTCTTTGATGTGTGAAAATCATTTTGATTAAAGGAAACTAGAACTTGCAATTGGGACCGATTCAAGACCATGCCATATTCCAAAGATCGAGAATATGATCGAGGCACCTAGAAAACCAAAATTTTGGCCTTCTTTTGAAATCCAAACCCAAAAATATTTTCCCTTTAGGATTAACCACTTTGAGCCTTAAGCCTAATTTTTCTTTGAAACCCACTATATTATTCCTAGCCTTCTAAAAAGACCAAAAAAATTCAAACCCAAGTGTGCAAGAATAAATTTTATCAAGGCATTACAATTTTTGATCATCAACAAAATTTCAATCGGTATTCAAAAATCCGATCAAAAAAAAAGAGAGAAAATTGTTGAGTTCCATTCAACACAAAAAAAAAAAAAAAAATGTGTGTTGAATTCCATTCAACACAAATAAATTGCAAACGACAAAGCAAATTAGACATAGTCTAATGTCATGCAATAAAAAAAAAATTAAAAAAAAAAAGAAAAGCAAAAGAAAGAAAGAAAAATGTTGATGATCATAAATTTTAAATACAAATATGCCAAGTTAAGATAGAATTAATTCATGCCACTTCTTAACCCAATAAATTCCTTTTCCTAACAAATGTTACAACCGTATGCCCCGTTATAACCCTTGAATAAGACCTCATGATCTCGATTTAAAGAAATGAGCCGGTGGCGAGTTGGTCTAATTGCAAGCTTATGGGATAATTTAATTAAATTTGATTATGAGTGCTCATTGATAAAACCCCTTTTTGAGAGTGAGTGAAATTTCCGTTTCTACTATATGTGAGGCTCTGTTTTTAATTATGTTCATGTCATACTTTAATTCTAGAATTAAATCAATGAATTTTTCTAAACATGATGTTCATGAAGAATTATCAATAATGACTGATTTGTAGGCCTGATTAAGTGAGAAATATCATTTTATTAAACACTGCAATCAAGAGAATTTAATACTTGTAGTTTTCTGTTGTCTTATCCCAATCCAAAAAGAATGAAATTTTTGAAGCCACGAAAATAGATTGAATATGTAGAGTCCGTGTTCTTAGGAACATTGACTCTGACTGCTCGGGGACGATCAGTATTAAATGTGAGGATGTTGATAATGGCCAAAATTGACCATTATTTTCAATCTATTTCCGTGTCTAAACATGGACATTTGATCGTATTCCGATCTTATTTTAATAAGAAAGCAGTTGAATTTAACAGATTTATGCAAGTTTGTATAAATAATAAGCTGGTATTGAAAAACACAAAAATATTGTTATTTTCATTAAATTTATGTTAAAAAATCCAAAAACATGATAAAATATTAAAAATCATACACTTGATTAATTTGGTTCGATGTTGTCTATTCGGTGGAACACGGGTTCATTAAATGGATCACAAACCAAATAATCAAGTGGAAAAATATTATATTTATATTATTTTATATTTTGATGTATATATTTTTAATTTTCTATGTTTGTTTTTATTTCTGTTTTCTGCTGAATTAAAAATTAATTGGTCACTAATCCAGTTTAATCAATTAATTGCAGGTGATTAGATTTAAGTTGGTTCAAGTGTTTGAGTCCAATTAATCCAGTCCAATAGTCCAATTCAGTCCAATCCAATAGCCAATCTCCAACATCACCAAGCCCAATCCATTCACCCCATGGCCCAAACATTCCTCAAGCCCAATAACCCAAACCCTAAACCTAACCCTAACCTCCCCCCCTGTCGCCGGCGCCGCCGCCACCGCCGGCGGCCCTCCGACGATCCACCACCAACAAATCCTCGCACCTCCACCATCCACTGCCGCCTTTCCAGCCACCCACAGCCTTTCTCCACCGCCGCACCACCACAACCATCAACCCTCATCTCACCACCACAGCCGCTGCCTCCGCCGCGCGGCCCAGCCCTCACCTTCATCCCCTCATTCCCGCAACCATGACCGCCACCGCCACCCGGTCTACCGCACCTCCGTCCTCGAGAACCCAAATCCGCCACCACCGCCTCCGGCTTCCACCCTCTCATCCTCATCCATTTCCGAACCACAACACCACCACCACCACCATTCCCTTCTTCTCTAAATCCCAAAACCAAAAATCAAGAGAAAACCAAAAAGAAGAAGAAGAAGCCGACAGCTCCAACCACCACCTCCGACTTCTTCATTTCCGGCCTCCGCTGCCTCGCCACACGACTGCCGCCGCCCTCGCACCACCATCGCCACCACCGCAGCCTCTCCACCCCTCCATCTCAGACGCCCGCCGCCGCACCACCTCCATCCTCAAGACCCAATTGGAAATTGGAAACATGAAAGCTGAAGAGGGACGAACAGAGAGCAAAAGAGAGAAGAAGAAGAAAGATTAAGAAAATCAAGAGAAACAGGAAGCAAGAAATGGAAAGAAGAAGAAGTTGCAGAGAAGAAACAGAAAACAGAAAGAACGAAAATGGAGAGTGGAAAGAGAAAAGGGAAAGCAAGAGGAAAGAGAGAGAAAATAAATGAAGAAGAGAGCAGAAGCCTGTCGAGAAATTAACCCTTTGTCGCGGAGTAACACATCGCGCCCAAGTGCTCCGCGCCCAGAAAAATGCTCCGCGCCCAAAATTATTCCGAGACTGTGAGAGGAGAAGCAAGGCACAAAATTTTGTCGCGGAACCATGTTCCGCGACAAAGGGGATCGCGCCCAGACAGCCACTCCGCGACAGCCATCCTCGACAGGGACAGCTAGCTCACGTGACTTGCTCCCCACAATTTCCCCATGTGACTAAAGACTCGGGAGGTCCTGGGACTTCAAGTCCCGCCAGTGTTAAAATCCTTGTCTTTTCTCCTGGGATCTCAAGTCCCGCCCCTCCTGGGCGCCATCTTGGAGCCAAAAAGTGTTTTGTCCCTATTCCGCGACAAAGCAGTTGTTTGGCGACCAGATGGGCCTAATGGGCCTAGGGCTAATTTTCCACCTCTATAAATATATCCTCCCACCCTCTTGAACAGTAACCTAGCTACACTTTAGTTTAGTTTACTGTTTTGGAGGCACCACTGTGCTCTCCAAAAAAATATGTTAGAGTAGGTAGTTTAATTTATGCCATGTAGAAATAGACTCTAGCTTAGTTTTAATTTATGTTTTGTAATAAAATAGTGTAGCTAGTGTTCATTTCTTGTTTTTCCAGTTTTATATTTTGTAGTTTGTGGGTTTCAAACACTTAATTAATAGGTGTATTTTGAACCATGTTTTGGTATTGTAGTTAGATTTTATTGCTTTCCTTATTTAATAAATGCATAATCATTAGATATTATCCCTTGATAGGTTTATTAGCCTAGTTTATCTTTTTCATATTTTTGTTCCAGTGTGTTTTATCTTGCCTTTTAGTTTAGTAGTTGCTGTTATTTTTCTTTTTATTTTGGTTGTTGTTTTATTTTATTTTTAGTTCTAGTATAAAAAATCTAGAAAGGGATGTTATTAAAGTGTTTGTGCATTTTTATTTAAAAATTGCATCTCCTATATTGTATTGCACCACATTGTAACCCCACGGGTTGCAATGTAATTTTCCCGTTGTGATCCCACGGATCACAACGCACACCCATGTAGTGCAATATTAGGCGTTATGCTGCCAAAATTTTTATAAAAATTTTCAAAACCCTTTGTCGCCATACACCTTGTCGCGGAACCACGTTCCGCGACAAAGCCCCTGTTTAGCGACAGAGGACCAAATTCTTGCATTTTGTCTGCATGGCTTTTGTCGCGGAGCACCCTTGTCGCGGAACCACGTTCCGCGACAAAATTTTATTCCGAGACAGAAAATTATGCCTTGCCATTAATTTTGAAACCCCTTGGTCGCGATGCAACTCTTGTCGCGGAACCACGTTCCGCGACAAAATCCTTGATTAGCGACCAAGGACCCAAATACTTGTAATTTTATTCTGGGAGGACTCTGGCGCGGAACCTTTGTCGCGGAACCACGTACCGCGACAAAATCCTTGTTCCGCGACCAGGAATTATGTCCTCACCAATTTTCAACCCCCTTTGTCGCTATGTCTCCTTGTCGCGGAACCATGTTCCGCGACAAAATTTTTGCTTAAGCGACAAAGCAAACCCTAATTTTCAAAATCCCACCTCTTATTTCCCACCCTTGTCGCGAAACCTTTGTCGCGGAGCCACACTCCGCGACACAAACTCTATTCCGCGACAAAGTGGCACCTTTTTGCCAAATTTTTATTCTTCATCTCACTCCATTAATTAATTGAACCTTTATATTAATATTTTGAGGTTGAAATCCAATGATCTCAACCCATGATTAATTTGATATAAAGAACTTTGTTCAATTTCCCATTAAAAGATTCTTCTACAAATAATTAAACTCTAATGATCTAAGTATATAATCCGGACTGTAATTAATTAATTAATTATGGAATGAGTGATTATTTAGACCATAAAGAGTGATTATGGAATCATTTCCATACCCTTGCATGAGAAACCAATGTCTCTCATGCAAGATGACCCAAAAATATTTTTCTTTTATTTATTTTGTCTTTTCCCGTAATGTGTGAAACAGCTAATAAGGAATATATCAGATTAATGTTGGCGGGTATTCCCACACGGATAACTAGCTCGTGGTCTGTATATTAATTATTAAATGTTATTTTGCATGGTCTGGATAGTGGCCGGTGGAAGCCTTGGCGGTTCGTCCATCCGGGATTATAATAGCTGCTCAGCTGACTCCTATCCGGATACAGTTTTATTCTCTTTATCTTAATTTCAAAACCTGAATTCAAGATGTAGTATTATTAAATGATGTCGACCAACATTATTTGAGAATTATTACAACAAGAAAATATGTGGGTTTTTCTTCCGTTCACAGACAAAAGGGAGCTGAATGACGGCGGTCACCGTCACTTGGAATTCCTTTCTGTCTAAAAATCTTTCCATCTGGAATAATTGGGAACTGGATAGCAGATGTTTGCAGTCCAGATCACCCTAGTTATTTCTGGCACTCTCTTTAGCCAAAATTCTTCTCATCTCCGGCTATTTCATCTTTGTGTTCCAACTTCTGTCTAAACCCGCCTTATATTTTGGGTTATTTACTTTTCCAATTCTCTATAAATTTATGCATGATATTATTATGTAGATATTGTGGTCAATATTATTTTGGGATCCTTCCCTTGGACACAGAAATCTTGATTTAAATCAGATGTTTCATAATAAATTTCCAACAAAAATTCCTTTATAAAATCCGGATCTGAGTAAGGGATAAATTCGACAGTTATGACTAATTCATATCCGACTGGGGGTTGATTTTGGGAAATTAGAAGCAGGGTCAGCGATTAGGTCTCACCTAGACTGAAAGGATCTGTGTTTTAATTGAGAGTCTAGTACCTGATAGGGAATGATTTTCAGATTTATTATTTTCCAAAATTGCTGTTTGTTGGAAATCTTGTATTAAATATTGCACTGCGTCAGATTCCACTTGGATTCCGATAAGGTGTGACAGATAATACTAGAGGAACAACATTCGGGCCTTGGTTATTTTCTAAGGTAGGGTTGAGTATTCTCTCAACTGCTATCTTCTTCTGCCAAAGCCTATTTTTGAGTCCTGAGTGAGTGCATCCGGAACGAATTAATTTATTAGTTCGTTTCATTAGTTTGTATCTCATAATCACCCGACGGGAAGTGAACACTGCGAGCGGTTCACCGAGAATAGGGAATTCTTGATCCACACCCGGTCATCCAGACTGGGGGCTTTCTTTTACTACCAGGGTCAAACTTTCAAAAACCTCCGAGTGATAGGATTTTAAATGCTTTCTTTATCGCTTTCTTTTAACTGCTTTCTTTAGAGGTCACTCGGTTGTATTGAGAGTTGTGTAACTGCTACTAGGACTGATAGTTAAGGGATAGTTCAGGGGTTGATTAGAATCTTTGGGTGTGACATGGGGGAATGATAACGGTACTTGATACTTCAATAAATGATTTGTCAGGTGTTGCTTGTCCACCACAGATGAATAATATGCCTCAGCATGGCCATGTGAGGGCATTTGTGAGTCTGTGGTATCTTAGAATTTGTTGTCTTAAGAGCATGTAAACTCTTACTGTAAGTACCTGTCTGTTAAAGGGAACATGGTATAGAGAGCATGAGAGTTAGCTAACTGAAGGATTATCCCAAGCTAAGATCTGTGTAACAAAATGGAAGTTTAACTGTGTTTCATCTGAATCTTGTCCAACCTTTATTATTTTCTCCCTGTCCCTTCTGTCTCATTTTAAATCTGCTTTCTTAGAATAATCTTAACCGCTTTCTTAGATTAATTTTATTGCTTTCTTAGATTAAAATTAATTCGCTTTCTAGAATAGCTTCATCTGCTTCATTTAATCGCTTTAATAGTTTAGATTTAAATTCTGTCAAGTAGTTGTTAGTCAAAACACAAACTTGAATCGAGTAACCGAGTGGAAAATCTTAGTAAACGGCGTGGGCCCTGCTTCCATCGCACATCCTCCAGTGAACGTTCCGGTACTTACTATAAATACTGCAATTTTTGACTCCGTGCGCTTTCGGGGGCACAGTTTCTTAACACGAGTAAATAAAAATGTGATTTTTCAGAAAATACTCATGTAGTGGGAATCTGCCAAAGTTTCATGGCAGGGAATCTCATGACATGAAATCATGAGAAGTACCATGGCACATATGCCGGGGACCCTCAGTGTGACAGGCTGAAGGTCAATTTATCCCGGTTGTATCATGAGATTTGTCAGAAGTTTCATGGCAGAGAGGACCACATTGTCATTTGAAATTAAAGCCCCTCACATGAGTAATAAAGAGTAACACTCTTAATATATCCCTAAACCCCTTCCATAAATCATAACTCTCTTCATTTAATAAATCCAAACCTGATATTTTTTATTAGAAAAATACTCGTGTTAGTGAAATTTGTCAAAAGTTTCAACGTCCAACATCATTGGAGAAGTTAATGTTGAATAAGGACGATAAGGCGGTTTGCTCCTCATGCGACACAGCACACGATGCTACAGCCACTGATTTTCTGGTATTCAAGCGGAGGCCAGAGTTACCCGCAAAGCTTGCCAATAAATTATCCACACAGTGCGCACTTGCCAAAGTAGCCTTAGAGAATAACAATAAATCATCCGCAAACATTAGATGAGACAATGGGGGGGCATTCCGAGCAAGAACAACCGGTTGCCACTGACCGAGACTCACACAGTCAAGAATGGACCGCGACAATTTTTCCATCACGATTATAAACAGGTACGGCGAGAGTGGATCCCCTTGGCGGATCCCCTTAGCTGGGGTGAATGGTGGAAGAGCTGTGCCATTCCACAACAGTGAATATGTCGGACTCCGAACACATAACATAATAATATTTCTCAAGCGAACCGGAATACTCATGTCATCAACGCAGCTCTCCAAGAAGTCCCAAGAGATGTTATCATATGCCTTCTCCAAATCAATTTTTAGTAAAAAAAATCTTTTGACCGCCGATTTCTATTCCGGAACGAGGAAATAACTTCCTGAAGAACGATGGCATTGTTCTTCGTGCCTCTCCCTGGTAGAAAAGCCGACTGATATGGCCCAATGTACTGTTGGAGAAAAGGCCTCAATCTATTTACGATCACCTACGTCAAAATTTTGTAAATAACACTACACAAACTGATCGGGCGGAAGTGACGTATCTCTGTCGGAATAGCCATCTTAGGAATCAAGCATATGAACGTCGATGCAATGGACTGATCAAAGGATCCAGTAGCCATCGCACTCCGAATAAAGTCCCAAACTGAGGAACCGACCGAATCCCAATACAACTTGAAGAATGCCGCCGGGAAACCATCCGGTCCCGGCGCCGAGTATCCAGACATGTCTTTCACAGCTTGGTGCACCTCCTGGAGATCCACCTCACGATCTAGTCCATGAACAGATGCAAGTGGCGGCAGAGGGACTAATGGGGCGAGGGCAGTGGCATGAAATAAGGACTGACCGAATAGCATGCAAAAATGAGAGCGTGCATGTTGCTGGAGCATATCAGGATCGGTAATCCAAGAACCATTGATGTCCAGCCCATTGATTTTGGAACGTTGTCTGTGAATTTTTATTTGCATATGGAAATATCTTGTGTTTCAATCTCCACATGCAATCCACTTGTCTCGAGACTTTTGGAACCATAGAGTTTCTTCCTGTTGCAACACCATGTCCAGATCATGTATAAGTTGTTTCTCAAGCAAGTGGTGACTGACTGAGTCCACCCGCATCAGGAACCTCCTGACCCCTTCCAGTCGCCTCATAATTGTTCGCTTCCTTCTCGTAATATTGCCAAAGACATGGGCGTTAAAGTGCTGTGAGGCATCCTTAACCGAGCCCAGTTTGGCACAGATCGAGTCATCCGCCAGATGCCAAGCCGCATCAACAATATGATGATAATGTGGATGATGCGACCACGCACCTTCCCACCGAAATGGCCGTCGCCCCGCCAATCTGGATGAAGATGCACACCGGAGCAAAATTCCATTATGATCCCATGCTCGTCTTGGGAGGACTTACACAACTGCCTCTGGAAAACAATTTATCCAATCAATGTTAGCAACCGCCCTATCAAAGTCTTTTACGTGCCAAAGGTCCTCTGCTCGTATTCCTCTGCCACGTAAAAGCATCTCCAATCGTATGCAACGTCTCTAGTCCACAATCAACCAACATGTCCCTAAATTGATCACATTGATGGGAGGATGTCGGCATGTTATAAGCTTCCGAACTATTGAGGATGTCATTCCAGTCCCCGATTGCCATCCAAGCCCCTTGGATAGATAAACCAACCGAGCGCATGTCTGACCAGTCTCGCACGCGATCGCTCAAGCATGGGCTAGCATACACCACTGTGAGAGACCACTGATGGATCCCAGAAGAGATCTGCAGGGTCACCAACCTATTATGCACCCTGAGCACCATGATGTTAAATGGAATCCCAATTCTCCGGAGGACCCATAGACCTCCTGCCCGGCCTACGCTCTCAATAACATGAATAGGCTCGTAGTTCATCCGATATAAAGGCACTTGTAGCCTATCAAAACCTCCTTGTGGTTCCAGCAAGCAAAACATAGAAGGTTTGTGCTGAAAAAGACATCCCTGAGGTGGCGTTGAGTAGACCTATGCATGGCGCCACGAACATTCCATGCTAGGATTATACAGTCATTGAAGAACTATCATTAAGAACCCGCGGGTGTTTGGCCCTGCCGGCCACCATCCGATTGGTCCTCCTCCATCTTATTCTGCTCCCAGGTAAAAGCAATAAATGAGTTGTCCTGCAGTCTAGCATCTGACTGATGACCACCCGGAGAGGGCGCTGAGGGGCCAGCGTCATCCGATCGCCGCGGTCGTTTATACTTAAATTTTTTCTGGCTCACCGGAGCACTTGCTCCCACCGGCGCAAGGTCCTAGGATGCCGTAATCTTCTCGACACTCCCATTGTTGAGATTGGGGGTATCGACAGTCCTTCGCTTCAAGGTATCCGTACGGTCTTGAAACGGCTTCCTTGCCGCACTTTTCGACCATCGCGCCTCGGAGGACGATGAGGTCTCTTAACCATGATCCACTCACCCCGTGTCGCCACCGGCTGAGAATCCGGCGTGACTGCGTCCAGATTTGTTACTGATTTTCCTTCCGTGATTACTGGAGGTAAGTTATTCCCCGTATCCATTTTATCCATAGAATCCGAATCCAAATCTTTTTCAGAAGGTAAGTCATCCCTCTCAACATTAGGGTTTCCTAAATTATCGATATTCCCTGCCAAAACCACTCCAACATTTGCGGCAGGTGGACTGGAAGGCGCCGGCGCTGGAGGACTCGCCGTAGTGGCGGCCGAAGGCCGATCATGATGCATGCACTCACCTAAGTCGAACCGAAATCTTCCACATGATGTGCATATGTGGTGAAGTCCCTCGTATGCCACATTTTGCCAACAATCATTCACCATAACCTTCCCTATAACAGGCTTGCTTAAATGGATTTCCACGCACACTCGACCGTACCTACCCCGCGTCAGGTCCTTGGAGTTTGCATCCACATTCAACGGCCGGCCAACCATAGTAGCAATGAGCAAAAGCATCTCTTCTTCAAAGAATATCGGATCCATATCCGGGAATCGAATCCATACGGAGGTTTTAGTAATCACTCCGGCAGTGGCGTACGTATCCTTCGACCAAGGCACCACGGCCAGATGATGGTCGAAAATCGACCACGGCCCATCAAAAAGTGCATGTCTTCGGTCCTAGGCAGAAGCAAATTTAACAAGAAAATAGCCCCTATTGCCAGCTACCACCCTCATATGGCTCTTAGGTTTCCACAGTGCTTCCAAGCGGGTTTGCATGATCGACAGACCAATGCGTTTACCCAGCGGCCTAACGACCAGCGCATCAACAAATGGCAGACTAAGACGATCAATGGCAGCAGCATGGAACTGGATTAATGGCAAAAGAGGGTTGCCATCCACATTGTCAAAGGTGACCAATTCACTGTAGGGGACAGTAGAAACAGGCGGCCCTGAATCGGACGTCGGATGCGGGGTCACAATATCTCGGAATAGTGGCTTAACTTTCTGCGCGCCGGGATCAGGCGGAACCGGCGATGGAACGGGGTCAGGCGAGAGAGACATTCAGAGATAGCAAAACCCTAGTTTGTATAGTATTGTATTTTTTCACATTAATCTCAATAATTGATTGAACATCTCATCAATAACTCACATTCGATGTCTAATTATTTGACCGAGACCGAGTGATTATGTACTTGGGGAATTGGGCTCAAAAGTGTGGCCCATTTCAAAAGAGTATTGGTGCTCATAAAAAAAAAAAAAAAAAAAAAAAAAAAAAAAAAAGAAAAAAAAAAGTATTGACCGCGGGGAATGGTGGCAATAACTGTTTGTCCAATAAGATTCTAGGACCCACCGCAGTACTCGTGGCAAGTTTTCATTGGTCAAAGCAAGTTTGACCGCACTCTCATTGGCTGGTTCACCCGTAGACCACGTTACCAGCAAGTCTTTTTTCCCTCAAATATGGAAAATTTGTATTCTTCGTGGCTCCGTCATAGACTCGGCGTACTTCTCACTCACGAGAAGCAAATTCAGGTTGCATTTTACATTTAGCATACGCATACGTACATACATTGCGCAGACAGATTACATCTCCTCCACTGATTCGCGAACTGCAGCAGCTGTTGAGTTTGTTGAATTGAGGATTCGATTGAAAGTCTAAACCCTAGCGTCCTATTTGTTGTGGTTTTGAACTTCGCGCGTTAATGCGATGGCGCATCGAAGGATGCTGCTTTGCTACCTTGTATTGTCGCACTATCTAGTTGCCTTTGCCGCGTAAGTATTGAGGATTAAATTCGACGTTAATTTATGTTACTGATGTGTGACCGTTGTGTTTCAATACCTTTTTCTAAAAATCCCGCGGCTCAATTTTGAATTGTATCAGGAAGAGTTATTACGACATTCTTCAAATTCCGAAAGGCGCTTCGGATGATCAAATAAAGCGTGCCTATCGGAAGCTCGCCTTGAAGTATCATCCAGACAAAAATCAGGGAAATGAAGAGGCGAACAAGAAATTCGCAGAAATTAGCAATGGTACTACATTTTTCATGGATTTTTGGGAGTTCTCTTTGAATATTCTCTAGATTAATTAGCTTTGGAAGATGCTATTATTGAACCAAACGGAATTTGTGTGGAAGATATTGATTTTCAGTGGTTTGTATGTTTGCAGCTTATGAGGTATTGTCAGATAGTGAAAAGAGGAATATATATGATAAATATGGTGAGGAAGGTCTTAAGCAGCATGCTGCTAATGGAGGTAGAGGAGGCGGTATGAATATGCAAGATATTTTTCAATCGTAAGTTTTACTGTGGTTAATGTTTTGTTTTTATTCAGGCCCTTCTTAGGCATCTTAACATTGATTTGGCGTTTTCTTGTCCGATCAGTCTGGAATTCAGTAATATAGGAATTCTGAATCTTTTCATACATGTTTAGAGGAATGAATTGTGAAATGTGAACCATAGTCATGTGCACATTACTTTTAATGAAGCCCAAGCAGTGATTAAATTTGCATCCAATGTTGTCTCCATCATGTCATTTCGCTCCCTCCATTTCAAATTACAGACGATTTTTACTTTTTGGGATGTTTCAAAGTAATTGTAACATTTCTATATTTGGTAAAATAAAATGGTGGGAAAGTAGGTGAGAGAGTAAAGTGTGAGGAGAAAGTGAGATGAAAGCGATTTTTTTAAAAAAAAAATTAAAATAGTACTATATTTTATGAATTTATTGCCTATAAAAACCAGAACTTTGTGATTCTAATTGTATTTTATGAGTCAGTTATCTAAATTTGGGGCAAGTTGTCATATTTCGTTCTGAAATTTAGACTATGGATCTATATAAGTACTCTGCTTAAATAAAAACTATCCTTCCAGTTTTTTTGGTGGAGGTCCGATGGAAGAGGAACAGAAGGTTGCTAAAGGTGATGATGTCATAGTTGAATTGGATGCATCGCTTGAAGATCTTTATATGGGGGGCACTTTAAAGGTATTGAACGTGGCTGAACAAGACATAAACAAGTTCTCTACAGAAACATGATTATAAAGGGATTCTCATTTATTGTTCATTAATTATAGAATTCCATTTAAAAATTATTAGTAATGATTATTTACATCTCAAAGCCGTGCTGTGAAGTTATCCTCTTCATCATACATGTGCAATCTAATTATTTGGATATGATTTAAATTTTACCATGGTTTCTTCAAGTATCAAACGTTTCTGGACTTAAGATGACCAAAATCCTTAATAGACAGTTATTGTCACAGGATAGAAAGTGATTAATATTGTCCGTGGAATCCCTAGTTGTTCACATCTGCGTTAGCACTGCCAGTGTTGTAGTCTCTTACTCTCTTAGAGCACTAATCTCGACATGCTCACATAAGAACAATGTTGCGTTTATGTCTTGTGTATGAATGCTCCATTCTTTTATCCATCAGGTGTGGAGGGTGAAAAATGTATTAAAACCAGCTCCAGGAAAGAGGCGTTGCAACTGTAAAAATGAGGTTTATCACAAGCAAATTGGTCCAGGAATGTTCCAACAGATGACGGAGCAGGTAATATACATTACAAGAAACTGCAGTAAGTTCAATTACTTTGGGAAGTGGTGGCATTCCCTCCATGCCTCCTTCTGGACTACCCACTTAGCTGAGTTTTCATGTGTTTCCTTTCCAGGTCTGTGAACAGTGTCCTAACGTGAAGTTTGAAAGGGAGGGTGATTTCATCACTGTAGATATTGAGAAAGGAATGCAGGATGGGCAAGTAGGTGTTCTTTCTTTCTATTTCATGTGTCTGATGAATTTCCTTATTTTTATGTGTTTGTGTCTGCCATTATATGACAGCGGCCATTTCTTCTGCCTCCTTGATTTTTTTCCTACACATATGCTTCATCTTTATCACAGCATTCCATATGCACCACCCTTCAATTTTTGTGATGACAAAACCTATTACGTTTTAGATTCAGCTGTGTGATGAGTCACCATTACCTATGTGGTGACTATGTTTATTTAAATTGTTAAACTAAGGATTTGCTTGATAACGCACTCATATTTATAATGGATCATATATTATTTATTAAGTTTGATTAATACAAATCCAAGGACTTCTCCAAAAAAAAATACAAATGCAACGAGTTACTTAATTAAATGAATTTGAATGATTAATTAAAATAAAGTTTAAAATGAAAGTGAATTATTTCTAAAAATCTGAAAATAATTTTAGTCAACTTCTTTTTTCTTTTTAAATACTACTTATATAGTTTAATGACTTGGATTTAGTCGAATAGCTATTTAGACTTCAAATTCAAAGCCCTTCAAATGGCCCTGGATCTAGTTGTCTTTCCACACTGCATGTATGTTACAGGCAAAGTGGTCTAAGGATGGGTCAGAAAAAGTAATTTGTGTGGAAGTTGGGTTTGCTTAAGTCCATAGCTTCAGCTCTAAACTTTAGATGCACCTCGTTCTAAATTCTCGAAACCTGTCCCAAGTGAAAATGGCTGTATTGGACCACCGGCCCTGTTTTCAGGCTTTTAGTCACTAGTACAAGGAAACGCCTTTTTCAGAAGTGAAAGGGAGAAAAGATTCACTTTTGTACTGGGGAGTCTTCACAAATTACATCATAAATAGTGTAGCCAAAAGAGTATTTTCATTAGAGAGTTCATGTGTGGCACTTGGGGAAATTCTTACCATTTATTTTGCAGGAAGTCTTATTTTACGAAGAAGGTGAGCCCAAAGTTGATGGTGAAGCCGGGGATCTTAAGGTTCGTATCTTTCCATGCTTTAATGGGGAAAAGGAGTTCTTCCAAGATACTTTGTTGAAATGTGAATAACCTTCCATCTCATCTCATTGATTGCTTCCTCGTGCAATTGTAGTTTCGGATACGGACTGCACCTCATGATTGCTTCGCAAGGGAAGGAAATGATCTTCACACCACAGTTACAATTACTTTGGTAATGTTGTGTTTGATTATCCTGTATTCATGTGCTTTCCTTGTTCCCATTACAATGGATTCATTTCTGTTGCCAAACAATTTATTAGAGGAGATATTCGGGAAGAATTTTGTTTTTGTGGCTTGTTAATCAGTTTTTATTAGGCAACAGAAATTTCCCCTCGAGAATATTTTGCAATGGTATCTATCAACTCAAACTGCTCTTTTTCTTTCCAGGTTCAAGCTCTTGTTGGTTTTGAGAAGACTATTAAACACCTTGACGACCATTTAGTGGACACTTCCTCCAAGGTTAGCAACAATACAATACAAGGCTGTACTCAGTGTCTTGTTTGTTGCTCCAAGAAACAATTAAATCTGTGTTACGGTTTTGTTTTGTTTTGCCTTTTTCCTTCCTTCAGGGTATTACGAAACCAAAGGAAGTAAGGAGGTTCAAAGGAGAAGGCATGCCGTTACATTTTAGCAACAAGAAGGGCGACTTATATGTCACATTTGAGGTTCTATTCCCCACTTCATTAACAGATGACCAAAAGACAAAAATCAAAGAGGTCCTAGGATAGGCAGGCATCTTTTGGTTCTTTTCCACTTATAACTGCGGGTATAGATTTTAGTTACATCTCCATTCTCATCTGCAATTTTGTCAAAAGAAATGGAAGATCATTTATAGAAGAAGTCGAGTAACCGTCCGGGATGTGTAAAGTTGAATTATGTTCATGAATCATGTTATGTGATGCCAATGCATTTGTACACAAACCTTGATCTGATGGAAGTATGCAGCTTGTAATTTTGAAGCTTTTGTGCCACTGCAATACAGGAACTTTCTAGAATCTGGATACGTACGATTGCACATTTTTTATTTCTATTAATTATGTTGGAAAGTGGAAACACCCAAAAAACATCAACCTCAGAACATCCTATGCACTCTGCTATAAGTAATAGTAACATTTTTCGGTAACCCATCTTCCAAGCGCTTGCAAGTTGGTGATAATTTTATCAACCCAAAAGGTCACTTGATTAATAACTATGCAAGAATTACTAGAGAATCAATTCAAAAACCTAAAGAAGCAATTTACACATAATTTCTTCTAAAATCATCGCTACTCCTTTTAAGAGCACTGTCCTTTGCCATATGTAAAGACATAATTCAATAAGAAAAAAAATTATTCTGAAACCAATGCCTACAAACTGTGCAAACACAAGGCCTCCGCTCCAAATGGATGAACGGTTGAATATACCTCAGTCAGCAGATGCCAATTTCTCTTCATCTACTTCAAATGCTTTCCGAGCTTGCTTCAGTTCTTCATTCATCGACAACAACTCTGTGCAGCGATTAAGTTTGGGCAAATCCTGCAATATTGATATAACTCTAATCTACATATTTGCTTTTATCTCGAATTTTGACATTCAGATTTCATTTGGAGATAATCAAATTAGATCATCAATAAGAGGAATTTGCAGAAAGTATACCTTTCGGATTAGAAAGAGAAAGTCCTCAGTCAAAAGCTTTCCTCTTTTCGTTGCAGTATCTTGAGCTTTATGAACCTGCAGCATCATAAACAATGATCACCTGTGATCCAGTAAAGAAAAAGCAGTAAGGATACCCTATGTTAAGAAAGAACTGAAAGGCAAACCACATAATTTGATATATTGTAAGAACTTAAAAACCAAACACTTGCCATGTCCGTGACATACTCCACAACGATATCCTCAACAAGTGTGACAGTCTCTGGAAGTGGCTGCAGTAACATCCATAACACCAGGCCATAACAGGATTAGATGAAGAAGTGATAAAAACAAATTCATTTTTCACGCATCTGAACCACAGCTTGTTTTTTGTGTCATCTCGAGATTGAGAAGTAGGTATTTTTACAAATGAATCAAATACAGTAACAAATGTAGGTCAGGCCACTCAGCTGCAGGAAACTACAATAATCAAGCAAGCCAAGTTTTATAGAAATCAGGGAAGATGACATACGTTAGGATCATCCCCAAAGCCGTACATCATATGCTGCACTGTTGCACCCAGACCAAAGAGTGTTAAAATTGTACACCTCGAACATTAACAGACAGAATTCATGTGAGAAACTCACACTCTTTCTGAAACATTCCACGTTTGCGCTTGGATGAAGCTTCTGATGGTTGTGATGGACCGACTTTTGCTTTTGAAGAAGGCCCGGCTGCACTGTTACTCATCCTCTATATTGGGGGGAGTTAATCCTGTTCAAGATTTGTGATTCAAAGAGTATTGAGAATTGAAAAACAAAACAAAAAACACCAAAATGGAAAACACAAAAACAAAAGGCACACTCCCAAGAAGAAATTAGTAGACAGTGTTAGTTGCCAAACCAAAAAAACTGCAAGTATCTGCATTGATAGCAACAAAGAACTTGATTGCACGCAATGTTCACATTGTAGTAATTTGACTATTTCTAACATCAAATCTACAACCATTTGAAATGAACTCGGGTTATTTGGCTTGGCTCATAAGCTGTAACTAGACGAAGCACCTTTATATTTCAAAAACTCATATCTAGTTCTCAAACGCTAAACCATAAAATATTGAAAAAAAAATACATCCACGTTCCGCTTGATTGCTCTAATGTTCAGAACAATTCGCAAAATATAAATAAGAAAAAAGTCAAAACTGAATTTGAAGAACACTAGGTAAATTGTTTCGCAATCCGCATACAATCCCTTGTTGCTATGAATTATGCTTGTATTTTTATTTCACAAATAATGGTCCGGCACTACACGTCTATGAAAAGAACTCATTGCATACAAAACCAAAATAACACATAATTGTTTGTAAAATTTGAGTTCGAAGATCTCTATGGATTAAAATAAAATAAAAAAATAAACGCATAATGTGAGGTGAGAAATACTCAACGGTTGTTTTTAAGGCCTCATTTCACCGAAATTGCAAGGTTACGATGATAAGGAAAACAAGTAATTATATCTACAGAGATACCCAAAAAAAAAAAAAAAAAGAAAAATATACTACTAACAGATCTTAACTGGTAAACCATTAACGTAAATGATGGGAAGACGTTTCCGGTAACCGGCGGCGGCAGGCGGGAGAGGAATTTTTCTTCAGTTGCTTGGCGCAGAGATTTACAGGTTATTTTGGGCGAGGAATATTTATGTTTACATATACTCCTATTTTATAGTGGGTCTGGGCCATATAAATGGGTAAATACATACTACTATTGGGCCTTGGCTATATAAAATGAGCCGAACCTTCCGTTCCTAAAATTGGCTACAATAAAGAGCGTGTCTATATTTTTACAAGACTGTTAATTTTGGAAATAAAAGAATACAACTTCCATCTTTGGCTCTTTGCTAGATATTGGAGGGAAAAATTGCCAATATCATCATCCCTTTTGTTTCTTCTTTTGCCCCATCCGTCCTCTCCAATTATTTTGGCCCCTTTGGTCCTCTTCAAATCCTAATCCGGCACAATATATTCCAGATGGCCTTAATAAAATTGTTTGGGTTGAACTGGTATGGATTAATACTATTAATGTGCCACATCGGCCACGGGCTAAGCTCAAAATCAATCCACGGTGGCCATTCCACAATTGACCAGAGCCGTGTTAAACGAAATTGAAGGACTTAGAATCATTCCACTCCGAACCTCCAAAACCCCCCTTTCACCAGAAACCCAAACCGCGAACGAAGCATTGAGAAAGTCCGGCCACAAAGCGGGATTAATGGGGACGTTCGGGTGGACATTGAGGCCCCAAGATGAAAACAATATGCCGCCTCCGGATTATGGTAAGTTTCTGCCCCTTTAACTGTCGCGAATGTGGAATAGGGCTTAGGGTTTGGTTTGGGGAATTTTAGGTTCGACATTTATTGTGTTTTTTCAAAGTATATTCCATTTTTTTTTTGGTCCGAACATGTTTAAAGTAGGTTCTCTGGTCAAAAGTGTGTAAAAATTTCTCTGGTCCGAATTTGTGGAATTGCTCAAATTCTTGATGCATTGAATATTTGGTGGAAGAAACTAACACTTGTTTTATTTTCAAAATTGGCTTTCTTCAGGGAGTTAAGATAAAATTATTCAAAATCCTCAACAGTGATAATGACCTGATCAGGAAATAAACATTGAATTGAATTTGAAGGTGTTTAAAGTAGTAGTCGTTGAGAGGAATCAATATTCGAAGTAACTAATGAAATGAGGATTGCAAAGTATTATCCTATAGATAGATTAATAAAATTAGCATAGGAAGGCAACACTAATGATGACACTATATTCCATGAGTAAATTTATGCATTAATTTAACCAAGTCGTTAATTGGGATGCACATCATTTTCAAAAAATGTAGAAAATCGAACATGAGCAGAAAGAACGTATCAAGTTACGCAGAAAATTCATAGGCATCCAGACATTACCATTTGAAAAGGAGATATCATGATCTGCTGGACAAAAATAAAGCAACAAATTCTTGATCCTAGACGCATTATAACTATTAGAAAATAAAAAAATAAAATGAACAAGTGGAATTAGACTTCCAGAAAGTTGAAAATGGTCAATTGAGACAAATGCCCAGGAGTAAAGTATAGCAAAACATATCAAATAAAGAGAACATAACCTATATTTCCGAATTCCGAACTTGTTTGCACAAGAATTCTCATTGCATTTCTCATCCTTTAGCAGTATTGATATATCTGGGAGATCAGAATCGAAGAAACTGAAGCGCAGATTGTGATGAAAGTGGCGATAGCAGTTCATTTCACCATGTTAATGCTTTGTCGCCGTTCTTCTTCCTTGTATTGATATTCTTATAATTGATTTGCTACAGGTTATTGTTGCTGGAGAAAAAGGTTTCCAGGAAGTGTTGCAGCAACAACCAGTGCATGATGGCCAAACACTTTTTAAAGCTATGATTAACTACACCCCATTGACGTCCAATAGCTTAACTGTGCAGGCTCAAGTTCAAGATGTAACTGCCTCATCCACAATTACACCAATTATCAACATTGGTGTGAAACAATTCATGACACTCGCCAACATAATTGCGGCAGAGATGGAAAAGGGGAATGAGAATGGAAAGGGGGTTAACATCATGATTGAAACTTTGGGACTATAGCTTATTTCCATATATATTTTGTATATTGCCCATGTGAGGCATTTTGTTGAACAATTGTAGGGATGAACCAGTGGCGTACATGCTTAACTCTAACAGAAGTGTTTTCCACGTTTTGGGACACTTACTGTAGTGCATCATTGCATATGTTTGTGTCCATTTTGTCTCATTTTGGGACACTAATGTATGCGATCTTTTGTAAATGACATCTCTTCCAATATTGCTATAATATGTGCAATCTGCAAGCCATTTTGCAAGTCCATTTCAGTTTATTTGAGTTCTCTCTTTAAGGATTATCTCTTTCTTATGTTATGTTTTAAGTTGCTGCACTATAATGTTCTAATTTTGGTCTGATTTTGATCAGTGTTTTAGTTTTGTCCCAGTTAGATGAGGAATCTTTGTGCTGAATTTTGGATTGGCTTCTTTATCTGCCATGTTCTTTTATTTAGATTGGCTCTACTAATTGTGACCTGTGGGGACCTATCTGGATAAGTGGAAATGATGTTGTGCTTTGGGAAGTTGATCTTAGTTTACCTGTGTTGTGCAAAAAAAACTTGTTGGATGTTGGCTGCTGAATTGATCTTAGTTTGACGGTTTGAGCACAAGGAAAATTGAAACACCAAAGCTGACAAAGATTTTACTGATGAGTTTATTAAGTACTTTGAAATTTTTGAGGATGTTTTGGCTTCTTCCATATTCATTCTATTTCTCTTTATAGTATTTATGCATACATAAATATATACTACTATTATTTTGGAAACTGAAACTTTGATTTAAGAGAAAAAATAATTATCTGAATGTGATGAAATTTCAGTAAAATAATTCTAGATTAAGAAATGATTAATTGATTAATCTAAGTGAAATAATTTCAATGAATCCATACCCAATAGTAAAACTTTATTGCTTTAAATCACATAATTCACCTTAGTTATAAAGCAGGTAAGCAATTCTGGTATTCACATTACAATTTTGCCAATTTAGAATTCATTTCATCTGCTCATTACAGAAGTGAATGCAACCTAACAGTTAGACAAAAAAGACCAAAGAAATTCCCATTGCATTGCCAACACCCAAATGCCAAACACCATACATTGAGCCTTTAAGCCATCCAAAACACAATGTTGCCGGGACATTTACAAACCAACTACTACTACTTACTATCTCCAACTACCCATTGCCTAGTTTCATACTTGCACCCATCATTCCAACACCCAAACATTCACTTCAACGTGACCACAACACACATTGCAATAACCAATATAAAACAGGTAAAGCTTCCAACCGAATCCATCTTTTTTCTCAACATGAACTTGCTGCACATTAGCATCCCTCGTCTCCGGCCAGTAGCTTTCAACCCTTACTTGTGTTCCATTGCCAAAATCGTCTTCACTTGAATGCCTAACATCATCTCCACATGGTTCTCATTGAACCCTAGTTGTAGTTACCCACGAATACGACACCCATTCTTCCCACAACAATAATATAATTTCCCTTCATTCCCATTTCTTATAACTCCACCACACGAATTTCAGCCCTTTCTCCACATTTGCAGCACAGTGTTCTTGGGAAGCGGAAGTCCAGTGACTCCCTAATGTAGTAATGTGTGGGTGGCGCATTCTGGCTGCAGATTGGGTGGAATCTTCACTTGAGTTCATCCCCTTCCTCTCCGGATCTGCCTTCGACATCCTCTTCAGATCTGCCTTCGAAAATGCCTTACGGAGTTTTAGGGCACAGCTTCTTGTTTTCAAATGAAGAATGAGGAGGAGAGTTGCTTTATTCACGTTTCAATTTATTTAAAAGACATGGCCACGGTGGCTATTGACCATGGGCCCGATCTGATGTGGACCATTATCACCTTTAATTCATGCCAGTTCACACTATCAATTTTAATTAAGGCTATGGGACTATATTAGGCCGGATTAGGATTTGAAAAGGACCAATTGGGTCGAAATAATTGGAAAGAACCAATCGGGCAAAAAAAGAAACAAAAGGGACGATATTGACAATTTTTCCGATATTGGAGTGTTCATAACTTTTTCTGCGAGATTAAAACTAAAATAATAATAATAATAATAATAATAATAATAATAATAATAATAATAATAATAATAATAATAATAATAATAATAATAATAAACAACAATGTAGCTCATACTCTTTCTGTTTTTTTAGATTTGCACCATTGGAAATATATACGCATGTCGATGCATATTTTCAATAATTAATAACTTAAATTGTATACAATTAAAAATTATAAAAAAGTTGATATTCTAAAACTACAAGTTTAGACGAATCTAACAAGATCTCACTTGACTATGTTTTTTCTTCAATAACTATGATAAAAATTTAAGACAAAGTTAAACTGTGAATAGTGTCAAAAACCTTAATGTTGCAAACCTATAGGCTATAAACACGGAGGAAGTATATGATATTACATGTTGCTGATGGCAGCTCGATGGGCAATTCTAGAGAAACAGGCTTTGGCAGTGTTATTTAGAGAAGGGATATAAGAGTTGGATTGTGGATTCAAGAGCTCAATTGCGTTTTGCCTCAAATTTAGTTGTGGGACTATATGATACTTCCTCCATTTCTTTTTTTTAAGTGTAATACTTTCCTTTTTTGGGTGTTTCATAATAAATATTATATTATTATATATGGAATGCTTTTAAGTGTAAAAAGCTTCCACTAAAGCATTTTTGTTCATTTTATTAAATCTCGTGTCATTTCCTTATATTACAATTATTTAGAAACGGAGGGAGTACTATTTAAAATGGGATCAAGAGCTACCAGGGGCTTTAATATCGGTGCTCTCGTTCAAAATTTGTTGAAGAGGAAATGAATTTTTTAGGCCATTACAAGGCACCATTTCCACATTTGAGCCATTATGAAATCAATTTCCAATTTTAGGCCATTAGAAACCATCTTTGACCAAATTAAGGCCATTTTGACTATTCTGACTTTTTCAAACTTCAATTAACCCTACCAACTTTTACTTTATTTCATTTTGACCCCAGATTTTAGTTTCTTCATTATCATTAGTCCAATATCAGCCCATCATGCTTCCGATAATTAAATTAAGCACTAAACTTCATACCTTGGCTTTGACCGCCTTGCTGCCGGGTTTCCTAAGCTCCGGGATTTTACGGACTTCCTCCAACCACGCAGCCGCGACCGATGGTTCACCGATTCTTGGCTCCTTCAGCAACAAACAGCACAGTCCTATTTCGTTTCCTACCTTAGGACGTATCAAGATATGAATAAGGGGTTTTAATTATATTATCGGGATATTTGGAAGCCTGGATTTTACTGAAGAAATATTAAAAATATTATTTAAACATAATTTCCCCTAACGGAGAAGACAGACACTTAGTTCCTCATGGAGGATACAAGACTCTTGGGGGAATACCCCATACTTTTACAGACTCGAAAGGAAATATGCAGAAAGAGAAATATTACAAATACTTTGAAGAGTTGGGAGGAATTTTCGATGCCTTCCATCTGCTTCAAACTCCTTTATTTATAGGCGCCCGCGGACTTCAGCCCCGGATTCCAATCTTCCTCTAAATCCTTGTGACGTCACTGCGTTCGTCACTTGGCCTTAATTTCCACTGGCTACATTATTGTCCTTTTTTGAATTATTGCGTTAGGTGGCTTTTGTCAACTTTCCACCTTCTCTTGTCGGCCACTTTCTGCCAGCTACTCTGCCCTTCTTTGTCGGCTTTTAATTATGAGTGTTGCCGACACCTCTCTTTCTTTTACATCCAGCTAATCTTACTTTGGCTTGTGAAAGTTTTTTGGACGTTTCTTCCCTTTGTCCTGTTCGGATCCGGATTTTTTCTGGGTTACCCGGATCTTTGTACCGAATAGGGGTTTCTCCTGTTCTGCACAATATGGGCATATGTGGTTATCCCATTGGCCAACATGCATCATGTTGCACGCCTTTTTTCTGGTAGACTCGGTTGCTGGCAACTTGTTTTCCCAGATGAGTAACCTCTTCTTTTCGAATGAGGTTTCCGCAAACTCTGTGCTTTTCCCTGTTAAAGAATTAACCAGGAACGATCCATTTAAATTGTTTGAGAATATTTTAAACGGATATTTAACCTTTTCCATCTCGGTGAGACAGACCCAGAATCCCCATGCTCGTCGGGTGGAGATTTCATCTTCGCTGATTGAAGATACCAATGGTGCCTTCTCATCCATAGACTTAACTCTGTTGAAGGCAATCATATCAGGTCTCTGTAATTTAATAAATTGAAAGACCGGATAAGAACCTTTTCCGACTATTTCTGGTGCCGCTGAAATGAACTTAAGCTCCAGAATATCTCCTCTTTGCAGGTGCGGGTTGTTCTGCCATGATTCGTGCACCGCACTACTTATCCATCCCGGAAGTTTTTCGATTTCCGGAAACCCTGGTGATGTAGTATGAACGGATGCTAATGCTCCGAAGTCATACCACTTTCGAACCTCTTCTGGTTTCGATCCTTCGAGCATCCATACCCTGTTGTATCTCCCGGATGTCTCGATTACTGTTTTGCTAGGGTTAATTCCCTTTTTGGAAACCAGTTGTTCCCATTTTCCTTGGTAGTCCAGCCAGGCAGTAGATAGGACCTTCTCGTCCGAATTAACCTTAGAGGTGCCTGTCATTGGCCTAAGGTTAATTTCTTCCTCTTTCACCCCAGAGGCAGTGGGTTGACTTGAGCTTTCGGAAATGTGACTTTCCTCTTGCTCAACATTTTTGTCGGTATCCGACAATGGTTCCTTTGAAGCAGTGCTTGAATCTGCTTCTTCATATGTGACCACTTTAGCTTTTTGGGCACATTTCTCTTTGTTTACCAGGGAAGCTGACGCTTTCCTGATTGGCTCTAATACTGTTTCCCATAGTGCTGTCATTGCTATATGGGAGGTTCGTATATTGTTGCGGACCATGTCCACATCGCTCTGTTGTATTTGGCCAGCTGCTCGTGCATTGATCTCGAGCTGTCCAAAATGCTTCGATAGCTCCTCTAGGTTTTCTCTGAGGTGCCTGAATCTCGTAATGATGGAATCAGCTTCAAATGCTTCCATCTCTCGTTAGGAAATCTGCAAGAACATTTTCATGAGATTTTATAACATCAATATTATAAGTATAATATTGACATTCAGCTTGCCATCTGATAATACGAGCTTTTTCAATTTTTGATTCAAGTTTATTTTTTAAAAAAGCCCTAACATTAGTATTATCAACTTTTAATACAAATTTCTTTGCAAGTAAGAATAAAGGCCATTTTTTAAATGTTTTCCATACTGCAAAGAATTCCTTTTCGTTAATATGCCAAAGTTTGGCTTGTTGTTCAGTGAACAACCCTCCTGTGTATCTACAAGGTTCTTGACCCGTAGTTGTTTTTCTCATGAGCACTCCTGCCCATCGAAAATCATTGGCGTCTGTGTAGACTACCAGCTCATCCTCATCCTGAGGTATCGCGAGTTTTGGCAAGCTATTGCAGACTTGCTTTAGTTCACGAATTCTCTTGGTATGGATTTCTTCCCATTTCCATCTAGAGCTTTCAGTCTCTTTCAGGAGTGGTCTAAAATCCTTTCTATATTTTGCAAGGTCTTTAATAAACATACCCGCAAAATTTACAACTCCTAAGAAACTCTGTAGTTGTTTCTTGTCTTTTAATATATCAGGAAAATTGCGGATTTTCTCCACAATGTGTTCCTGTAACTCTATTCCTGCTTCATCAATTTGAACTCCTAAGAATTCAATTTTGTTAGCAGCGATAGTGGCCTTTTTCTCAGAGAGAACTAGACCTTCCCTGTGACATGCATCAGAAAATATTTCAAGATGTTTAATATGCTCTTTAATATTTCGAGATGCAATCAGAATGTCATCTATGTAGACGAACATAAACTCTAGATAATCCTTAAATAGATTATCCATCTTTCTTTGGAATATCTGAGGGGCATTAGAAAGCCCCATTGGCATAACATTCCAAATATATTGCCCTTGTGGGGTGGAGAATGCTGTGAATTTCTTCGACTCATTCTCCATCTTAATCTGATAGAAACCAGATTTGCAATCAAATTTAGAAAACACTTTAGCACCTTTGATGCAATCAATTAAGTGTTCTCTACTCGGAATGTAATAACCATCAAACTGTATTATTTTGTTAATACCTTGATAGTTTATTACCAACCTGGGTTTACCTCTCTTTATTTCACCGTGGTTTCTTACCAAGAATCCAGGGCTACTATAGGCTGAGACTCCAGGCTCGATGAGTTTAAGATCAATATGCTCCTTGATAATTTGCTGCATATCTTTCTTATCCTGCATATTCATTAAGATGGGTTTGTATCGAACATACTCATATTTATATTGTTCTTTTACCTGTAGAGTAGCTTCGATCTTGTTTTTATCCCACCATGCCAGAGGATCCTCGTTAAAGTTTCTCTGGATAAGTCTTTTGACATTTTCGAGGGACAATTTAGTTTCCCCATCAATGTCTAGTGAAGTTATATTTAATGACTTCATTTCCTGCATTGCTTCTTTGAGGTTTATAATTTCCTCAATAGAAGCTTCATCAAATCCTTGCTGTCTAAAAGACAACAAAGCCTTACCAAACTTTCTTTTATCCTGCATTTTTGGATGGGTTAGTTTGGCATCATTATCACCACGTTTGCTGCGAAATAATATAGGCATTAACCTGTTGAATGCCTTTTCCCTGCGCAACACCTGTATCTCATTTCCACAACTTGTGGTAAATATTAACAAATTTCTTTTGTTATCTTGAACATATTTTGTAAAGGATTGTATAAAATTGTTCCCTAACAAAATATCCGCTCCTGTGTCATGAAAGTAAATAGGAGGCGTTTTTACCTTATACCAAGGTGTACCAAATGCTCCTCCAATCATGATATTCGCTTGTCGAATACCCTTATTTAGTACTAAGATTTTTTGGGAAAAATCTCTTCCTGCAATAATGGGTAATGATTCCATAGTTTCGCTAGGGAAAACTCCTGGTTTTGCCGTGCAAATACCTGATCCTGAATCAATATAAGCTGCGAAATATTCTGACTTATATTCTTCATATATTATCCCTACTGAGATATAAATGGAGAATGGACTTGTCATTTAATTCTGATGGTGTGACCCTTCAGATTAAATTCTATACCATTATCCTTTCTTACCCATGGTTTATGATTTTCGAGAAAACTTAATCCCAAAATCATAACCCCATTGTCTTTTCCGGCGGTGCCTAAGACTCTGATCTCGTGTCCTGCAATTTCAATTGTTCCTTCATAGGTTCCAATTGATGGCTGCTGCAAGTAGTATAAGTCATCACATGGAAAACGGTTAATCTTTTCAGTGATGTCGAATATTACTCGTATTTCTTTCCATCCTTCAGGGCATTTTATCTTTATATTATCTACCCCAATGGATTGAGGAGTTAGATCTTTGATGAACTCCTTCCCTTTATATGCCATAATTCTGTCTTCCGAAAAAGACATACGGCTTGCGTACTCAATTCTAGCACTCGTTGATCTGTCTAGAATTGGATGATCTCTTATTTGGATGTCTACTCCTCCTAACCTTGGAATCTGGGTAGGATTTGGAGTCATGACTTTAGCAAATTCCTTGAAAATTCTAGGAATTTCTATATATTCTTTTCTGAGAAATAAGTCAGAATGATGACTATTGGAAAGTGCATAAGAGATTCTATAAGTTATAGAATATGGTCTGTTCCCTTCTTTCATCAGATCTTTTCTTTTAAAATCCTGATGAAGGGTTAGAACTCTACTAAAATCTTGGTCAGCTAAGTTATAGGAAATTCTGGGATGTATGTCAAACATTAACTTCCCAGCATATAAATTTCCTACCATAGTTCCAAGAAGACCATCTCTAAGGTTATTGATTCTTCTATCAGTGACTGATAGATGCAATTCAGAATCAATGCCTTCTTTGAAGGTTGCCTTAATTACTACTTCAATGGCTCCTATATGGATCCATTTCATAGTAATTGCGATTTCCTCCTTCATTCTGCTTAATTCCTCAAGAATTTCTTCTTTAGGAATTAATTGCATATCCATAACATTACAAGTAAGTTCCATAGGAATTGCAAACTCACCTGCACTTACCTTGTAGATGATGTTATGTCTTCTCTGGTTGAGTCCCATCTGGTTAAGAACTCGTCCAATCCCGCCAATTCTGAATCCGTCATATGGGCTGAGGTTGGAATCTTGTCGCATTATTCTTTCCATGGTTCGATTCGAGATCGTCATCCTTGAAAAGAATCCAGACAGGTTTTCAGTGGTCTGAATCCTGTCTTCTTCAGTCAGACTCGGTTGAAGATCCATCTGAATATGAGTCCGAGTCACTTCTTAATTCTTCCTCGTAGATGCTTTCATCCGAGGGGATGTCCTCAAACTGATAGACTGGTACCAGCTTTCCATGGTAGACTGCTTCCACGATATCCTCCGTGGCTTCGTACATTCGTACCTCACGATTCTGAGGGCAATCGGGTGAGATATGACCTCTGGCTCCACACTTCCAACAGTTGCAGTCCTTGAAACTTTCGTTGGCTCGGGTATGGGCTCGTCTGAATGTTCTCTTGGACGTCGTTCTCCCCGTGCTCCTTGCTGCTGAGCTAGTTGAACCTTGGGATGAACTCTTCGTCGTTCCCGTTCTTTGTCCAGTTTTGTATGATCTGGCCTTGCTCTTGGACCACCATGCTCTTCTTCTTCGGAATGGAGGTCTTCTGAAACTCCTACTGTATGAGCCCCGACTCTTCTTCTTTTTCCTCTTTTCTCCTGATTCTCCTATAATTGTTGGAAAATCGTTATTTTCACAGCAAAGAGGAGTTCTTTTTATTTTACCTCTTAGTCTCTTGATGTTCTTTTGGGCTGCTGCCTGTTGACACCATTCTCTGAGCTTATCCTTTAAGAAGGACATTCTTCGAGCTATTGAGTCCACTGTACCAGGGGGTACTGTGTACGATTGGATCAACATTTCTCTCCATGGGCTGCAGATCTTTGCAAAGAACATGGGACATGCTACTTCAGCTGTCATTTCACTCCGAAAATAGTATTTACGGAACCAGTAGATATATTCGTCTACTGCGCAAATACTTCTTAACTCCATACCCAACAGTGCTTGGGTATAGACTTTGATTTTTTCTGTTCTCTGTTCTTCAAAATAACCATCTCCTACAAAATGGGTTTTGAATAAGAGGCCAAACCTTTCGCAGATTGTGCTTTTGGATTCTCCTTCGAGTATTTGCTCCTTTAAAGCAGCCGTGGAGTTTTTCCAGCCCAGCTTTGCCGATTCTTCGAGACTCAGCTCTATTAATCTGACAAAGTTTTCTTTATCGAGTTCCAGGGTGGTTGCTGCAATCTTCATTGAAGCTACCCATTCATCGATCAGGTCTTCGATGTTTTGGAAGTCGATAACGTCGAGGTTTAGTGTTATGCCATATGGATTTAATGGTTGTAACATCGTCTTGGCCCACGGTGTGGATTCTGGTGCTCTACTTGGGTTCCGTCCTGGGTTTCGTCTTGCATTAAGATGCACCTCAGGATACCTGTTCATGTAGAAGTCTGTACTTTCTCTCATTGGAACATCAGGCGGTCCATCGTGGGTCACGTTGGATCCTGATCCTTCCGCATAACCCAATTGAAGGACTTCATTGGGTTTTACATTAACCAGATCCATAATCCCAAGTTGGGAAAATGATTCTGCCAATTCTTGTAGATCTGATAGATCTGCCCTGGAAACACTCATTCGACTGTTTTCAGGAGATCGATCATAAGCTCTTCTTGTGATTTCTGCTTTGGAACCATAGTTGCTTTACCCTTTTGATGTAAAGCTTGTACTGGTCCGAATGCATCTCTAATATTGGCTTGGTTATTCTTGGAAGATCCAGGAATATCCTTCTGCCTTTTCTTGATATCCGAAATGTCAAATTTTAGATTCAAAATTTCTTTCTTTAGATCTTGAAATACTTTCAAGATCTCATCTGTTGTCTGATTCAAGTTATCTATTTTCCCAGGTATAATTAATACCCGGTTACCAAAATCTTGAATCGTCTTTTGGATTTCTCTTAAGTCTTTTGATAACTTAGAGCTATCCGGATCAATTTCTTTCCAGTCCGTTCCTCTCATTTTTAGGAAAGAAACTGATTTTGATAATATCTTGTCCATGGGACAAGTTCAAGAAATTCCTTTGGAATTTTCTATTTTTTATTTCCAAAATTTGGAAATAACTTGTGGGTTTCAAATTAATTGAATCCATTAAATAATTAAATCTTCTCCATTAAGAAATAAAATATTATAAATAATATAATTAATATGTTCTTCAATAAAACCTAGGCTCTGATACCAATTTTCAAGCGCATTGGGTGTCATTTATATAGTGAAAACTTAAGTATATTGACAAAGGACTAAAGTAAATAAAGTCAAACTTTCTTGGGGTTTTAATGAAAGAAAGGAAAAGTTGTTGGGAATTAATTAATTTTCAAATTGGTCCTTATGGCTTAATTTCATTCAACATGTGTTTGTAATGGCCTAATTCTGGAAATTCAACTTATAATGGCCTAAAAGTGGAATAGACTCCTTGTAATGGCCCTTTTTATTACTTTCCCCTTTGTTGAATTTATCCCCAACTTTGAAGATAACATTTTTTTTATTTATTAACAATTTTCTAGCCTAATTCATTAGCACACGAAACAAAATAATTTGTTTGGTATAGTCTCCCACCATCTATTTCCTAATTTATATATAGGCTGTTAAGTAAAAAAGTCAATGAAAAAAAATTAAAGAAAGAAATTATTCCTAAAATTAAAAAAAAAAAAATTAAAACTAATATATCATTCATCCCAATTCACCAACAATAACTGAGCTACATTGTAAAATTATAATTTGAATATTTATAGTTAACTGTATATAAGATACAATTATACCTAAATTAATTAACAAAAAGTATCGAAATGTAAATGATTTATAGTGAACGAATGGAACGATAGTATTATTTTTTTGAATTTTAAAACAATGAAATGATAGTAGTATTATTTTTTTTTTTTTTTTAACATGGACGCACAAGCGTCAGCAAAGAGAAAAACTAAGAAAAGCTACATAACTGGGGGAGGAGGGAAATAAACAGAAACAACTCAAAATCTAGGAAAACAAATCCCCGCCAAATCCGCCGAAAAGGCCTCGCGAGAACCATCCGGAGGAAATGCCTAAGAAGTGAAAAAGTCCTTAGCATTCGCGCCTCGCTTAGCTAAGGAGTCAGCAACTGCATTGCCTTCACGTAAAATATGATACCACTGAGCAAAGGAATCAGAGCACGAGTATCAACAATATTCTGTACCAAAGGAAACAACCAATTATCCGCATCCACTCCTTGGTGAATGATCATAAGAGTTGCTAACGAATCAGAGAAACACGTTGTCTCAATAATGCCCAAGACTAGGAGACGTTTCAACCCATGCCATATACTATGAAGTTCTGCAACTATGTTCGAATTATTGCCAATAGAGCCAGAAAATCCTTCAATCCATCGCCCCTCCTCAGTACGAATGATACCTCCAAACCCTGCTGGCCCAGGATTGCCAAGCGAGTTGCCATCTACATGTAGAATGAACCCTGACGAACCAAAAGGATTCCAACTGACCCACCGAGGCTCAACCACTTTAATAGTTTTAGAGAAAACCCTATTGAAGCAGGCTCCAATGAAGAAAGCATCCTTCACAGTAGTAATAATATTAACATTATCCCCCTTAATAACAACAGCGTTTCTTCCCCTCCATATACACCACATTATCGCCCAGTGGAGACCATTCCAGTTACCGCAAATCTTGTGTAAGGAGGTTGCAATCTCATCTTCAAGGACCAACCAATTCTCAGCTTCACTCCCCACTTTGCGCCAGACCTGAATAGCCCAATAACACCGAAAGAATATATGACTAATAGATTCCGACTCCCTGCCACAAATGACACATGTGGGGGAATTCGTCAAGCCACGACGATAGCGAAGAGCGTTACTTGGGAGGGACCCATGGACGGTCAACCACAAAAGTAGCCGGATTTTCTCTGGAGCTTGAATCTTCCACACCCACGACCGCGCTCGATCCAAGTCCCAACCCACTTGAGACAGAATCCATGAATAACTTGACTTAACCGAGTACTTCCCAGTCGTCGAACCAAGCCAACACAAGATATCATTAGCCGCGACATGAAGAACTAATGGCCCATGATTAATGATTTCAGTCTTGATTACATCAGGAATCTTAGTAACCAGATCCTCCCAATGCCAACGCCCCCCATGAAAAATTTCATTAACCTTGACATCTGCATCTATTGCATGAATAGCAGGCAGCCTGTTGGCTAACGCACCATTATGAAGCCATGCCTCAGACCAAAAGTTGCAACTACCAGCCCCAAGTCATATCCGCAGGCCGCCAGTAATAAAAGGATCAATCTTGCACATAGCACGGAAGGTGGCCGAAGTAACCGGCCGCTGCGAAATAATGCCATTAACACAACCATACTTATTCGTCAACAGCTTAACCCATGGCTTTTGAGCAAGACAACGAATACCCATATAACATTTCCCTAAGAGGGCAATGTTCATGTCCCTTCTAGTCCGAATTCCCAATCCCCCAAACTTCTTTGGCACCGCTGCTTTCCTCCAACTAACAAGGTTCAACCCGCGCCCAGAGGCGTCCTTCCAAATGAAGTTACGTATAACAATGTCCAATTTATGGCAAGTGGTTTCTTGGAGCCAAGCAACCTGCATCGAATACGAAGAACTAGTAGCAAGAACTGCCCTTGCCAGTGTAAGTCTTCCTGCTTTATTCAGTAACCCTCTCTTCCATGTGGTCAGTCGAGCTGCTACCTTGTCAACAAGAAACTGAAAATGATGACTCCTAGCCGCCCCATGAAAAACCGGGAACCCTAAGTATTGGCCAAGCTCTTGAGTGAAAGCAATTCCCAAGACCGCCGATATAGCCTGCGATGTTTGAGTAGGAACTGACAGGGAAGCATAAGCAAGTGACTTATTCACATTAATTTGCAGCCCAGACTGGATAGCGAAGTTACTCAAAACCTCATCCATGCACCTCGTACTCAAATGGTAGTAGTATTATACTTCCATACAAATTCATTTCCACTATTATTTCTAAAATAATAATAATAAATTACTTATTTTAAAGTCTAAAAGTAGGAAAAATCTGGAAATGGTATTTTTGGTCAAATATGAAATACTAATAATTTACTGTAGTTGGGGAAGCTGTTTATGTGTCGGGTCCGGAGAGTGGTTACTTTCTCCTCCTCCTTTTGTATTGTAGATGTTTGAGAGGTAGGGCATTCATTATCAATATCATATAGCGAATTAAGAGATTGAATTGTAAACAATCTACTATTCGAATTTGCTATGAGTGCCCTAGCGGATCTATTTGTTCTAAATATACACATTGTCTCCTAGTGCGACTGATTTATTACATTAAATTATGTTGTAAAGAAAAAATAATACTCCCTCCGTACCAGGTAATGTGTATTGTTTGACTTTTTGGCACTATTCATTGTTCAGCTCTGACTCAATTTTATTGCAAGTATGTACTTGAAATAAAATAGTTGAGTTAGATCTTGTTATAATCATATGATCATATAGTATTAAAATATACTTCATATGTTTTTTAAAGATTGTTGCGGAACCACCTAGCACGCAGTCCAATGTACATTTTAAATCATTAATAACTCAAATGCGGTACATGTAAAAATTCTAAAAGTTCAATATTAAAAAATTGAAAAAAAGGTAAAAACGTCCTTTATCTTTCCAAAATTTTCAAATCCGTCCTTTTTCTATTTTATTACCGATTTAGTCCGCTACAAATGCTAATTATGTTCAAATCAGTCATTTTTTCACTAATTATATTCTAATTGCTGACGTGGCAAAGGTTTTAATTTAAACCTGACACGTGTGCATAATATTAGTCATTTTTCTTTTATCTTTTGCCAATTCAGTCATAAACTTTTATTTTGTTCTATTTAGTCCTCTACCCCAATCACTCATTTTTATATTAATTGGCCTCAAACCTTTCAAATTATTTCATTTTAGGCCCAGAACCTTAAATTTTTTATTATTACTAATACATTTATCAAATAAATGCACAACATACTTCCATAAATAAAATTAAACACCAAACCTCATATATTGGGTTCGACTGCTTTGTTATCGGGTCTTTCAAGTACCAGAATTTTACGGACTCTCTCTAATAACCACTCGACCGCAATCGATTGTTCATTGGTTTTGGTTTCCTTCAGTAACAATCAACAGAATCTTACTTTGCGTCCTACCTTAGGATGTAGCAATATTTGAGTAAATGATTTAACTTGAATTTTTGGAAGGTTATGGATACAGGAAGCCTTGGTTTTATTGAAAAATATTAATATTATTAAAAATATTAAAAAAAATAGCCTGAATTTTATTGTCCACAAAGTATGATTGTGTTGATTGTTGCTGAAGGAAACCAGAACCAATGAACCATCGTTACGGTCGGGTGGTTAGAGAGAGTCCGTAAAATTCGGAACTTCAAAGATCCGGTAACAAGGCGGTCAAACCCAATGTATGAGGTTTGGTATTTAATTTTATTTACGGAAGTATGTTGGGCATTTATTTGATAAATGTATTAGTAATAATAAAAAATTTAAGGTTCTGGGCCTAAAATGAAATAATTTGAAAGGTTTGAGGCCAATTAATATAAAAATGAGTGATTGGGGTAGAGGACTAAATAGAACAAAATAAAAGTTTATGACTGAATTGGCAAAAGATAAAAGAAAAATGACTAATATTATGCACACGTGTCAGGTTTAAATTAAAACCTTTGCCACGTCAGCAATTAGAATATAATTAGTGAAAAAATGACTGATTTGAACATAATTAGCATTTGTAGCGGACTAAATCGGTAATAAAATAGAAAAAGGACGGATTTGAAATTTTTGGAAAGATAAAGGACGTTTTTACCTTTTTTTCCTTAAAAAATTACAGGACGAGACGAATCTAACACGATCTCACTTGGCTATATTTTAACTTGTATAACAATGATAAAACTTTAAGTCAAAGTTTATGAGTGAACAGTAACAATTTATCAAACGCAGCTAACAAAAAAAATGAAAGAAATATATTTTATATAATTTTTTATTATATATATTTTGAGATATTAAGATTGAAAAATGCATATGCAAAAGTACAAGATAAATGAGACATAGCGAGCAATAATAATAATGATACATTACTGTAGTTGGGATAATTTGGAAATGCTGAGGTGGGGGGCCAGATTGTCGGGGAATACAGCGAGTAATAATAATAATGATAAATTAATGTAGTTGGGATAATTTGAAAATGCTTAGGTGGAGGGGCCAGATTGTCGGGGAATACAGCGAAGGGAAAGCGCGTGGGCGGAGCAATTCTGAAAGTTTAGTGGATAATAATAGTATGATCACTGTATGAGCTATGTTGCCAATTGCCACGTCAGGCAAAGAAGATCGGGCAGAGAGGGCACCGAGACGTGTTATAAAAGCGCAAGTTTTGTCGGGTTTTAGGATCTCCAAAGTTTGAGTGCTTAGACCATCTACATCCAAGCTCTTCTAGCTTCCCTATTTTTTTCTTTCCATAGCATATCCTCATTCTTTATAGAGTGAAAGTGAAACGGATAACTCTCGTCCGATCCGATGCCGTATTCGATTATATTTGAATCCGGATTCGAATTTTTATATCCGACGGATATTTGGCGGATATGAGGCCGGATATAGGATTGCAAATATCCTTTCGTATCCGAAAAATCCGAATATTATGTGGATATTATCCGCATTTTTATCCGAATATCCGAAAATTTATATATATTTATATGTATATTATAATATATTATATTAACTATAAAATAGATAAGTAATACTATATGTGTGAATATAATCGAAAGTTTGAAAATCATATGTAATTAATTAAATCAAATCATATTAATCAACTCGACTACATCATTTGGTTTTTTGCATCTAAATTGTAGTACGTAACATCTTGTAGTGATGCTATTTAGATGTCTTGAACGAAATAACCAATAATATTGGAGTATGTTCTGATTTCTCTTAAAAAATTATTAAAAATTAATATTAAAAATTATAAGATTATCCGAGTTAAAATCCGAATCCGTCTCGTATCCGTTTCCCGATATATTCGAATTCGTATTTGTATCCGGCCTATTCGTATTCAATTCCGTATTCGACAAAAAAATATGGGATAGGATACGGGACGAGTATTATCCGCCCGTATCCGTCCCGTTTTCACACCTATTTCTCTCACATCATCAATCAAATTCATCATATTTTCATTTCCAATAAAACAACTCAATCTTTTCAACATCATTATTATAAAGAATTTAAATAGAAATATAATAAAAATCTTTTAATTACTTGTTTTTTTTTATAGAATTACTTAAATATTTTTAATTGTAATTATAATATTTTAAATTTTACAAAAGAAAAAGAAAACAAAATGAAAAAATAATAAAACTCTGCCTGGAATAGTTTGCCCGGCAGAGCTCCTCCATTATGGAGGAGCAAGTGCCACGTCCTCCATTATGGGCATGTAGGAGCTAATTTTTTTAGCTCCTGCCGATGTAGATGTCCTACCCATTTCCATACAGTTTAGACTTCTCGCATTTACACGTGCCTCGTTGGACCGTGGTTACCGCAATATTTCATGATAATGGATTGGAATAGGTTAGGTCGACTTAGACCGGGCTTCAACAGTCTAGGTCTATTTCGGTCCTAGCGTGGTTTATTACTTTGGATGGATTTATTTTATAGGCCTAAAAACGGTCTCTTTATTTAAATATGTAAGGCTTTAAGCTTTTTCAAAGCATTACATTTCTTAATTATATAAAATAATATTAAAAAAAATAATAAATAATAACATATATACATTTATTTAATAATTATAGATTTTTAAATTGGTCGATCTACTAAGCTTAATATTATTTGGTATAAAACCTTATCCAAACCTATATAACTATATATATTTTAAAAATGATATGAGTCTGGTCTATTTATAAAATAGCTCAGGCCAAGCTTAGACCTATAGTAAGAGTCTGTTCTCCTGAACTTATTTCCAGAACTTATTACTTATTCTTATTAAAATTAGACAAGATCAGATCAGATCATATCAGACCAGACTCATTCAGATCAGATCAGATCGGACCAGACCAGATCGACCACACTATATATATAGTTTTAATCAGATCAGACCAGACCAGACCAGACCAGATCTTATAAAATTCATATTAGAACACCTTATTTCATGCGAAGAGAACAGAGCCTAAGCTAGACCATAAATTCATATCATATAGCTTGACCAATTCCAACATCTAAATCACATATTGGTTACTTTAAAATGAGCGCCATATCTCACGTAATGAGATTAACTATTTGATACGAGTAGTGTATTCGGCATAAAAACATAGGTAATGGATATTAAATATTAAATAATACTATTTGCGATTAAATAGTGAAAGTAATAATAATTTATAAAAATTTAATTAAATTTGTTTTTCTTTTAATTACTCAATTAAAAATAAACTGAATAAATGACCTACAAATTGATAAAAGAGAGCTGGACAAGCGTGGAGTGTCGACCTAGAGTCAAGTTTTATATACTTCCTCCGTTCCCAAATGTTTAAGACATTTGGTTTTGGGTACTATTCAGCAATGCACTTTGATTTAAAGTTTTATCATAGTTATACAAGTTAAAATATAGTCAAGAGGGATCTTGTTAGATTCGTCTCGTCGTGTAGTTTTTAAATATTGAACTTTTAGAATTTTTACATATACCAAACTTGAGTTATTATTGATTCAAAATGTGTATTGGACTGCGTGCGCAGTGGGGTATGTAAAAAAGATTTGGGAACGGAGGAAGTAGTATATGTCTATAAATACAAGTTTTTATCGTATTCATTATATACTAGTATTACCCACCCGGATGGGGATAATATGTAATAAGATAGATAAAATATATTCTATAGTTCGCATGTAAAGATAATAAAAAATTAAGAAGTAATACTAGTGTGTTGACAAATATAAAATAAGACATAAATGTGCTTGAATCTTCTATGAAATAATTTATTTTATTTTTTTTGATGAGCAATGCCAGAGAAATGGTAGTAGGAGCCTTTGTAGAAATAATTATTACTAGATTTTTTCGCCCGCTACGCACGGGTGTTGAACTAATATGATGATATAAAATGAGAATATGATGTTTTTTGGATCACATGATATTCAATGTCTTTTGCTTAAATAGTGGTTGAAATGCATGCAACAAAAAATTAAAAGGAAAATAAAGGAGATAATAAGATAATTGAAAGAAATTCAAAACCAGGTGGAAATAATATAAAATTAATTATTTTTACTGTTAAAAAATTCAATATATATAGTTTTCTTTCATATTTAAAATGATGAGAGTAAGTGGAAAATAAATACCCCTTAACTATTCAAAATTAGAAAAAAAATTACTCCATCCGTCCCACTAATTCTGTCTCACTTTCCTTTTTGGTCCGTCTCACTACAATCGTCACATTTCCCTTTGTAGAAAAAAACTTACTCCATAAACATCAACTAAAACATCACATCAACTAATTACTCTGTTTTCTCACAATAACCCATTATACTTAAAATACCATGCCCAAAAATTTTGGGCCGGTATTTACCGGAACCGATGGAGTATATTTTGCATTATTAAGGTTCTAAAGAAATATTAGTATTACTCCCTAGTATGTTTTACATTTTGACTATTATCCCTAAAGTTTTTAAAAAATATTATTTATACCCTTTTGTTATTTTTTCATCATTTAAAACTTCTATTTTATTACGTAATGTATTTTAAATTTTTGTTGTGATTAGTTTTTATGGACTAATCCATAATTTTATAAAATAAATTTTAATTATAATTACGTTTTGATTATCTGTTAATTTTTTAAATATTATTTAGTCCATAATATTTTATCCAATTTAAAATTAAGAAGGATAAATTAAATTTAATAAGGACAAAAGAGTCAACACAGTCAAAAAAGTATTTAGGATTTATTATATAGATTATTATTATGAGCCTTAAAATCGAATTTATACAAGGATATCAAGTCTTTTAGGGATACACTTCTTATATTCTATTACAATACAAATTATTTAAAAAAAATTATATAACAATTTACTCCAAATTTCATATACATTTTTATTTTATACTGAAATAGTTGAGGATTACTGGATTAAGAATATTATGTCTAATAATTAAACTATGATGTGTTTAGTTATTTTTTTTCCTTTTCTTTTTTTTTTTTAAAAAGAAAGAAAATATGTAGAATTTATTTAGAATGGCATAAAATTTTGGGTTATTAGTCATTTTACATTAATCAATATTTTTAGCGTCAATTTAATATTTACATCATATTTACAATGAAATATTTTTATTTAAAATATAATTGTTATATTCCTCATATTGATATATGATTATATATTTTTTAGACATAAATTTGTAACCTAATTAAATTTATTTAATAATATTATAGTATTAATATTATTTAAAATATTATGATATACAATCAAATAATTTATATATGTATTTGTAATAATCAATTATATCTTTTTAATATATATGAAGATTTTTTCAAGATTTTGTTATATTGATTGATAGATTTATTTTCTAAATATAGATACCGATGATGTGTCCGATGACGTGTAATTAGTCAGCAGATTATGTGTAAACTTAAGAACCGTTGATCTATAAATAAGCATATAATGACTGATTAACCCTTTAAAATTAAGAAAGATGAATTAAATTTAATAAGGACAAAAGAGTCTGCACATGCCAAAAAGTATTCAGGATTTATTATATAGATTTGCTAAAATATTACGTCAAAAAATTTTCTATATAATTAATTCACCAACAATTAAGTATGAAATATTAATTGTTCAAATCTAAATGATTAACCCAGATAGTTTAAACAATAGTGTATTATTTAAATGTATATAAGATAATATAATATAATATTCAAATATTTGGCCCAAATAATGTATTTAAGTTCTTAGAAATTATGGCATTACACAAATTAATTATCACACTATTTTTTTTGGAAGAGTCATTAAAGGCAGGGGGCCGGTGGGGAATCGAACATCCAATCTTCCGTTAGAAGTCAATGGACTTAACCACTTGGGCTAAGTCCTCATCCCCATTATCACACTATTATGGACAATATTTTTTTTTTATCAGATGTAGATAATTACTACCTTCGTCTCGCTATAATTGCTACGAAGCATTATTTGACACTATTCATTGTTTAAGTTTGATTCAAATTTTTATCATAGTTATATAAGAAAAAACATGGTCAAATAAGATATTGTTAGATTCGTCTAATCTTATAGTTTTATTATATTTTTATAATTTTTTGTACACAATTTAAATTATTAATTTTCAAAATTATGTATTGGCATGCAGGTCAGGAGGAAGTGTAGCAATTTGAATGAGACGGCGGAAGTATATTAAATTATCACACATAAATATATATTTTAAACAATGTATATAATAATCTACTATTTAATCTAATTTTATTTGTGTAATTTTTTTAGTATTTTATTAAAATTTATTCTTTAAATTATAAATACTGTAAATTATAAATAAACAAATAATATTATATAATTTTTTCAAAGCCCAATTTTATTTCAAACCTAACAATTAAACTAGATTATTGAAGCCATTAAGGTCATTACTATTCATAACATCAACATATTTTACATATTATAGATTATAAATCTTATTAAGAAAATTTATAAGCACTGAATATTTTTGTATTAAGATATTATGCATTTTTTTTTTTAACTGGGAAAATATAACGTGTTTTTATGGATACACTTGTGTGGGTGTGTGTATTAGAGAATTTAACAAATTTTGTTACTTGAAATTAATCAAGTTAGTATTATAATAACAATTAAAGTGATGTTGGTTTAGGGACTATTCCTAGTGGTCAATTTTTCCGACTCTCAACCTATAGATCGGGGTTCGAATTCCCACCCAGCCCCATATCCTTCCCATTTATTTCGTTTGTAATTTGTGTGGCATGGTCTCCCACCACCTATTTCCCAAAAATTTAATGGCTCATCAAAATAATAATAATAATAATAATAATAAAAAAGTTTAAAGTGATGTGAAGTAAGTTTTCGAGGTTTCAAATATAAATTGATGGTGATAGATATAGTTAAATGTTGGTAAAAGTGGGTATAGAATATGGTAGAGTGGGCAATCCAAGTTTAATGAGTTAGATATCTGTTAGCCTACACCCTACGAACGGTTGTGCCGCAAATTATATGATGGATTTACAACTGTGATAAGTTAGATATTAAGTTCTTCTGGTGTATTTTATTTTGATGAACAATTATTGCAAAAGGCTAGATAAATTTAATTGATGTTTGATAACAATCAATGGGTGCGGCTTGGGTACAGCCAACAACATATGCAGTTGTGATGGCGGGAGCTCAAAAAATGATGACATACCTACAAAAGTGATGGATAGATGATTTTCGGGGTGATTGATTGTGTATAACAATCATTTTTTAATAATTTCTCATCATTCTGTATGTATAACCCAAAGTGGTGCCTGTACAGGAACCAACTGCAAATCAATTAGCAACTACGAAAATTCTGGGATTAGATTTTCTACTGGTTTTTATTTTTTTATTCTTTTTAAGAAGGCCAAAAATATAGACCCTAAATAAAAATGAAACACAGTTGCCCTAAGTGGTACGAGGCTCTAACAGCCTAAGCAAAAGTCTTTGGTTCGAGTATTTGTGTATGTAGATTTTTGCTTTGTAAGAGACAACTCGTAAGTGCCCACCAGATCTTTGAGGGATTAGTCTTAAAATTATTTAATTGTGAGGTGATTTAGGAATGACAATGGATCAGGTCTGAATTGGGTCTGTCGAGACCTAAGACCCAACCCCAATATTCATGTCCGGTTCGATTCTGGCTATAACCCGATCCATTTGTCATCCTTATGAATGACAATGGTTCGGTTTGAGTCAATTTCTATAAAAGTTAAGATCTAGGTTTAGGTCTCGATTTTTTTATTTGACCCGCCATATGACTGTGATGGCTGATAAAGATTAATCTTAAATAGGCTCACAATGGGTTTCAACGTTCAAGCCTATATTGAATTATTTTGTGCTGAACTATTGAGTTATTGATAAACCATAATAAAATGCCTATAATACATTTTTTTTTTTTTTGTTTTTTTTGTTTTTTGACAAATCTAGAAAGAGTAGTGGAGATAGACATATTGTTTGCCACCGCTTTTGCCGTTCCTTATTTAAAATATATATATATATATATATATATTATAAAACCAAACGGGTTGACCCGAGTAGTATGGAGCTTTGACAATTTAAGCAGAGTCTCGTGTTCGAGACTTTGTGTATGCAAAATTGGCATGTGGATACCCGGTATACACTAAAAAACATATAAAACATTAAGACATAGGTAGTAAAATTATTTATTTATTGTAATACTATGGTTCTAATAATAGTTAGATTTGTGTGGAATGGCTTCCAGCACCCATTTTCTATTTTTTTTTTTTTAAACATTGCCACCTATGTGTCGGCAAATGTGTGTGGGAGCTCAAGCCACACAAATTACAAATGGAGATAAAGGGGAGGGATATGGGTCGGGTGGGAATCGAACCCCCAACCTATGGGGTTGGGGTCAAGTCTCATTCCCCCATTTTTCTATTTTGTATACACAGTTTTGTTTTTTGTTTTTTTTTTTAAATGAAAAAAACTAGATTTAATACCAGCTTCGTTTGATTTACGTTGTATTTTATAAAGAATATTAAAGTTTAATGGTAGTGGATTAGGAAAAAAGGCCAAATATATCCGTTTTGTTTTTAAAAAAGCCAAATTTATCCTTTTTTTATTATTTTATTACCGAATTTATTCTCTACATATGCTAATTATATCCGGAAATATTCTAAATTCACTAATCGTGGAATGCCTGCTGACGTGGCAATAAATTAACTTAAACCCTACACGCTGGAATTTTGAGACACACTTCAAATTCGATCCAGCGTGTAGGGTTTAAGTTAATTTATTGCCACGTCAGCAGGCATTCCACGATTAGTGAATTTAGAATATTTTCGGATATAATTAGCATATGTAGAGGATAAATTCGGTAATAAAATAGAAAAATGATAAATTAGGTTTTTTTTTTTTATAAATAAAACATATATATTTGGCTTTTTCCGTAGTGGATTATAATATTCCGAATAATTATGCATGAATTATTCAACGTAAGCGAAACCGTTTTGGTTGGTTTGCCAAATGAACAGACACCAACAAAATTTCTGTCAAAATGGACAATTATTTGCTGATACCCACTCAATGCAAAATTAATAAGTTAACTCTTTTACTACACTGTATGAAACATAATTGTTAAGATACCGATCTCGATCTTAGGATCTTACGATTTTATGATCACAACTCTCTAAAACGACACCGATACTTATACTATCTTAAAATTAGTAAGATCTAGATAAGATCCCAATCCTAAACATAGAATATTACGATCTTATGGTCATACTCCCTTAAATGTTTCTACGACCTTACGATCATATCCTCTTATATAAAATTTTTGTAGAATTTTATAATTTGGGATCAAAATAACTTATTTTCTTTAATTTTTAACTTAAGAACTGTACTCCTTATGTATGATGTGTAAAGAACATAATATATATGTATGTGAAAATATTTTATGTTTAATTGTGATATTTTTGTATATAAACTTGCAAAATTCATAAACATACAAAATAATATTTTTACTTGTTAGTATGCATAATTAAGTTTATCAATTATTGCAATTACATAAAATTTTAGAATCCTAATTCAATTATACGATCCCGATATTGCAAAAAGAAAACGTTCCCCGCTCCCGTATCAAGAGAACTCACGAAAACAGTAGAGTAGAATTTAGTGTTCAAAGTTGTAGGGTTGATTAGTCATCAAGTCGACATAACACACGTGTCGGGGAGGCGACGTCGTATGGGGCTTGGATCGCCAGATATTCATTCTAAATCATCCTTTCCTTCGGTATTGGTGTTTTCCCTCAAAAGGGGGAAAGTCTTTGCCCAAAAATTCGTTGATCAAACGAAAAAAAGCCAAAAGGGTGTGATTTCTCAAGTTGGGTCACCAGATTTTTAATTTTATACGCATATCTTTGTTTTCCTTTCTTTTAAAACCGAAAGAACACATTTTTCTTCTTTCTGTTTTACGGTTCTACCTTCCTTCCTACAGCTACAAATACAAGTCGAATACATACATATTGCACAGCAACCCTACTATTGGCTTCATTCTTCATTATTATTAGGGCTATCAAATTCAAAGATTGTGGCCTACGTTAATCTCCTCTGTCCAAAACCCTTGTACTGTATATATCCGCGTTTGTATTGTGTATGCACACGTACACGCATACGTGTATACATCAAGAATCGTATACTGGGTGGAGAGGAGGAAACGGGATTGATTTATTTGGGGGATTTTTATACTATTTGTTATAGATTTGGTTGGGATTCCATTTGTTCAATTCAATTATGGATGCTTTGTGTTTTAAGGCAGGGATCCATGGAATGGTGGCGCCGCAAATCGCGGCGGCCGGGAATAGTGAGCTTCGGCTAAGCGATAAACCGTCGGTGTCGGCGGTGAGGCGGCGGAGTTTGCCATGGGGGTTTACTTTCCGGCATCCGCTGGGATCTCTGTGGCCGCGGGGTAAAAACCGTTACGAACCGGCAATCGCGATGGATGATTCGGTTTTGGTGGAGGAGGACGAGGAGGAGGATGTGGCGGAGGGCCTGGAGGAACCGAGCGATCAGCAGGATCAGAATTGGGTATTGAAGATTCTGCACGTTAAATCTCTGTGGAAAGCGGAGGAGAAGGAGGGCGAATTGGCTGAAATGGGGGCAAAATTAGAAGGGGAAAATGAAAACGGAAACGAGATCGAAGACATTGAGGATGAAATCGGTGGATGCGAATGCGATGAATGTGTGATTGACGACGACGACGAACAGATTCAATTCGATCGAGAATCGTTCTCGAAGCTACTGCGGAAAGTGCCTTTGGCGGAAGCAAGATTGTACGCAAGGATGTCCTATTTGGGGAATCTCGCGTACGCCATCTCAGAGATCAAGGTACGATTTCCTCTTTGATTTCTTTCCATGAATTTGAAATCAATGCTAATATTATCTGGATTCTGGGGATTTCCGAGGGATTTGGATTTTAGAGCCTTTATATATTGAATCAATGACATTGTTGACTGTTGGTATTACTATCGAATTACTCAATTGTTTGAATTAATGAATGCCTGCAGCCCAGCAGTCTGCTGAGAAACCACGGGTTGCGAATGGTGACCTCATCCGTGGAGAAGAGAGAGCAACAGGCGGTGAAGGGCGAGAAAGAAGACGAAGCAGAGGATGGAAAAGGCAGCGAGACTGTGCTGTCTGAAGGAAATCCCGACGGAAACAACAGTATAAGTGCATCCGCAGCATATCATATCGTGGCTTCTGCTGCTTCCTATTTGCATTCTCATACCAGAAGCATTTTCCGCTTCAGATCATCCAATTCGATGCCAACTGAGAATTTACCGGATGAAATTCGAGGGACAGCAAATGATGATATGATAAATCAGGATGTGGCCTCATTGATGGCAACCACGGATTCAGTGACTGCAGTTGTTGCTGCCAAGGAGGAAGTTAAGCAGGCCGTTGCAGATGATCTGAATTCGATTAGCTCTTCGCCGTGTGAGTGGTTTGTCTGCGATGAAGAACAGACTGCCACAAGATTGTTTGTCATACAGGTGAAGCACCTTTCATCAATTTACAAGGGGTTCTGATTCAAATTTCCTTCTACAATTAATTCAGTGGTACTTTGTCGTGTTATAACATGTTTGAAACCTTTTTACAGGGATCTGAATCGCTGGCATCGTGGCAAGCAAATCTACTCTTTGAGCCCATACAATTTGAGGTAAATTACCTATTCCCCTATTCAGTATATTCAGATTTTGGAGTTGTTTTTCAGAGGTCTGAAGAAAGTGTATAAAATCATTAAATTTTTGTAGATACTTGTATTGTGTGGAAACTGGAAAGCTTTGTGACATCGATAATTTGATGTATTATACTGTTTCTTTAGGGGTTGGATGTGCTGGTGCACAGAGGCATATACGAGGCTGCAAAAGGGATTTACGAGCAGATGTTGCCTGAAGTTCGCTCTCACATAAAAACCCATGGCGAACGCGCCACATTCCGTTTCACAGGGCACTCTCTTGGTGGCAGCTTATCATTGCTAGTAAGTCTGATGTTGCTGATAAGGGGAGAGGCACCCCGTTGTTCGTTACTTCCAGTTGTTACTTTTGGGTCGCCCGCGATTATGTGTGGTGGTGATCGTCTCTTGCGCAAATTGGGGCTGCAAAAAGGTCATGTTCGATCCATTGCAATGCACAGGGACATCGTTCCCAGAGCTTTCTCTTGCCACTACCCGGGTCACGTGGCTGAATTCCTCAAGGCTATAAACGGGAACTTCAGGAAGCTCCCTTGTCTAAATAAACAGGTACAGTACATTATTACCATATGAAAACCTTTGAAATAACCGTTCAGTACATGATAAATTTTAGTTAAGCTAAGTTTTTCTGTATTTGTTAACAGAAGCTGTTATATGCTCCAATGGGAGAGTTCTTAATTCTTCAACCGGATGAAAAATTTTCTCCACATCACGAACTCCTTCCATCAGGGAGTGGACTATACGTTATGAACTGTTCGGAATTGGACATTGCAAAAGCAGAGAAGCAGATCCATGCTGCGCAGGCCGTGTTCATGAACTCCCCACACCCTCTCGAGATATTAAGTGACCGATCTGCCTATGGGTCCGGAGGAACCATCCAAAGGGATCATGACATGAACTCTTATCATAAATCCGTTAGGAATGTCATACGCCATGAGCTCAGCCGCATCAGGAAGACCAAGAGGGAACGCCGCAGGAAGGTCTGGTGGCCACTGGTGGCACCGCGTGGAGTCGATGCTGGTGTGATTTTTAGTAGGCCGATGTCGGGGAACATGATGGTCCAAGGCCACTTAGATTTCTCTGGCATGGTTCAGACAGGTAGAGAATCCTTAAAAAGGTTCACTAGGTTAATTGCATCACAGCACATGCATTTGCTCGTGGTGCTGTTGTTCCCTGCCAGGTTGCTCATATTGGGAACTTTTAGTTTGATCAACATTCATTGATTGGAACAAAAGAATATGGATAAAATACAGGCGATTCTTATCTCAAGGGGATGATGATGTATCATTCATGCGTCTGTCTGGTCCTATCATGATGACAGCATTAGTAGACAATTCTTTATTCATTTGAGCTTGTGGAAGTTACCTGTCTTCTCTGGTTTGTATATGGGATATAATACATATATCCGAACTATATTTAGACATTCGCCATTTATGGCATAATATGGAGTATACCCTAATACTTGTATTCGATCTGTTACTGTATTGAATAGAGTTCGACTCTGTTCGTTGATAATATCGAAATATTGTTGTGATTTGTGCGTTGATAAACATCGAATTATGGTTGCGTAACCGCAAGAAGAACGCTGCGGTCACAACATGGGCAATTTGTCCTTCTTAGGAAACCTATTTCACTATCTACGTTTCATATCACATCAAGGGCAAATTATTGTGTTTTGTACAAAAAATCAAGACCTTACTTGGAGGCATATCAACCATATATGTGTATTACAGGTTTCAGACAGGACCACATTGGAAAAGATTTTACATTTTGGACTTTTGGTAATCTTATGGCATGAAACATGCCTTTTCTGCATACTTAAAAACTGCCAAAATGCCTACAATAAATGTATATATTGAGGATCCAACTTGAGAAAGGATGAGATTGTCCACCAATTCTCATTACCAAAGAAATGATCACCACAACTGTGGATAAAACTGAAGAATGTACACATAAGAAATAATACTACATGAGCATATGCAACAACAAAAAGCAGACTTTCTGGGAAAATCCCGAACGTGTTGGGGACCATAACACGCCCAAGTTGAAACCTACGTTGTTCTTAATAAGTCAAAACTAAGAGTCTGGAAAATGCATTTCTACATTTAAAGGTGCACCCGGAGACAAATTAAGGGTCCCGACTCAAAGAAGGCTCAACCTTGGACGCCCTTAATACCTATCCATCCAACAAGGCAGAGAGACACCCGGGAGACACCCGGGGTCATGTGTGCATGTGGGATGAATCACATCGTCGTCATCTAAATTCTATGCCCGATCTTCTTACACTGTGTAGGATATACAAGGACTAGTCGACAAGCAAGTTACACTATTCGGCTTTATTGACCATCACGTGCTTAATTTCCTTCCTAATTTCTAAACAATGTAGGCTAATCGCAACGCTCCAATATCAGTACAGCTTTACCCTAGGTGTGCTGAAGCTGTACATCTACGTGATCCTGTCGACTACTTAATTACTGTAGAGGCTGCGGTCAACTGAATATTCTGCCTGTTACCATTCAGACGGCAAACACTTCCTTCATATACATATAGTTCATTTCTTTGACTTGGTTTAAACGTTATAAACCGGACAAGAAAACGGGCCACACTTTAGAATTTTCGAAACTAATTTTTGTAGGTTTGTCTATAATTGAACACATTACTCAAGGACTTCCCAACAGTTCTCAGCAGACCTAAAACGTGCACGGAAGAACTTATGCTTAATATGTCAATTTGATCAAGATGGCACAATCTCGTTCGTTCACTTGCAAGAAAGGAATTACAAGAAAACAAAGTTGATATTTTGTCCTTGGCAAGAACAGGAATCAGAAAGCACTAAGCTACCAATCCAAATCACATGGAAAACGAACTTTATCTCCTTACCATGTCATAAAATTGTCTAGAGAATTTCTACTGCAATCATTGGCTATCTATCTGTTGACAAGAATAACAGAGTTCTCAATTTGATATTATAGAGTCAAAATAATAGAAGCAGATGTTTTCTTTTGCTTTAGCTCATTTTCCCTCACTAAACTAATCATGGTACTGAGTTATTTCTCAAGTATTGTACAAATTAAATGAGTTTCATTTTCTTAATGAGATAGCAGAGATATCGAGCTATTTTTCCATTAAATGTAAAGTGTAGAATTAATTAATAGCAAAACAACCTCTAACATGAAAATGGTGCACAGTGAATAATAATTTCAATAAAACTTGCTTCTCAGAAAGAGGTGCAAAAACACCAATATATGCAGAAATTATAGCAGCTCAGTGAAGTTAAACAAGTAAATATCGACCAAACATATACTATGATTTTAAAAAAATGTTCTGTTTTTATTTTGATGAATAGTAGTGATATTGATGGGGACAAACAAAGTCAGAATAAGCTCACACTCCCAAGCATATCGACATGAAGATAGAACATTTCAAGCATCTAAGGAAGAAGAAACACATAATATTGATCATGCTCTAATGTATCACACTAACTGCTAATGAAATTGTAACTGAGCTGCAATAAAACAAGACGAGATCTTCTTAATCTCTGAAAAAGTCACAGAATGTCAGAATGTCATGATTCCAGCTGTAACAGTATTTATGAAGGCATTTATTCTCAACTTTATTTTTTGTTCGGAAATTCATAATCGTAATTGGGGGCAACTAACAGAAACTTACATAAAAGGTGAAAGGAAAAGATTTTGGATGTTTGATTTTACATAAGAAAAGTATAGTGAAACATACACATTGCCCCCAGTCAAAAGGAAATACATTGCATTTATAAATTGATTTTACCAGCCAAATACCATGAGTGGACAGCAAGGCTGCCGAACGAGAAGAGATTAGAAAGGGAAGACAATCCATGAATCATTCCAAATTTCTTATTCATGGAGGCAAGCTTTGGATCCTTCTTTGCGACTTCCTGGAGTTTTGTGCCACCAACTTCACCCCCAATGTTTGCTTCCCTCTCTACCTTGTGCCTTTGTTTCATCATCTGCATGGACATTGGTGCACCAGGAAATGTCACGTGGTTTCTTATACCAATTTAGTTTTAAACAAGGCATCACTTGTGTGATTTTTTTTTTTTTTTTTTTTTTTTTTTGAATCAGATTAAGAATTTAATGGAAAGTTATTTGAGTTTTCTTTACTGCCATAAGTGTCAAAGTAATAATGACCATCAACCTACACTCAAAATAATTCAAGGGATATGAAGATAAAATGAATAAGGTAGTGCCGTTACCTCAATGGTCATGGGGGTAAAGATAACAAGATTGATGAGACTGAAAGCAAAGCCAGCAAGGAGGAAACCAAGCTGGTACCTCTCAGGAGGATTTGCAGTCTTCCACGGGTGCAAGTAACCAAAAGTCCCTACAGACACCGCACAGCACACTGCAACCAGGGAAAAGTAGGCCGGAAACATCTTGCTTTGCAAGTTCCCAAATTGATGCCTCGGCAAGTGTCTATGGAAATAATATAAACAACATTATGAAATTACAACAAACAACAATTGCACAGACATTTCATACATCATTTTATCCACCATTCATGTTGAAGTCAGGACAAAGTGAAGTTCCAGTGAATTCCAAACAAAGTACACCAAAGTAATAGAAATACGGAATTGAATAATTCGGTGTATAATAACCTAGAACATCCCACAACCACTCCATCACAATTTTTCAAACGAAATACAGCAGCAATGGACAGAAATTTCCTCAAATTCAGAAGCTTTTATACAACAAAATGAATGAAAAAGGCTAAAAAAATTAATAACTAGAGATCTTTACTTGAACATAATTATGCCGCCGATGAAGGTAACCCATAGCGACGCGCCCCAGGCCGTGGAGAAACAGAGTATGTGTGCCAATTTCAATCCCGTGATGACAACAGGTGAATTACGGCCGTCCGATTTCGATCCGAAGGTTTCCGGCGAGAAAATTACTCCGATCGCCAGAAACGCTACTGCGGTCAAGAATCTTGTCATCCAAGCCATCTTTTACTGCTTTGACTGATGCAACAATCCAACTGTAACTAAATAAATTGTTCATTGACTGGTCGAAGCGAAACCACGAAGGTGATTTGTACATTTTCTTCACCACCTACTCTGTCTCCTTCTAGAAGACTGAATTCATTTGCGCGCGAGGCCTAATGGGCCTGTGACCCAACATAACTTGGGCTTATGGATCTAATGTAGGCCCATTCAAGAAGACACGGACACGTGTAAACTTCGCATATTGCACACTCCCGCCACTGCACCAAAATCAAAACGAAAATTCACGAGAAAAAATCCCTCCTTTCGGAGCGAATTTCCAAGTTTGTCCTCCATTTCCCTTAAATTTAACCATTTTCCTCTTCGGCTTCTTCCCCCAGAAGCTTTCGGAAGATTTCCTACCGTGTTTGATTCTAATGTGTATGAAAGTGTCGTCTCGCAGTCCAAATTGTTCCGAAGATTAACTGGAGCTTGTTATATAAGGTCCTTTTCGTGGAGAATTTCAGTAATTTATTGCCTGCTGTGATTGGATCTGCAGTTTGTGTTCTTTATCGATTGATTGAAGTCCAAGGCTGGAAAGCATGCAAATTTCAGGAGACGAAAGCCCCGAGAAAGTTTTTCATGGAGTTCGCTTTGTGCTATTTGGATTTGACCCCGTTAAAGAACATAAGGTTTTGTTTTGGAGTATTGTGCTCAGCATTGTCTGTTCATTTTTATTTTTATTTTAAATAATTTGATTATTCGCCAAAAACTTAACCTTTTTTCTATGTTGTGCATTTGGATTCCAGATTCGGTCGAAGCTTTTGGAAGGAGGAGCAATTGATGCTGTAGATTATGGCCCGGATTGTGATCTCGTTATTGTCGACAAGCTTGTATACGTGAGTTGAACAAATTTTTACTATATTTTTTTTTTTGCTAGAGATAGTTTTCTTTTTAAATACTTTACTTTGCTAATACTATGGACAATGGCATTGAGCAGAATTAGTGGGTCCTTTGTTAGTGATTATCGTGAATATTTATTGGGAATATGCAATTCGGGAATACACTTGCCCTTTTTTTTTTTTTTAAATTTTTTATTATTATTATTATTTATTTATATATATATATATATATATATATTTCTATGAATCCAATATATTTATATGGAAATATTGTTTTTTTATTTGTTCATGGTGCAGAATGATCCCATCTGCGTTGCTGCCCGAAGAGATGGCAAGACATTGGTTACTAGTCTATGGGTTGAACACAGTTTTGATTCGGCAATGCTTGTTGACATCGCATCTGTGAGTTTTAGTCATTCATACATTGTTTTAAACTGTCATGTTAATAGCTTGCAATTTTTTTTGCCCAACTATTGAACTGGTTCCAACCCCCCCAAAAGGGGGTATGCTTTTTCTAAGTCCAAACTGTAAAAATTGTCTATTCCAAGACTAGATTTTCTCTCTATTTTCCATGGAGAGTATCATGTATTGCAATATATATATATGTGTGTGTGTGTGTATTTATGCTTCTTGTGTGTGAATTGTAAATCATGAGATGCTTCATGAATAAAGTCTGTGTGCATACAAATTGCTGATGAACTGTTTTATGCTTCCTTCTGGTGCTTTTTGATTGTGGAATCTGCTCATAACTCATGCAGTTGGATTTTCAATTTTGCAATTCTGTACAGGTCATGTATCTACCAGTGAGAGATTTGAATGGGATTCCTGGAGCCAAAGGCATGGTTATGTGCTTAACTGGATACCAGGGAAAGGATCGAGAGGATATTATGGTTCTCAATATTACTAGTATTTTTAATTCTTCTCACCAAACAATACTAATTCTCCATTTTGTTTCTAAGTTACACAACAATTTGCAGATAACCCCATCTTAATTCTTACATCAAGCTCCTTTCTCTTGCAGACTATGGTGGGTTTGATGGGCGCAACTTTCTCAAAACCATTGGTGGCAACCAAGGTTACTCATCTTATATGCTACAAATTTGAGGGTGGGTTTTAATTTTAAGTTTAAAAGAGCTTACATTTCCATTTGTTAACCCTGTCACATATGGTCTCATATTTTTCATCGGTATATTTATTGAACTTAAATAATTTCAGTTAGAATTTAATCATACTGGGTGTCATTCCTTCTAATTTTCTGCACACGTGTACAATTTATTTTGCTTGGTTTCATGGTAACAATGCCTTGGGAATTTACACCTGACAGGGGAGAAGTATGAACTTGCCAAGAAAGTGAAGAAAATCAAGTTAGTGAATCATCGTTGGCTGGAAGACTGGTATGATGCAGTTTTATCATCTTCTAATCAATATCTAATATGCGAGTCGGATTGTTTCATCTTTGAGCATGGTATTCAGACAGTTTACTTTTTTTTTGACTTTCTATTCGTTATTTCTCCATTTTCTTTATATGTATCCAGTTTGAAGGCTTGGGAGATACTTCCAGAGGATGATTATATTAAGAGGTGAGAATTGAACTTTTATACTGTTTTTCCTGATACAGTAGAGCCCTAACTTTTGAGTCTTTGACATTCACAAAATTACAAAAAGTCTCCTGCTATCCCTTGACTGAAAATTTCAAGTTTACATATGCTTTATTCTTTTGTTAGCTGGTTAATTACCCAACCAAGCTGCTCATGGTTTAACATTTGGTGCAGTGGGATTGAGTTGGAGATGGAGGCCGAAGCCAAAGATTCCGAAGATGAGACAGAGGATGTTGCTTCTAAAACTGATATGGAGAACAATATTTTCTATCGTCAAATGGCTAGTGCTGAGAAAAAGAGTTCCCATCAGTCATCAGCAAAGCTTGATGTTTCCAGAAAAAGTTTATCTCTGAGTGCATCTATATGCTCGGCAAAGGTCAGAAACTCCAGAAAAATTCCGTCAAGTTCTGGAAAAGAGATTAACATTGAAACCACATCATTACCACAAGATGAGAACAAGCTTCTTGATATGGCTGGCTTCGGTAGTGCTAGAAGTCCTGGGAATACTCCTAGCAAACATCTTGAGATGGATGACATTTGTAATACTAAAAGTCCTGGGAATATGTCTTCTGACATGCGGACAATTCCCGGACAGGAGATTGACTTTGAAAAGGCATCAATATTGCGAGAAGCTCATCAAGATCAACTTAAATCGATCGGCAGTGTTGGTGCCAGGAGTCCAAGGAATACGACTTCTGAAGTTCCATCAAATACTAGGTATGGCACAGTAGTTTCTGAAAAGGTTGACCGTGCATCAACTTCAGCATCAGGCAGTGCTAAAAAGTCTCCTAATGGTCAGGTATCGAAATCAAGTAGCAAAATGCCCAGTACCATTAAGTCCAAAAGTCCTCATACTCAGTTTTCTAATGTTCAATCAAACACCATGGATGGTACTGTGGTTTCTGAAAAGGTTGAACATGTCTTGGCTTCAGCGTCAGAAAGTGCTAAGAAGTCTTCAATCATTGAGCTATCAAAATTGAGTAGCAAGAGTTATTATAGGAGCCCTCCAAGGAAGTCTGACCTCCCGCTGAGAATGGAGGGTAGCTCAGCTAGTCCATCTGCCTCAAATGTAAGCAAGCACATGTTTAGTGGTGATTCTCATATGTCTTTGGAGAGACTTCAAGATGAAAATGTTGCTGGAGTGGAAACACCCTCAAGGGGAACCTTGTCTCACCTTGATGGGAAAACTGCTAGTCATAAAGGGAAAACCCCTGTTTCACGTCGCAAGACCAAATCTCCTTTGTCGAATCAGAAACTAAAAAGCTCATTGGGAACTAAATTAGTGGCGAAAATACCCGAACTACTGGCTTCAGGATCTTTGATTGATGGATCACATGCTGTGGCTGTTGATGTTTCTTCCAAAACTGTTGCCAGCCACTCGGAAAATGAAGTTCAATGCGCAGATAAGGAAGCTGTAAACATTTCTGTCACCACAGAGGACAAACAGAAGGGCATCAATCAGGCACTCCCGCCTTCTATGGAAGGATTGGAAAAGAGCACTTCCTCAAATTCGGATTTAAACGGTCATTCTTCATGCAGAACCAATTCTTTAATTGCTGAAGTTGAGATGCATGAAAGTGATGGATCTCCATTACCTGGAACAAATCCTCGTGCAGAAAAAATTGGTGCTCAGGCTGATGTGAATCATTCAAAGGCAGGACGGAGTGGTTCCCAGTTGAAGGCTGCTAAAAAAGAAAAGATGTTTGTGAAGAAATTGGGCTCACGACCTACTACTTTTAAAACTGCAAAGCGAAAAGGCTCTATTAAACTTCAGAAGGCTGTGTTGCAGAGTGAGTGCATTACTCGTTCAAAGGAAACAGTAGGAATGGAAGAAGACAATGACAATAGCATTGTTTCCGATAAGGTTGAAAAGGTTCCTGCAGCAGCCAACAAAGATTTCCTTGCTGGTGCCGAAACAGAAGCCCCTAATGACAGTGGGCAAAGTGAATGTAATGAAGGGCATAAATCGAAACGTGCTGAAGACAAAGCATCACATGTGGGGGAAGGTGTCGTCCACCGAAAGAGCCAAGTTGATCAAGAAGTTTTGCCGACAAAGGAGCCGGTTACAAAGTCTCTGGGTGAAAGTATGAGGGAAGCTGAGAAGACTATATGCAGCGAGAGAACTGAATTAGATGAACTGAACACTACTGACAATGCTGAAGAGAAAAAAGTAACCAAGGGCAAGAAGCGTACTTTGACTAAATCTAAGAAAAATCAGTTGAATGATCCTGGACAGGAAGAGAAGAAAAGCGAACTCAACAGCAAACGGGATGAAAAGAAGGCAGTCTCCTTCAATGAAGAAGAAGCTGTTCCATTGGCCGGTAAAACAAAGACAAGAACACACAAGAAGGCAAAAAGCTCACATGATGTGGAAAAAGAAAATAAACCTTTTACAGTCAAGCAAAAAACTGTAAGAAAAGATGCAGAAGCATCTGTGGGAAAAGGAACTCGACAACACAAGAAAACTCCTCTAAGAGAGGAATCCAAAGCTGACAAAGCCAATACTAATTCTCTTGGAAGGGCAGAAACGCTTGTGAAAGCTGAACCTGCATCATGGTTTATACTGAGTGGGCATAGGCTGCAGAGAAAAGAGTTCCAGAAGGTTATAAAACAGCTTAAAGGTAGGGTTTGCAGAGATTCTCACAATTGGTCATATCAGGCAACACATTTCATTGTTCCAGATCCAATACGAAGAACTGAAAAGTTCTTCGCTGCTGCAGCATCTGGCAGGTACTTCTTTCTAGTAACATAATATTACTGACCAAGTTTTCAACAATTTTTTTATTTGACTGGCTGCTAACAGAGTTGCTTTGCCTGCAGTTGGATTCTGAAGACTGATTATCTTACATCCAGCAATGAAGCTAGAAGGTTTTTGTCAGAAGAGCCATATGAATGGCATAAGAAGGGCTTGAGCCAAGATGGTGCCATCAACTTAGAGGCTCCAAGGAAATGGCGCTTGTTGAAGAAGAGAACGGGACATGGGGCATTTTACGGAATGAAAATTGTTGTATATGGAGAATGCATTGCCCCTCCACTGGTAGGTTATATATTTCCTTGTTCCATTTTTAAACAATTAAAGCTAAAACAATTGAGTTGATCATCATATTGTATTCACCATTCTTTGCCAATCAGGATACCTTGAAGCGCGTCATTAAGGCTGGAGATGGGACAATATTAGCAACCTCACCTCCTTACACCCGCTTTCTCAAGTCAGGGATTGATTTTGCCATTATCACTGCAGGCATGCCCCGTGTTGACATATGGGTGCAAGAGTTTCTTAGAAATGAGGTACCTTGTGTCGTTGCTGACTATTTTGTAGACTATGTCTGCAAGCCAGGCTACTCCCTTGAAAAGCACGTCCAGTACAACACCCATACATGGGCTGAGAAGTCACTCCAGAACTTGATAGCCCGTGTGGAGCAAGAAGAGTATGCTGAAGATGTCCAAACGCCAGATGATCATGGCACCATCGATGACATAGCATGTCAGGCATGTGAACGTCGCGATAGAGGAGATGAAATGCTCATCTGTGGCGATGAAGACGGCATTGAGGGGTGTGGCATTGGTATGCATATCGACTGCCTTAATCCTCCACTGGATGATGTCCCGGAAGAAGACTGGTTTTGCCCATCGTGTAGTCGGAAAAGGGAAGAAAGCATGGATAAGAAGCAGACGTCCAAGAAGAAGGGCCCCAAAGGTAACAAACACTGACTTCTTTGTAAAGTGAAAATAATGGTGTGAGATTAGATGTAGCATAGACTTTTACCATTTCCCATATGTGATTGTGATTGTGATTTGTGAAGCCTAAAGTGTTGGGCTTGCAAAAACAATTGTGTGGTTTTGATTATGGCTTAAGAAAGCTCATAATGCAAAAAACCATGCATTGAACTATGAAATGAACGTCGTGAGTCTTTGGGCTTTTGTAAATCAAATTCAGCCCAATTTTTTGGCTCTGGGCTTTATAAATCTGCTATGTCATTGTGTTGATCCACATCCATATTAGGTTTGAGTGAGACTGTAATAAGTATTGTATACATAATTCACTTCACTTATTTGGTAATTATAAATCTATCATTTTGAATTTAAGAGTCGTATCCTTGTTTTCACTAGTCTGCGAGATTTTAGAACATTTAATCTTTAAAATTGGTTTCGAATTTCAGGGCAATAACATACAGTATTTTTTTTAGCTGTGATGTTATAAAAAAGACAATAATATTAGCATTACTTGTTAATCTTGCCTGATTAATTCCATTATTGGTCAAGTGGAATTGAGTCCATTCCGTGAAAGCACAAGATTGGTCTTTACTCTTTAGCTTCAAATAGATTTATGTACTTATATTTCCACTATTACTTTATTTATTTTGTTATCCGCTGATCGTCAGTGACAAATAGGTCTTGTTCATTTAGTAATAATTCAATTTGTCAAGGTTATTTACATATTTATTTGAAGGAAATAGGATAATCCCATTAAACTATATAAAATTAATTTAAATTAAATTAGGTAATTATAGTATTTCTTAAAGAACATGCTCTTAGAGGCTGTTTGTTTTGCATTTTTTCTTTAATTCCTTTTGACTTTTGCTTCTCCAAAAAGTCAATTTTTTATTTTTTCTAGCCGTTTGTTTTGCATTTTTTAAAAAGTTAAAAAGAAGAAACAAAAGTTAAAATTCTCTTCTTTTTTAAAAGTAAGGGTTACATTTTAAAAAAGTAGAAGTCATTTTAGATATAAAAATACAAAAATATCCCTATTTAATAAGGAAATAAAATAAATAATAAATATCCTTATAAGAGTTATGTCTCTTTTAGTAATTTTAATATATAAAAAATCTTTATACGCACAATTCATTCAAACATGTTTCCATCGGAAAACAACTTTAATAATATCCATCCAAACAATTATTTAAATTGCTTTTGTTTTTGAATTCTCCCTTTATATCATTCTCATTTTTCTACTGACTTCTCATTTTTTTCGAAAGTTAAAAAAGAAAGAGGCCCTTAGCATAAAGGAAATGGAGAGCCTATTGGGGCATTTTTTCTTTTAAAGTTCTTTCATGCATATAATTAAAATATATAGATACAATAAAGGGGCGTAACTTTATGAATATATTGCTCACCCACTTAATTAAATACTCGTACTATTTATACTAGCTACACATATATTCATAATGAAAAAAAATATTAAATTTAATAAATCATATTTTTGAGTGATTTAATTGAATCACCAAAATTTCACGTCTACTAGATTAACAAATGGATGGCTCAACCAAAAATTTTTCTAAAATAAAATATAGTACCATGACCTTGACCTTGATTCTCATTCAAAAATAATCTCCTATCCTATGTTTCTTATTACTACCTTTTAGATATATGCACTGAATGTAACATCCATTCAGCAAACAATTATGATGATTAGGATTAAGAGGCATACCTACTCGTATTGAATAGTTTTAAAACTCCTACTTGGCAGCAAAGTATTTGCAATTTTTTGTTTACTTTATTATAAAAATAAATAATAATACTACTACTACTACTAATATTAAAATCTGTGGATGTGTCAGTGTCAAGGAAAAAAAAAAAAAAAAACCCCACATTTGAAAAATGGGGTATGTATGGTATGGGTGTGCCGGGGACCTTTCCATGCTGTTTTATTTTGTTGCACAACTGAAGTGATGCAAACTTAACTAATTGAAAATTAAGAAACAAACAACTAACAACCATACATATGTCTCTGCCATTTTCCCTCCACTCATCTTCGCCGCAATACATTATTACAAAACATTAAATGTACACTATGATCATACTCCAAAATAACTATTGAATATACATAGATTTGGGCAAGAATGGATGCAAGGGTGTAAATATAATTGTCGCCATTGCACATATGCCCACATATTACATATATTAAAGCCATGAATTCTTAAAGAATAAGCTTTATATATATATATTTTAAAAAATAAACTTATTTTTTTTTTTTTTTACATATACCGGATATCCACAAGCCACATTTGGCATTAATTCCTCGAAGATCTGGTGGGCATTGAAGAGTTGCCACTTCTAAAGCCGAATTCTGCATACATAAAGACCCAATATCGTGTTTCTTATTTAATAGTAATAATTTATTTTTTTTTTCAAAATAAGATTTTAGTATTCGAAAAAAACAAACTTTTAACTAAAGCAAATTTAAGAACAATTTTTGCTTTCATTATTTTTAAATTAAAAAATATATATTGCACAACATACACACACATATATAATAATTATAATAAACATCATATTGTAAATTCGATGTATGTTAATGTAATAAAGAAGGATTTGAGTATTTGACTTGCACTAATATAATGATGTCGTGAAAGAAATAAATCTTGATCACGTCTTTATCCACAATTAAAATTAGAATGCACAGAGCTAAATTAATTAATATTGAAATTGAATACAATGAATATAAGTATGCTACTACTAAAAAATATACTAATATTATATTATTAAACAATTATATGAAACTACAGCTAATCAATAATATATATGGCCATGTATCCAAGTAATACTAATTAATATAATACATTACACATGAAATTAAAGGTTGAACATGAGTGTGCTTGTACGGATTGAATTAAACAAATACTGGATTTTGGGTTTAATAAACCAATTAGTTGATTGTATATGATGATATATGTGCATAATTTGTCACAATAATTCATAACAGATTAATTTAATTATACGATGCCAGTTCTGTATTAAGTAATTAATTAATTGTTCCCCATGAGGAATCCTATGTTGTACATGTACTACTAATAACAAGCTAGCTACTTCTTAGTTGACGTCATCATCATTATAGACATCAACCACTAATTTTCTACTAATTTTATTGTTAATTCCGTATGGATAATAATGAATGTAAAGGATTATTTTAATTTTATTTATTATTTTGAATTCGATATTCCACTTATATGGAATGAAGTACTGCGATACTGGAGATGGCCAGATGGGTCCTCCTAGGTTTTCCGCTAGGGCAGCCGCTAGGGCGATCAAGTTGTCGTCAACGTCTTCTTCTTCAATGGCTCTTTATGATCCCGGGGGAAAGGTCTCGACTGTCGATCCTCCACCAGGCGTTCCGACTCCGGTTCCAGCGTTGGCGGAAGGAGGGCATCCGCATGCTGCTTCGTTCCGTGATGCTGTGGTTTCTAGTATGGCCACGGAGGGTCTACCGGCGCCTCCAACGTTTGTGCCTCGTGATTGGATTAAGGAAAACATTGCATCTGTTGACAGCGACGGTCCTCATAGTCGATGTCCCAGAATTCGATTCACACAACCTGTTTTGGACGAATTACGCGAACCATGGAAGGAAATTCTTGTTCTCAAAGAGTTAGGCCTTACGGTGGGCTATGTTGCCATGAAGGAAAGACTTACCCGTGCATGGAAGTTGGAGGACACTTTTGATCTTCTGGATGTTGGTTCCGGATGTTTTTTTGCTAAATTCCGTAATCCGGCGGATCGAGAAAAAGTGCTAACAGGTGGGCCGTGGATGATATTCGACCATTGCCTTGCTATTCAGCAATGGTCGGCGGATTTCAATCCGAGGAAGTCACAGGTTAGTACTATTCAGACGTGGGTTCGATTATCTGATCTTGACCAAGTGTTTTATAATGAGAATGATTTGAGGGTAATCACGGCGGCTTTGGGTAAGCTTGTTAAAGTGGATAAGACTACTACATCTATTGCTAAGGGTCGATACGCTAGGGTTTGCGTAGAGATCACTCTGGATAAGCCTTTGTTGGGAATGCTGGATGTTGAGGGGGACATTGTCCATGTTGCCTATGAGGGACTGCACTTGTTATGTTTGCAATGCGCTTGATATAGGCATACGAAGGACCGTTGTCCGACCGTTAGTGATAAAGCGGGGAGTGGGGGTTGTCAATCGCCCCAAGGGGCAGCTCCTACTTCGATTCCTGATGTTGGGAGTCTGCCTGATGAGGCTTTGGGTGTACCACCAGCGGCTGCTGAGGCTATAGTTGAGGAGGGTAATTCGCAAGTTTCGAAGGTCGGAGGTGCGGATGAGTTAGGGGTGGGAGATTGGATGGTGGTGAAAAGACGGAAACCACGTCAAGCGAAGAATAAGGTTGGGACAACTCCTCCACGTCATGATGGCCAGGGGCTTGCTCCAATAGATGGTCGGGCGCCCGTGCATCCGGATAAGGTTTGTAAACCGTTAGAGGGATCAATGGGGGTGTGCAGCCCATGGTGAGCCCTCCTGAGTCGGGATCGATGGCTGATAGTGAGGCCTTCACTGTTGCCGAATCTGAGCCTCCCCTCCCTGGTAAGAAGAATTTGGTCCGAGTTCAAACCCTAAACCCTAAACCCTCCCTGGTAAGAAGAATTTGGTCCGAGTTCAAACGTTATTGCATGGAGTTAAAAGGAAGGGCAACACTAGAAAATCGGCACGGGGTGAGGAAGGGCCACCAGTAAGAAGGACGCTCATAAACGCCTTCCTGCCAAGTTGCACCACTTGTTGGATGAGGGTGCGAAGGAGGATGTGGCAATTTCGTTCGGTATATGGAGTCGGGTGGAAAGCATGCCGGGTAGTGCACTACAGGTGGGCACGGTTCTGGAAGGGGTTATGGATGAGCGTGCGTCTTGCATGCCTGGCGAGGAGAGGTCGGACAGCTTGAATTTGGCCGTGGTGCCACAATGAATAAATTCAAGGACTTTACGGTGCTTGCATGGAATATCTGCGGTTCCATGCATCGAAACACCCAACGCCATATTGTGGATCTTGTTCGACTCTATAAGCCCTCGGTCTTTATTTTGATGGAACCAAGGGGAGCTTTTGAACGACTACGGGTGTTTTTCTACAGACTCAATTATGAAGCTGTTTACATTGAGGAGAGTATTGGCCAAGCTGGAGGGATATGGATCCTACGTCGTATTAGTAATTCTCATATTGGTATCGCGGTGGTGGATATTAAGCCACGGCTTATTACTATGATGATCTCTTGTGGTTCTGTGTCTTGGTGCATTTCCAGTATCTATGCTGACCCTTGTGTGAGGAGACGGATGGTGAACTAGGAACACATGCGCTTGGTTAGCGCCATGGTGCAGGGTCCGTGGTTATCGCAGGGGGATTGGAACGATATAGCATACATGTCGGAAGCGGTGGGCATGGCTCCAAACCCCCGGCAATGCGAGCTATTTCGGGACATGCTCTCTGATTGTGACCTTTCCTCTATTCATACGATTGGATACTCCTTCACTTGGAAACTAAATACTACTGGCGGTCCTCTAGGTCGCAAACGTCTGGATAGGGCTGTTGCGAACTTGCGCTGGTTCACGCTTTTCCCTCAAGGTTTTGTGGAGGTTTTGAATCGGAGGACCTCCGACCATAATGCACTTCTACTTCGGTGTTGCTAGCATCCAGCTATGAATGGACCTCGGCCCTTTAGGTGGAAGCACACGTGGTCGCTGCATTCACAATACAAGCATGTTGTTGATACCGCTTGGCATGTTGGTGGTGGATCTCTTCTCCAGCAACTTGGACAGGTTCGCTCATCTTCTATTCATTTCAATGAATACACTTTTGGCAATTTGTATAAGCGCAAGCGCAGAGTATTGAAGCGGTTGGATGGGATCCGACGGTGCCTAGTTAGGGTCGATTCGGCTTGTCTGATTCATCTTGAGAAGAAGCTAATGCAAGACTCGGAGGATATCCTAATGCAAGAAGAGATCTTGTGGTTCCAGAAGTCTAGAGATAAGTGGGTTGCTCATGGGGATCGGAATACTCGATATTTCCACTCTCAAACCCTCATTCGTCGTCAGAGAAGTCGCATTATGGGGCTGGAGATTGATGGCCAGTGGGTAACCGATGAGGGTAGGATGCGGTAACATGCGATCAATCACTTTAGTTGGATACTTGGGCATGCTCAGCTTCAGAGGCCGTCGACTACTGTTACTCTTCCTCCGTTGCCACCACTAGGTAGTGGTGATAGCTTGGCGGAGGAGGTCACTTATCAGGAGGTGGATCAAGCGGTCAAGGAGATGAAGGGTTTTTCGGCACCTGGGCCTGATGGGTTTCCGGCGATATTTTTTAAACTTTATTGGGAGGTGCTTGGCTCGGATATGTGGAGATTTACTAAGCAAGCAATAATGGAGGGTAAATTTGATCCAGACCTGACTTCTACATTCATCTGCCTCATTCCTAAAGTGGAGATGCCGAGGGAAATTCGACATTATAGGCCGATCAGTTTATGCAATGTCGCCTACAAAATTTTAACTAAAGTGCTAGTTAATCGATTGAGGCCTTTCCTACAGTCCTACATTGGTCCGTACCAGTCGGCCTTTCTTCCTGGTCGGGGTACATCGGGGAACACCATTATGTTGCAAGAGGTGATTTCTTCGTTGAAAAATAGGAATCGGCGCACGGGTGAGTTTCTATTGAAAGTTGATTTGGAGAAGGCATATGACAACGTTGATTGGGATTTTTTAGAGACATGCCTCGGTGACATGGGACTTCCAGGTTTGATAATACACATCATCATGTTCTGTGTTCGGTCTCCACGTTATTCAATTCTATGGAATGGGGGAGGCGTTGCCAGCTTTATCTCCGGCTAATGGTATTCGACAGGGCGATCCTTTATCGCCTTATTATTTTTGATTGTCATGGAAAAACTTTCGAGAGCCATTTTGAGAAAGGTGGAGGGTGGATTCTGGCAACTGATTACACTTGGATATCAAGTGACACCTTTGTCTCATTTGATGTTCGCGGATGATCTCTTGTTATTTTCTCATGCGTCTCTTGATAGTGTCCGGTGTATGGATGAGGTTCTTTTAACCTTTGCAAGTCAGGCGGGTCTCCGAATAAATACTAGCAAGTCGCGTGCTTATGCTTCCGCAGCGGTCTCCACAAACACCAAGACTGAGATTGCTTCAATTCTTAATGTAGATTTTTGCGACGATTTGGGCAAGTACCTTGGATTCCCCTTGTTTCATGGCGCTGTTTCCAGCGATCATTTTAATTTCTTGACGGACAACATCAACTCCAAGTTGGGGGGGTTGGAAACATGGCCTTCTTAATAAGGCAGGCCGAATTACGCTAGCCAGGGCCGTTCTATCTTCCATCCCCACGTATGTCATGCAGGCGTCTTGGCTTCCAGCGTCCACCTGTGAGAGAATTGATCGTAGCATTAAAAATTTCATCTGGAAGGATTCCAATGGTCGAGGGCTTCAGCTGGTTGCGTGGGAAAATACTGCCTTACCTCGCAAGATGGGGGGAGGGGGGGATTCAAAAGAGCCGGGACATGAATGTCGCAATGGTTGGCAAGGGTGTCGTGGAGTGCATGCAGACATCTCAAAAACCTTGGATCCAGCTGCTTCTGAAGAAATATGGCTGTGGTGGTGGCAGCTTTCTTCGTCGACCGGGTGCTTCTCCTACTTATCGGGCCATCAGCAAAGCGGCCCCGATTATTTTAGGAGGGTGTCGGATTAGGATTGGGAGTGGACGCAGCAACATATGGTCTGCTCCATGGTTACGTGGTGGAAGATTGGATGCTCGTGTTCCTTATGTGCACTATAATGATATCAATATATGCATAAAGGATGTGTACGTGAATAATCGTTGGGCCTGGGAACGTCTATATACCTGATGAAATAAAGAGAGGTCTTGGACCATGGACCTGTGCCGCTGCATGGGTCTGTGGATGATAATTGGTGCTGGATGGGGTCTTCGTCTGGGAGCTACTCGGTTGCGTCGGGGTATGACTGGGAGCTAATGTACATATATGTGTTTTATATTTCAACAAAATTGCTAATTAAACAAACATTAACCATGTATTCAAAGTTAGAGTTCTTTTCATAATAAAATCAAATGTTTGTTTGGATAAATTTATATTTGTTATTAAAAAAAATATGTATTCTGTTTTAAAACAAAAACAAAAGAGGTTTTAATATAAGCCCATAAAATTAGTACATTTACTTTCTCCATTTTTATAATAGTGATTTTTGTACACTATTTATAGGTTAACTTTAACCCAAGTTTTTATTATAGTTATAAAAAAATATAATTAATTAGATAAGATTTTGTTGGTTTCGTTTAAACTTATATAAAAAAATAATAATTTTTTTATAATTTTTATATATACATAATTTAAATTATTAATCATTAAAAATAACATTAAATTACTTATTGAAATGAGAAACAATTATAAAAAGCGAGGTGGTAAAAGATTATACATTTATACTTCCTCCATTCCTAGCTAATTAATTGACATGGATGGTGTTTTGTCACTGTTCATTGAGTAACTTTGGTTCGACTTTTTCATACAATTATTTAAGATAAAATATAGTCAATTGAGATCTTGTTGTCTAATCGCATATATTTAGAATATCAAATTTTCATAATTTTTACTCGTATGCAATTTGAGTTATTAAGGATTTAAAATGTGCATTGGATTGCGTGAAATTTAGGTCCGTGACAATTAAAAAGTAACGGAGGAAGTACTTCATAAGCAAGAATATTAGCGTAGAGATTTGAGGATAATAGAGAGTTAAAAAAAGGGGAGGCAGCCAACCCACATTTGCATATTGATCCTACTTTTTTTGATCTTTCACGTGACACTTTACACATCCTCTACACATTCTAATCCTTTACTTATTTATTTTCTTATTAGTCCTGTATCTTCAAGCAAAGCATCAACGAGGGAACGATGATTTGGTCAATTGGTTAAGTCCTGACCGTTAAGGTTAAGATTGGGTTTATTAGGCATAAACTTCCACCACTCATTTCACAGTAATCACTATTATTGTCAATATTAATTTACACACTAGACTTCTAATAATACAAATTCACAATAGAATGGAGTGTCAATAATGGGCACTTCGTTATAAAACAATTCTGGGGACACAATGACTATTGAATTTAATTAGTTTATGTATTGAATCGAAACATTTATTCATTTATTTAAACGATCTCTTCGTTTAATTAAAAAAATATGAAGCGGACTACAAAATTCAAAATTTTTAGAATTGATCCTTGAATTCAATTAGGAATTTATCATCAAGGGCATCTAGCTAGTACAGTACATTAATATAAGAATTATAATCTCTTAAACAATGACAAAGAAGTTATAAATGGTTGGAAAGTGGTAGTGATTATTGCTAAAACATGGAGTAGTGATGCCTCAAATTTCTCACATGGTTTTAAAGTAGTGGAAGAGACAAGATAAGATATGGCCCTCTTTTCAATTTTATATATATGTAACTCACACTATTCCCCCATGAATATATATTAATTACAAACCCCATTGTGTTTTCCATGGTGGGGAATCACTGTTTTCTTGACTAGTTTTGAACAAAAAAAATTTAAAAAAAAAATAGAAATGGAGAAATAGCAAAATAGTATAAAATACTAAATATGTAGTATATAAAGTATATGTGATTTATATCATTTACTATTTTTTTTTATTACTATATTATTAGAGTTCATCACATGAATTGAGCCTCTCAATCCCTTTGGAGTTACATAAATGAAAAGCACCAATTTAATTAATTTTAATAATATCACTTCCAAGGAAAGAAAAGCCAGACTAGTGCTTCTATGTACTCAAAGTGGAATATAGAGAAATGTGGTTTAGCATATCAAAGTATTATTTCACTCTCCAAAAAGGGACAGCATAAAAAATTATGAGAATATTTGCATAGTATATATACCCATTGATTTTAGGGTTGCTTTTGACTTTATTAGGCCTATGCAAAATATGTATGCAGTTTGCCCTTTGCTTGGAATCCATGCATCCAACTTACTATAGTAGTATATTATTGTGACTCTCATTGCTTTTCAGGAATTGACCCACCCATATTATTATTTTTACTCAACCTATATGTATTTATTTATTTTTTAAAAAAAAAATATAAATAAAATACTAAAATTCAAGTGTTTACAATCATGCATCTGTTTCATAGAATGATGGTCTTTTGTCAATTGAATTAAAATTGAGAACCTTTTACATATATCCCCATGATCTTTCTTACTCCATCCGTGCCTTTTTAGTTGTCTTTTTAGAGAGTAAAAAGTGTTCCAAAATAGTTGTTATTTTCTGGTAGTTATAGATAGTTATGCTATATTTTTACTATATTGCCCTTCACTTTACATAAATGCTATTTGTTGACATTTATTAAGAATGAATTTAGTTGAAGGGTAAAAATGTAAATTTATGAGTTAATTAATGCAAACTTTAGTTATTGAAATTGAGCCGAAAGAGACAACTAAAAAGTAACGGAGGGGTAGCTTTTATCTCTTCAAGAAATAAATTAAAGTAAATAAATGTTAAAGAAAATAAAGTTGAATGGAGAAATGGTACATAGTATAATGGGGATGGTGAAATTAGCCATGAAGCAATAATTTCCCATGGCTGGATACCAAACATAATAATAACTCCAACAAACCTTTCATGATGGTTCTTGGATTTATTACCTCTGTAAAAAAGAAAAAAAAGGGTAAAAGAAAATGCCATGCTTCTGCCAAAGAAACCTTTCATATATAAGAAAACATATTCGATATTCTTTTTAAACTAAAAAATGGGGTACTGATATTTTCCTTAATTATTATAAGTAGGTAATGTTTTGTTTAACCCGAAATATTTATTATCAATATAATTTATAGTATTTGAATCACGGCATTTTGTATTTTCAAATCCTCCAATTTTTCATTGGGATTAGATTTTCTTTTTCCAAATGTTTTGAAAATATTTTTCTACAAATGTTTTGTTATTCTTTTTTTATTCTAACTATCATATTAAAATATTTTATTTTTGTAATCCATTAATAAAATACTCTTTACTTCTCTTAACTTTTACATTACAGTATTTTTTATTTTATTTTTTTTTTATCGTTTTTATGTGAAGGGTGGTTTAAAAATTTGGTATACCACTAGCCTATTTATTGGGTTTGAATAAACAGTAAGAAAATAAATTATCTGATTATTATATTTTTAAAATCGCTAAAAAATTTGTACTGGAAGTCTATTTATTTGCGTTTGAGAAACAATGATAAGATTAGACCTGGCAATATGGGTAAACAGGTCGTGTATGTTATACGTGTCAAGTACCTGTTTACCTGTTTGATCTGTATCTGTACACGACCTGTTTTTAGAATTTACCTGTATTTCAAAACCTGTACACGACCTGTTTAAAAAACGGATCACATGCGTGTCGACCTGTATACACGTGAATTTGAACATGTTGACACGCGTGTCGAATTTACCTGTGACCTGTTTACCTGTATTTTACCTGTTTACTTCTATTCTACTAAATTATATCAAATTACGTTTTAAACTTTTAAAATAAAATATAAAATATTACATTCCCATAATTTAAATCTTAAAATTCCTAATAGACTCAGCAATTCATCTTCAAACATTCAAATACAAAAGTTCAAACTTAAAAAAAAAAATCCAAAGTTCAAATCCAATACTAAACATAAAGTTTACCTTGTGCGTATTTTATTTAAATTTAATTCTATTGTACTTAAATATATACAGGTAAAATACAGATATGTGTCTGATTCAGATAACAGGTGACCTGTATAAAAAAAACAGGTCAATTCGGGTAAAAAACAGGTCAATTCGGGTAAAACAGATAAACCTGCATTTGACCCAAATTGTATTCGTGTACTAAACGGGTCGACCTGTTTTGACCCGTATCTGTTTTTTGAAGACCCGTACATGTAAAACACAGGTCGTGTACGTGTCGTGTCTACGTGTATTTACCCATATTGCCGGGTCTAGATAAGATAATTTATTTTATATTGTTTCTACAAAGACCCTCGTAGGCCCTGTTCTCTAGGCCTTAATTTTTCTGGTCTGATCTGAATTTATAAGATCTGGTCTAGTATGATCTGAATTTTTCTGGTCTGATCTTATTCCATCTGGTCTGGTCTGATCTTATTTTCTGTATATATATATTATTATAATGATTTGATCTGATCTGGTCTGGTCTGATCTGATCTGGTGTAGTCTGATCTTATTTAATCTGGTATGATCTTAATGTTTCTTATCTGATCTGATTTCTATAAAAAAAAATAAGTAATAAGGCCTGAAAATAAGCCCTAGAGAACGGGGCCTTAGTAAGATACATACGCATTCAAAAACCAAAACATTAGATCAAACATTTTAATAGGCATCTAAGTCCCTAAATTGGTTCATTTGTAGTACTAAGTATTTACTAATTTACTAGTATTACGAAAAAGGAAGAAAAATAAAAAGGGATGTGAGCTTGCATAGTGGTTAAGTTCCCAGACTCACAACTTAAAGGTTGGAGGTTTTATTTCCCATTCGCCCCCCTATCCCTCTCCTTCGTCCTATGAGTTCTTATCATCTTTTACTAATTTGTATAAAATAAAAAAATAAATAAATGTGTGAAGAGTTATGGGCTAAAAGCAAAAGTTGGTAGTAGCCAGTAGGAAGTGTAGAGAGGAAGCTGATCATTATTTACCTCAAAGGGATGGTAAGTAATCATGCATGTAGAAAGTGACTGTGCCTCCCCCTGATTCAATATTCAATAATCCTCTCACATTCAAATTTCAGACTATAAAATTAAATAAATGGGTTTACTATTTATTACTTATGCATACGAATTACACTAGGATTTACTTGCCCAAACTCCGTATAATGTTTTTTCTTTTTCCTTTTACTTCTATATGTTTTTTAACAGGATGTTTACTTTTTACATCTCAAGTTGACTCGTTACTAACCTTGAGAAACCAGTAAAAAGAATTACTAGTCGAAAAATATGTGGGCAAAAGGAGATGTGAAAAGCTTTAGTGGATGAATAATGTCAGTCAGGAACTGCTGGTGTATTATTGGGAGTTGTGTGGTGGATAGGCATAAGTCTCTGACCACGCTGTTTAATAAAGTACTTTCTCACATTTACATAACCTAAAAATAAGGTAATTATAAAAGTGAAGATAATAATTAAAAAAAATATTAAATAATAATAATACTGTATAGATCATTAATTCATTATAACAGTTTTTAGGAAAAACCAGCAAAGAAGAAGAAAAAAAAAAAACATCTGTTAGAAAATACTCCAAGGAGTATAAATACTTCATCCATTTTCCAATATTTGATACGGACCCACACAATATGCAATCTAATACATATTTTAAATCAATAACTCAAGTTTGGTATGCATAAAAATTCTAAAAGTTTAATCTTTATAAACTACAAGACGGTACGAATCTAACAAAATCTCATTTGGCTATATTTTAATTTATATAACTATGATAAAAATTAAAAATCAAAGCAATTCAATATATAATGTCATAATTTATAATGTTGTAAACGTTGGGGAACGGAGGACAGGGCCGGATCCACTCAATAGATAGTGGTGGCACGGGACACCACTTAAATTGATGAAATTGCTATTTTATGATAGAAATGTTTTTACATTTAACTAGATTAGGCTTTGTGATACCACTTAATTTTTTATAGTGACACCACAATTATTCATTTCAACCAAATTTTTCTCTATATTTTGTATTGTACCTACTATCCCTAATTTGAATATAGTTTCCACTATTTTTGAGGACACCACTTAAAATATTTTCTAAATCCGTCACTTACGGAGGAAGTATTATGGACCGAAAGATAGGAAAAAGGAAGGAAATGAAAAATCAGACGAGACACAAGATAACAGGACAAATAAAAGACCAGGAAGAAGTACCATGCAGGAATAGAAAAAGAAAGTAAAAGGCATTCTTCAAATCTTCCATTATATATACAGAGGTCCCGGAGCTGCACTCCACATATGGCCCTACAGCAGTCATAAGTTGTGGGTCCCAATCCTGAATGGTGTGGGCCCATCTTATGTGTTGCTCCAAGGAGCTGCCGCGAGAATCAATAGTCCCCCCGAGGGCCAAAAGTGATGGCCCCATCCATCCCCAGTTGAGTTGCCTTGCCCACCACCCAACTTCCCAGTTCACACTCATTAATTAATAAACCAGGCAGAGGATGGAAAATGACTCACAACTAAGCATAAGCCAGAAAATCACAGGTTATTCATTAATAGTACTAGTATGATGAGATATGAGATCTCACATGTCCACAAGATTAAAGTAAAGAAAAAAAAAAATCTTGAAATAAAAATTGGTATATGTACAAAGTACCAAATTGGAAAGGATAAAAACGAAATGTAAAAGAATGTAATGGAAACAGAGAAGACATGATTGTAGAAGTACTAGCAACAAAATTTTTCCCGGGTAGTAGTAGTAGTAGTAACAGAAGCTTCTTCAATTTGTACACACCCCTGAATCATTAAGATTCCCCTTTTAAGTCCCAAAATTATTCATCACTTCTTCATTTACCCATTTTAATTAAGTACTTAATTTATAATCTTATTATTCATACAGAGTATTCAACAGCTCAACGCTTCATATTTCACAGGAATTGGGCGATTAAACCCTGCCTGAGATAGCAAATTCCCCACAACTGCAAGGTCCCTGCAAAACACCCCTTGGAATACTGATGCTGCTGGTGTTGTCGTAATGGTGCTACCACTTCCCTTATTGTTCTCAAGCCTCTCAATATTCCCTGAGATAGCCACTGCCTGAATGGTCGCAGTGGCAGCCGCCTTCTTCCGCTGCTGCTTCTCCACGGCCTCCTCATCCAGGACTGTAGACATTAAACTTGTGTACCCCTTTTGGATCAATCTATAGAGCAGTAAGGCAGACATTTTTGCCCTGTCTCGAACTGAATCCACTTCCTTCTCATCAGCAAATTCGCACTTGTCAATGAAACTCGAGGATCGATCCGGTTTGTGTTTTAATGTCAGTAACAAATGGGCTCTTTCCAGCTCTGATCGGGAACATCCCCTTCTTAATCCGATCAATGCGTAATAGTCCACATTGCCGGTTTCACCGGCAGCAACCCTTTGTTTCAGTTGCTGGATTTTGGCAGCCAGGGAGCACAGCTTTCCGGGTATTTCCCTGTATTGAACATGCTGTCGTTTCCAGAGGGGTCCCGGCAGTTTTCGATCGCGGAGGATAGAATTATACAGGAGCTTCAAATGCTCGAGATCATGGAGGCTATCGGGCAAACACCTTATCGTTTCGAATAATGCTGCTCTGATGGTGAGAGCTTCAATGCAGGAGGTTTCCAAAGCTAGAGCCCTGTTGCAATCTGCTATTGCTTCCGCAACTCGACCCGCGGATTGGTAGGCCATCGCGCGGCGTACGTAACACTCGGCTAAGAATCCCTGGGGTGCGCCCCGCCTTCCGTCGAGTATTTTGGAGAAGTGCCGGATGGCCTCGGAGTAGAGACCTGCGTCGAGGGCAGCGAGAGCGGCGGTTTTGCGGCGGATGAGGAGTTTGATATGGCAGAGAAGGTGGGCGATGCACTCCGATTCGGATTTGGGAGGGTTTTGAGGTTGGTTGGTGATGAATTTGGGACCTGATAATGGGAATTTGTTGAAGGAGAAGATGTCGTCGGTCAGGGAGTTGCTCTCACGGCGGAATTCGGCGGTGGCGAGGCGTTTGCCGGTCTGGAGGAGGACCATGGCATCCTCCATTAACCCTAGGTGGCAGCATGCTTGACCTAGAACAGAGTACCTGTTTGATAAACAACTGATTAGAGAAAATCGAATGCAATTCAAAGATACATTCATCACCGTTTCAGATTATCCGATGCTTAAATCAGGGAAATACTATGAACTCGATAAAGAACAAATTTGGGGGTTAATAGCTTGGGATTAGGTGAGAATCATTAATTGCAAGCCATGGTTTCGCGTGATACACCAGCAACTGTTGTCTCAACCATAACAATTCAGAAATTGATTACGAAAAGACAACAGAGGAAAGTAAAAATGAGTAAATGAATGAGGAAATTGCAGTTACCTCCATTGGCGCTCCTTTTCAGCATTGTTGCAGAGTCCAGACATGACCTTCTTTTTCAAATCCGAAACGGAGAAGCACTTGCAAGCCGGCTCGTTCTCACTCAGTGAGTCGCCGCCGCTGCTAGACGAGAGGAGCCTGACTCGCTCCCGAGACCACTGCGTCGATGAGTTATCGGACGATCCGGAGGACGAGGAGTCGTCGGGGCTGGCCAATTTAACGCTAGGGATATAATCCTGCAGCATATAGGCGACCTCCTTGAACCGCCGGAGATGCAGCAGGCAGCGCGCCTTGAGCTCCAGCGCAACCTCCATACGCGGCGCGGTCGCTAGCGCCGTCTCCAGTAACGGCAACGCCGCCGCAATATCAGCTTGCTCGTGCGTCGCAATCAGCATTTTGGCTTCCCTCACATATCTTTCCACCATCTGCAGAACATAACCGAATAATAATTAAAATTACTTTGGCCACCACAAATTGCAGAAGCATTAAAAACTGAAGAAATTAGGGCACAATAACACTGTTACGGTCTTACCTTCTTGTTGGTGAGCCACCAGTGCCTCTTTTCCGCGGCGGCGAGAGGAGGAGACGCAATAGCCATGGATGAATTGCAATTAGGATCAACCATGAACAGAAATGAGAATCCGAATTCTCAAAGCATCAGGCGAGAGTGCCGGTGGAGATAGTCAGGGGCTCATGAAGATGGGGGGGTTCGAATCTGGGTGGAGCGTAGAGAGAGAGAGAGAGAGAGAGAAACAGGAAGAGGAGGGGGAGAAAGGAAAAGGGAAAAAATGGGTGAGGGAGTAAATGGTATGGAAGAGAAGGGAAGAAGGGCTTTAAACAGCAAATGCCAGCTTTGATCTACTGCACCGCTGGCACCAGATTCCCCTCTTTCTCTGTCTCACTCTCACTCTCAATTGCATCTCTGTAGTGTCAAAAGTGTGGCGAAAATTCCACACGCCATATGATTCTTTTTACCCCTATGAATTGGAGTTAGGGGTGGGTCGGTACGGTATACCGAAAAAATTTCGCCGTACCGTATACCGTAACGAACCTTACGGTATGAAAATTTTCATATCGTTGCCGTACCGCACATTTCGGTATACCGATTTTCGGTATACCGAAATTTTCGGTATGAAATATTTCCATACCGTTGCCATACCGACATTTCGGTATGTTCGGTATATACCGGTATACCGAACTTTCGGTACATACCGGCATACCGGTATCACGGTATATACCGACATACCGAACATTCGCTACATACCGACATACCGGTATTGCGGTATATACCGACATACCGAACATTCTCTATATACCAGCATATCGGTATTGCGGTATATACCGATATACCGAAGAATCAGTACATACCGATACCGTGGTATATACCGAAGTTCGGTACGGTAACGGTATACCGCGGTATCAAAAAATTTATACCGTTACCGTACCGAAATCTTACGGTACGGTATCATACCGTACCGAAAATTACGGTATACCGAAAATTTCGGTATTCTCGGTATTTTTTTGGCACGATATGTGCGGTATGCGGTATATTCAGTATTTTTCCCCAGCCCTAATTGGAGTACACCATAACGCAGCGTTTCGAAAATAATTTTAAAATTATTTATAATCTAATCCTTTACCTTTTGTTAGGTCAAAAATGTTTCCTTGCCTATTTCATTTTATACTCCCTTCGTTTTTTATTGTTAGCTACATTAGATGTTTTGTCACTATTCATTGAATTACTTTGATTTCAATTTTTCTCATAACTATACAAGTTAAAATATAGTCAAGTGTGATCTTGTTATATTCATCACGTCGTGTAGTTTTTAAATATGGAACTTGTAGAATTTTTACTTGTACCGAACTTGAGTTATTAACGATTTAAAATGTGCATTGGACTGCGTGCGATGTGGGTCCGTAGCAAACAAATAAAAACGGAGGAAGTATTATACATACTGTATTTCACACTTACAAAAATTTACTCTTTTTTATATTTATTTTACATTTTTTAACAATACAAATTTTACGGTTACCAAACGTAGTTGGCATATGGGTCTCTAGTGACTTAAATAAAAATTTTGGATCCAAAATTGTGTATACAAAATTTTATTTTTTACGAAGTACTCCCTCTGTCCCATTCCAAATGTCCTACTTACTATTTTTGGATGTCCCATTACAAATGTCTTCTTTCTATAAATAGAAATAATTTTCCCCTCCAACAACTATGTGGACCCCACCATATACTCATAAACCAACTCTACCTTAATTCCCGTGCCCAACAGTAACAAGACACTTGGAGTGGGACGGAGGGAGTAGTATGATGTATGATGTAACCTTTCAACGTAAAAATTTAAAAATCAATCTACCGAAAGAAACAAAAAAAAAATGAAAGAAAATAACTAAGGAATTTTAAAAAATAGGAAAAAAAAATTAAAAAATACTCCCTCCGTCCCACCATACTTGTCATGTTTGACTTTTTTACACTGTTCATTGTTCAGCTTTGACTCAACTTTATTTCAAGTATATATTTAGAGAAAAATAGTCGAGTTGGGTCTTGTTAGAATAGTATGATCATGTAGTTTTATAATATTATTTTGTATAATTTTTTATTGTACATATTTTGAGATATTAACAATTGAAAAAGTGCATTGGATTGTATGTAAAGTGAAACAAAATAAGTTAAAAGGGACGGAAGGAGTAGTAGTTTAAAATCAATTTACAATGAAAGAAACAAAACATAAAATAGAGTGTTTATTAAACATCTCTTTAGAATTTTATATTTTATTTCAAAATTTATTTCATAGTCTATAGATCGGGATTATTAATAAAAAAAAAAGTAGCTTTATCTCTTCTTAAATTAACTTTTCAAGCCTTGCAATATTCATTTTTAAAATAATACACCAGAAATTTTTCAAATTGATTTCATTTTTTCTATCTACACTTTTACTCGTGGTTTGTATTTACATTTTTTTAGAAAAAAGAAAAAAACTATCATATCAAAAACTTTAATTCATCAATAATGATTGATTGATTATACTCAGATTATTTTAGTTTTACAAGTAAATCGTTATTAATTTTATCAGTAGATTTTTATTATCTGTAATCTATCATTAATTCCTAAACAGGCCTTAATTAAAGGCAATTGACCTCTTTATCCAAACTTTATTGATTTACTCGTCGCATAGTTCAATTCATCAAGATTTTCTAATTCTCCAAAATTCTGTCATTTCCCCCCCTCATATGAAATTTTTGGTGAAACAGGTATCCCCATGTCACATTGGACATAAGACTAACCCATCGAGAATCTACAAGGGCAATTAAGGACGCCTCTTTCAAAGCAGTTTTTTGCATACACAAGGCTCGAACCCGAGACCTTGCTTAAGCAACTAGAGCCACCCTCTACTTAAGCCAACTGTTGTTGGTAAATATATCAAAATTAGACATTTATTAAATGGAATGAGAAATAAGGCAATTTACCTTTTTATCCAAACAACATCAAACAATTTTATCATACTTCTTTTTTTTATCAAGGTATTAGGTGCGGATGACTCTACCTACAGTCAGTGACGGTGCTAGGGGTGCCAATTTCAGGTTTCGGATCGTGTTCGTGTCGGGTTGATCAGGTTGTATAATATTTCAGGTGGGGTTTAGGGTCGACCTGATTTGGGAAAAACCCAAAATGACTAAACCCAAACCTGAAATTTTTCGTGTCGTTTGGGTCTGTTTTTTCGGGTTATAGCCAAAATTAACAAAATTTAAGGTTTCGGGTTGTGTTCGTGTCAGGTTAAGCAGGTGGAATAATATTTTAGGTCGGGTTTCGGGTCGACCTGATTTGGAAAAAACCCAAAATGACTAAACCCAACCTGAAATTTTTCGTGTCGGTCGAGTTCATTTTTTCGGGTTCGTGTCCAAATTGACACCCCTATACGGTACTATATGGGGGGCTTGGGGGCAACCGCCCCCGAGTTCGAAATTTTGCCTCTTAATTTTTATATAGTTATGTTTATTTAAGCTATATTAAAAATTCTTTTTATATAATTTTACCCCCAAACTCAAACTATGATATTAATATTTTATACAGTCGTGTAAATATAATTATGCTATAAATTATTTTTCGGTAATTTACGAGGAAGAAGAGAAAAAAGAATGCAACATGTTTTTTTGTTAGTGAACTTTTTTAACATAAACTTATGTGCCTCTTTGGGAATTAGCTGTTAGTTGTTACTGATTATGTGAGTAATAAATTAGTTAAAATTATTTGTTTGACAGTTTTTGAGGCAAATTGTTTTGCCTAGAATAAGCCAATTCCAAAATGCTGCTATTTGCAGTGGTTTCAAAAAGAGTTGATTGAACATTATTTTAAGTTATTTTATCTTTTTAAATAAGCTAATTTATCTTAAATTGACTAGAATAAATTAATTTCAGTTAGCTTATTTGCCAAACAGGGCCATTATATATTCTTTAAAGAGTATAGGCTCGGGTAGAGTTTGATGAAGAGAGTGACATCATTAGTGATCCTAAAAAATGAAATCAATTGATAGTTATCCTATTAAAATTAAAAATGAAATAAGAGAAAGTTATTTAGTTGCATCCCCAGACACTGTGCGTCCGCCGGTGCCTGCAGTCATAATGCACCAACCCTAAAAATGATGTCCACCCATGAGTGATGGCTACGGCCACATAAGTGATGCTTGTACTGTGAGAATTGAAAGTGATAGCATTCATGTCAACGCCATCACTTGAGAGTTGTGACTCATCATTCTACACATACATCCATCACTTAACTCTATTGCTTTTATCATACTTAAGGAAGCCTCGTATCAATTTTAAAACACAATTTACCTCTTATTCTACTTTAAAAAACACCTTAATCTCTTTTCAACATTAATTACCCTTCTACTTTCCTCTTTCCGCCCGCGCTACGCGCACGGGTGTTAGTTCTATTTTTATTTTTTTTGCTTAACAGCATATAAAGGCTACATGAAAAAAAAAAAATCAAAAAAATGAAATCAATGGGCCCGAGGGAACCAAGTGCCAGCGGAATCTGCCTTAATAAGAGGCCCCATTCGTCTAGCGGAAATGCCCACGTCGTAAAGAAGTGTTCATTATCAGCTCCTTTCTATTAACTAATTAATATTAACTCGATACAAACTAATATTAACTTGATTAATTTAAAATGATAGAAGATATTATTTTTAGTATATTTATGAACAAAATATTTTTTTAATAATATATAATTTCTATTATCATTTTTTTCAAAATAATAGAAGAAACAAATTTCTATTTTTTTTATCATAATACATACCAAAGTATAAAATCAAATTTTTATGCAAATAGTTTACCAAAAAAAATTTTATGCAAATAAAACATAAATAGAAAAATTAATTTATTAAGATTACCAACCCTCCTAATTATAAAAATAATTTGTATAATTAAAATAATTAAGAATATTAAAACTTTCACCTTTGTAACTCATTCTTAATCACCGAAAAAATATGTTGACTAATAAAAACATATATAAAAGATAAACTACCATAAAAAGGATAAATTATCATAATATTAATTTATGTACACAAAATAATAGATTGATTTTTTTTATTAATGGAGTACTTATTTTCTTGTGTATATTATTTAATTTTCAACATTAGTCTTTTTGGAATATAAAGTTAAACCCATAATATATATTTTTATAAAGATAATGAATTATCAACTAAAAGAGCAATATATGCAGAACAATAAAATTATGGTTTCGTAATTTATTATATTATATATTCTAATATTAGGGATAAATGACGGAGATGAATAGATTTGCAATCCTACGGTCATTGAATTTTAGGATGAAGTGAATTTATTTTCTACACCTTTGATATGTATCTTTATGATAGATATGCATATATTTGAAGTAAAATTACTGTTTAAACCCATAATATATGATTTTTATAAAGAGATTAATAATAACTTAAAAGGACAATATAGTCAACATAATAAAAATATGTTATTTATTATATAGATTATCATCCCTACTATTATACATATTATAAATTGATTATTCAATATATATTTTTAGTGATGTATTTTGTATTTAAAATATGGTTATTATATTCATATATAGGATTATATATTTTAGACATAAAATTTTAACCTAAATTAAATAATTTAATAATATTACAATAATATTCATTAAAATATATATACTAATAAATAATTCATATTATATATTTTTAATCAACTTATATCTTTTAAGTGTCATAAAAAAATTCATATCTTTTTAAGATATATGTAAAGATTTTCTGAAGATTTTATTATATTAATAGATAGATTTATTTTCTAAATATAAATATTGATGATGTGGAAGGTGAGTTGGAATTAGTCAGCGATTAATCATCAATGATGTGGATTAATTGTAGCCATTGATTATAAAATGGTGGTATAATTACTGATATAACCCTAAATATTAAAAAAAATCAGTTATATTGAATAAGGATAAAAGAGTCTGCACAGACAAAAAAGTATTCAGGATTTATTATATAGATTTCAAACCAACTCATTTTCCTCATTCCGCTAAATTTCAATTAGTTTGAATTTAACCATCCTAATTAAATTTCGTGCACCAATTATTTAGGCATGAACGAACTGAAGAATATATTACTCCATATATAAATACGTATTAGCTTACATTTTATTTTTAATAAAAGTAATTACAAGTACTTTTTTTTTTCTATATTTATTTGTACGTTAGATAAACTTGCGTTGACTTCCGATTAGTGAGCGAGAGGTTTAATAATAATATAGCATTATGTTTAAGAGTATACCATAACTCTCACGCAATTATGAGTGATCCCCAAGAGCAACATGCATGATGGAATATGCATGTAAGATGTAACCTCACAAAGCTAATTAATGGGTGCTCAAAATTAATCAAAGACATTTCATCAATCTTAATTGTGATTAGGATTAAACAGCATTCAATTCAATATACTTGTTGCAATGTCACCTCAATATACATGTTGTAAGGTTACCCAAAACAATACTCCTATAATGTGGATCACCTCAACTATACTCTATTGGATTAGAGTGCAGAATGACGTGTAGAATGACAACATTTTGCATATGCAGAATATTACGAGCGTGGGAGTATGAGATGCGAGAGTAATTAAGATTATGTGATAAGTTGAAAATGTCATTACAAAACCATGCTCAAACATTACTGTCATGAACATTATTAAACTGATCATTTAGGATACACTACCATATTAGGGCATCACAAAAACCCATTGCCCCGAGAATTATTTCAAACCATTTCAATTAGTAGGCAGTGTTAAGTATGAGTTCACACAGGCTTCTAAAAAAAATCCACAATAAATAACCAGATTCATATTAACTGGGCCTGGGGTTTCCCATCATTTTACTTGATGTTGTTGTTATTTACCTCGGCTGTCATAATTTGCTCTTCCGGACAGACGTGGATTTGACTTTTAATTTCATAAAACTGCTCTCATTTGATTTTTATAAGTAAATTATTAATAGTTGAAAATGTATATTAGATTGAATGAAAAGTATAGTAGGAGTAGGGTTCGATTCCCAACCTTTAGGTTGAGGGTTCGATTCCCACCCAGCCCCTATCCCTCCCCTTTTCCCCTTTGTAATTGTGTGACATGGGTCCCTACCACTTCTCTAGCCTGTATAGGCTGTTCCGAAAAAAAAAAAGTATAGTAGGAGTATAAATGATGTGGCTATTAAAACTAAATTGTACGTACTCCATTCACAACATTTAATTGTCAACAAATATGAAGAGCAATGGGGTGAAAGCGGTACGGTAAATATCCGACCGATCCGATGCCGTATCCGATTATATTCGAATCCGAATCCGTTTTTGACTATCTGGCCGGATATTTCAATATCCGTATCCGAATCTGAATCCGTATTTTAATATCCGCATTCGTATTCGTATTCGAAAATATCTGACCGTATCCGAGAATATCCGACCGTATCCGAAAATTGATAGGATATTATCCGGATTTTAAATATGGATATCTGAATATATTAATATATTATTATTTAATAATTAAAAATCATTAATAATTATAAAAAATATCAAATTTTTTAAAAAAGATTATAAAAAATTATTCGATAATCTGTATCCGATTGAATCTGTATCCGTCATATATCCGTCTTGTATCCGTACCGTATCCGAAATCCGAAATACCCGAAACCGTATTCGTATCCGGCTCATCCGTATCCGATACCGAATTCGACAAATAAAATATGGATAATATCCGTATCCGATACTATCCGACCGTATCCGTACCGTTTTCATACTAAGAGCATGCCACACTTGATCAAAAATTTTAAAATATGTCGGATAAAGATAAGAATTTTAAATTTTGAGGGAAATGCCGACCCTTATACATTCATGGTTCAAGACAATAAATACGTAAAAATGTATCATATGTAAATTTAATTTTAATAAAGATCATATAGTATTACAGTTTTCTTCTCTTTTTTTTTTTTTGGCACATTAAAAACTGCACAAGCACACCAAATACCACTCCTTGGTATATGATATATATGTACCTAAAATTTACTAAAACGAGAGAATCCGACACCAACAACATATAAGAGGATCAAGTATCTAATTCTAAGCAAGGTAGTCTAGACTTAGATGATACTTACACTACAAATGTCTATGGAGTTGGGACACCCCAGCACTATCACCCCCAAAATGTGGCCTATGGGGCCGACATTTTCTGACTAGCTTTATTTTTTTCAAAATAAATAAATAATTAAATAAATATTACTCCACTACTAATAAAAATGAAAACGGGGAGCACTAAAAATAAAATAAATTATTGCATTATTCCCAATCCCAATTTTCAAACAAAACCAAAAATTTCAAAATACTTCTACTACTCTAGTATTGAAAATTGAAAAGGATCGCGGAGCCAAGACTACATGTCTCCTATACTTTTCTATTGGAATTATATTTCTTAAAATGATAGGAATGTGGTATGAGTACTTGTACTTGTTATTTTTATGTATGCACAAAATTGCATATATATTTTTTCCTGGGAAAAAAAATGCTGGTGTGTGTAGTACTCTCTCCGTTCCTAAATAATAGTTGTCTATTTCAGCTCAATTTCAATAATCAAGACTTGCATTAATTAACTTATAAATTTCTGTTTTTACCCTTCAATTAAACTCTTTCGTAATAAACGTCAAGAAATGAGTATTTATATCAAATAAAGGTAATATAGTAACATAGCATAACTACCTACAAATGACAACTATTTTGAAACACTTTTTAATCTCTAAAAAGACAACTAAAAAGTAACGGAGTTAGTACTAATTTAAACTTCATTTCGACTATTCGTGCGGTATGGTTCCTATCCTGGAAGTAAAAATTCCAGTATATACTGCTTTTGATCTGGACCATTCAATCATATTTTATGTTAAATCAATGGTTATAATACAATAAGGGTATAAATATAATTTCATAAATTGTAGTATTTGTTTATTTTTATTTTTATTTTATTGTAATTATGATTTTGTAGGTAATGATTATATCTTTTGCAGGTAATGATGCTCCATAATTTGAAAAGATATTGCATATTGTCTACCTACGTAAAATATGCATAGAGTTTCCGGACAAAATGTTATATAACTTGAAACATAATGTCATATAACATAAAACAGAATGTCATATACCTTAAAACAGAATGTTATACTTCCTATATTTTTTAAAGATTGCTATGGACCCACCCAGCACGCAGTCCAATGCACATTTTAAACCATTAATAACTCAAATTCGGTACAAATAAAAATTCTAAAAGTTCGATATTTAAAAATTAAAAGACGAGACCAATCTAGCAAGATCTCACTTAACTATAATTTAACTTGTATAACCATGATAAAACTTTAAGTCAAAGTATATGAGTGAACGGCAGCATTTTGTCAAATGTAGCTAACAAAAATGTTACTAACATCAAACATAATGTCAAACTTTAAGACAGAATGTTATATAACTTGAAACATAATGTCACATAACATAAAACAGAATGCCATATAACTTAAGACATAATTTTATATAACATAAAACAAAATATCATATACCTTGAGATAGAATGTTATATACCTAAGACAGAATGCTATATAACTTAAAATAGAATGTCATGAACAGAATGTTATATAATTTAAACAGAATGTTATACTTCCTCCGTTTCTTTTTAAAGGTTACACTTCTCATTTGCACGTATGCCAATGTACATTTTCAATGATTAATAACTCAAATTCGGTACAAGTAAAAATTCTTAAAATTTGATATTTAAAAACTAGAAGATGAGACGAATCCAACAAGATCTCACTTGGCTATATTTTGTCTTCTATAACTATAACAAAAATAGAAGCCAAAGTACTACAATAAACAGTAAACAAAGTCAACACGTAACATTTAAAAAGAAACGGAGGGAGTATAACTTAAAACAGAATGTCATGAACAGAATGTTATATACTTTAAGACAGAATTTTATATAACTTAAAACAGAATGTCATATACCTTAAAAAATGTCATACGTCATGAGTCTTAAAATATTTTTTACGAATCCAATGCACAGTTAAACCAGTAATAACTCAAATTCAGTACAAATAACAAATTTTAGAAGTTTGATATTTAAAAATTACGTGACGAGGCAAGAAAATCCTATGCTTTCCGAGCACACGATATTTAAAAGTTCGATAATTAGAGTGACGCGGTAAAAGAAATGCGAGAAACAAGATTGAGATTTTTTTAGGAGACACTGAAAGCCCGGGTGGTGGAAGTCTATGCCACACAATTACAAAGAAGGAAAAAAGGGAACAAGGTTGAGATTTAGGGACACATGTTAATAAAATGGAATAAAATGTAATCATTAATACATTTTATATTATTTAAATTTTAGAAGTATAATGACATTTTTAACCCTATCTTCAATATCAATCATTGATTTAAAGTAAGATCCAATGGCCATAAATGACTCCAGCATATACTGTGCTAGTATATGAACCATTTCGGCTTCGCTATTCGTGTCCCTAAATGGGGTTCAATTCTTGCAGATGAATTAGCAGTTTAGGACTGGTTAATGCAACCTGGTTTGTCAACATAATTAATTAAATGAATACGTACTATTATTATTTGCTCACATAATGACTGGCTTGCCTTCATTTAATTGCAGTGAATGCCTTTCTTTTTCTTGGTTTCAATTAAAAATTACTAGTTGCAATTAATTCAAGAGGACACTCATTAAATGTAAGTGCGAGTGTACCAGTAACACTTTTCTTTTTCTTTTTCTTTTCTTTCTTTGTTTTTTTTAAGAAAAAAAGAAAACAAAGAAAAAAAATAGGGAAAAAAATATAGTAGGAGTACTATTTTTTAAGTGAAATAAACGGAGGTCGGAGCAAAAAAGAAATGATGGACATACATATGTAATTTTCTGATAAATTAATACTAATGCTTAATGTGGTTGTCTATAGCACATTATAATATAAATCTATTGATGTAGTAGTAGGTTTTAAAGCATCCAATTTTTGTAATTCAACTATTTATCCTCCTTTTCTTCATAGTATAAACAAACAGACTCTTAGTGGCTGATCTCTTTGAAATGACTAATTATCTACATAGATAAAGTTTTATTCCAAATTTTGCTCAAATAATTAGAACTCCATTGCCACTCAAACAAATTAATGTTATTGTATGGTATTGAACAATAACCGTCATCATCATTATACTCCCTCCGTCCCAACTAAGATGTCTTGTTTGATTTCTGCACACAATCCAATGCACCTTTTTAATCGTTAATATCTCAAAATATATACAAGTGAAAATTATGTAAAAGATATATTCTTAAACTACACGATTAGACGAATCTAATAAGACCGAACTCGACTATTTTTTCCAAATATATACTTACAATAATATTGAGTCAAAGTTGAACAATGAACAGTGTCAAAAAGTCAAACCAGACATCTCAAGTGGGACGGAGGGAGTACTATTTATTAGAAGTACTTTTTATACTTCCTCCGTTCTTTTACAAGTAACACATTGGAGGTTTTGTCACTATTCATTGAGTAACTTTGATTCGAGTTTTTAATACAATTATATAAGATAAATATAATCAAGTGGGATCTTGTTACATTCTTCTAATCTCATAGATTTAGAATATCAAATTTTCATAATTTTTACTTGTATGCAATTTGAGTTATTGAGTATTAAAAACGTGTATTGTACTGTATGATAATGTGAGTTCGTGGCATTTAAAAAGGAATGGAGGAAGTACTGTTATTTGGATTGGATTGGATTGGATGGGGGGTGAAAAGTAAGGAAGCCGTAATCTAGAAGCCTTGTTTTAAATTAATCAACAGTATCATCTTCCGTGCGCGGGTCGTAAATATTTTATTTTTCCCCTTTAATTTGCTTTGAATAATCATCCTAGCTCCTATCGAAATTGATTATTCATTAAATGGGCATATGGATTTCCCTTGAAGCTTAAATTTTCATCCAGCAAAAAGGCACCCCCCATTTAATTTTAATTAGGTGATAAATTAATTAATTAATTAGGTGATGTGAATGTTAATAGTATACGACGATCAGGAGAAGCTAAGATCGAATGTCCATCCAATTGCCACAACAGCATGCAAGTGTCTGGTCCTCTCTGGCCCTCCTTATCTGAAGAGCACCGCTGGTCCTTGAAGCCCCACATGGCCACATACCAACACCAAACCAAACAGAAAGTCAGAAAGAAAGAGTCCCATGTGTTATGACTTACGAGTATGTGTACTACTGATTACGACTGAGTAGCCGCGCAAATCATCGGGTGTTAAGAGTCCATGGAGCTCCCAACTATCAATCCAATAATACAATCATCGTGTCATGGCTGCGGCAAACCTCGAGTCGGGAAACAAGGGTCTTTCTCCAACAAAAAAAAATAATGTAATAAAAAAATAACTAGGGATGTTTAAGAATTAGCGGATCCACGAGCGGATAGTACATTTTTAGAGAAATAGTAGTGAGATAATGGGGATGTTTGGGAGTCAACAGATAGCAGATTCGGAGAGAGAATTATGAGAGAATATGCCAATTCAATATGCTATATGCTGCTAAATCCACTAACAACCAAACACATTCAATCTGCTATTCGAATCGTTATCCGCTCGTTCTCAAATGTATATGAGTATGTTTGGAGCAAGCATATTTATTAGCATATAGCATATTGAAAGAGCATATCCTCTCACATTTCTCTCTCCGAATCCGCTATCTGCTAGTGGATCTGTTGACTCCCAAACATCCCCTATATGTATGAAGTATTAGTATTCATTTTATTTAAAGTTGTGGAGTATTTTCAAACACGATAGTATAACTATATACACTATAAATGTATTTATTAATGTTTCTATACCGAAAATATAGTAAATAATAAATTCTTACCATTGCATTATATGGACACTATATATTCCTCTCCCCATTTTTTGAAAAAAAGAAATCTAATATTTGAATGGTTGATATACTATTTATTTAATAATTTTGATTCGAATTTTTAATACAGTTATATAAGATAAAATATAGTCCAATCGCATAATTTTAGAATATTAAATTTTTATAATCTTTATTTTTATACAATTTGAGCGTAAAATTTCACAAATATAATCTTAGCCATCGAACATAAATTCGATGAACTGGGGAAAAAAATTAAAGAACGAGTGATGTCCAATATAAGAGGTGATTCTTTAGGGGGAAAATGAGGAGGTGAACTGATGGCAGCAATGGTGATCGTCAATCTGCAGGAATTTGAAAAGGTTGATCTGATCGAGTCGAGTTGTTATATTTATACTTCATGTGCAATGAATAAAATGGAAGATGAAGTATAACTGAAAAATGGACCAGACATGTGGACACAGCCGAATTAATAGTACAGTAAGTAGTAGTAGTAGAAGTTGTAATTATGAGACCGATTGTGGACTATAACTATACTCTAGTATTTAATTTTTGGTCCTAATAAGGCTGCTTGGAAGATACTAGTCCGTATTATATATTGAGTTATATATATATATTGAGTTATATATATATATATATATATATATATAAAATTGAATTCTTATCCTAACAGCTTGAGTTTTTAGGAGATTTGGTTCGCTAACATCTATTATGAGAGTAATTAATACTAATTTTTATCGCGCGGGTTCGTCTATGGGTTCGGTTCTAAGCATTTAAACAATAGAAGTTGAAACACATGCAGCGCGCGGGGATGCCAAAGCTCGAAGGGAATGGTGTATTGTGGGCGTGGCTATAGGTTTTTTTTTTGATAAACAACCTATATATACTAGGAATTGAGTGGTCCGTAGTGGAAGCCTATGCTATACGACTATAGACAATTAAGAATGGATGAGGTGGAAATTATTATTATTATTATTACTAAAATAATACTAGATGATAGATGGGAAGGGGCCAGGGGAACCCTAAATTCAAAGGGTATTGAAAAAATGGCAGTAGGGTTGTGGTCTTTTGTGTGGACATACAATGTTACTACAGCTAGCTGCTAATAAGATGGGTTCCAGCTGCAGGTTGTAATGAAAATTAAAGTGGATCAGACAGAGTTTCCCTCTTCTTCACATTGCTCTATTTAATTTGAATAATAGGATCGTGGTTTTTGTAAGATCAAAAGCCTGCAGCTTATGTACACCATTAACTACTTCATTAGTCACTAACTATTAACTACTGCTATTAACCTATGATAAATCGTACCTAATTATATCTAGGAGACATTCCAGATTTCGGAATTGGGACATTAATTAGGATTATGTAGCTATTAAACCTAAATACTCCTCAACCCTTAAAAAGTTTGGAGCTTCTCCAAAGACACTTGCTCTGCCTAAAATAAATAAGCACACACATGCACACACACCATATGTAAATCATACGATATGATTATAGAAGAATTGAGAGTGACTAAAAGCATATGCATGTAGTATTATTTATGGTGAGATATATATGCAATAAATACACATGCACCTGTCTTGTGTCACTCATCAACAAGGGTATGTATATGTTTTTATGACATGGCCACCCTCACTGTCAATGCTAACACTAATGGTAAAGTTAGATAACAGAAAACATCAATAATAATACACCAAAAGATATATAGGAGGTCCTTCTTAATTAGGGCCCGTTTGGATTGGCTTTTGAAAAAAGCAGAAGCCAAAAGTAGAAGCAGAAGCAGAAGTCAAAAGCAAAAGCATGTAATTTTTGTGTTTGGATTGAATGTTTGAAAAGCGGCTTTTTCTAAAAAATATGTTTGGATGAATAAAAATGAAAAGTGCTTTTAGAGTGTGGTAATTACCAAAAAGGACATGCTACTTAATATGGTAATAAGATATATTTATAGTGTAATTTATATTAAGTCGTTGGGGTATTTAAGTCCTTGCACATTTTACGAGGTGCTTTTAGCTTCTGCTTTTGGGAGAAGCACCTCCTGGGCTGCTTCTCCCAGAAGCACTTTTTTCGCTTTTCGAGGTGCTTTTGCTTTTTCTTAAAAGCCAAAACAAACACCTAATTTCTACTGGAAGTGCTTTTGGCAGAAGCAAAAGCCAAAAGCACCTCCCTAGAAGCCAATCCAAACGGGCTCTTACTACTACTATAATAAGCTGAAAAACAAGTGTAACAAAATCATTCAATTCATTCATTTTAAAATACTAACTCACACGGTCCGCAGCTGGAAACAAATTAATCATTCAATTCATTTACTATAAATGATTATTAATAATTATTTATTTTATAATTTGAAATTGACCCACAAAGTCCGCAGCTGGAAACAAGATTCATTGATTTGCAATTTCGAGTGTCAAACTCAAATGAGTGTATGAAATGTGACAATTTCATAGTAGAATAATAGCCTCCACTGGGTGGGGCATGAAAGAATTAATTAGTAGCAGTACTTATAAAATAGTAAAATAATACAAAGGGCATGCCTGCCTGCTGATTAATGCCTTAATCAAGCTACAGTTATAACAACCCACGTTTCCTATTTCCTCATCCCAATAATTAGCAGTTAAATAATTGGGCAAGATAGCTAACATGACATTAATTATTAGTTCAGCTGACAATAATGACATATTAATACACAATTAGTAGTTAATTAGTTCAATAGCTCAAACACCTGTAAATATCCCACCCAAAAAATGTGTACGTATCAATACCAAATTGTAATACCATTAGTGTGTCATGTAAACAAGCTGGAATCTGGAAAGAAATAGAATTAAGTGCGTTTATTATGTATATGCCAACCAATTAAGCAACTGGAGTCTGGAGTGGACACATCACCATTCTCTCTTTTGGTCTTAATTATAATTTTAATTCAGTCACCAGAAGCAGTTCATGTATTGATTATTTTTCGTTCATAATCAGATGAAATAAATATAGTGAGGAAAAAATCATATATAAATAAATTACTATATATATATGTATGTAATTAGTTGTTGCCATTAATTATGTAGCCCAGTTCATAACTTTTGAAATAATTGAAGTACATCGACCAACTGATTCCTGAACCGTGATAAATGTAAAGCCTCATCACAAGGGAATCAATATATATACAATAAAGTTGGATAATATATCCCTTCTCGTTATGTAATTAAAATAAATGAACACAATGAAGTACTATAAAAGTAAATTAATTAAGTAGTAGTTTATTAAAGGGAAACTTGGAACTTATCCAATTGATGAGGACATGTTGGTGCACTAGGAGGCAATTACTATATGTGATGTGAATTTCCAAAGATTCCCTCATGTAATAGTATATACCATCTTATATTATTTAAAATGCATGCATATGATAATAAATTGTTATTCAATTGAATTATTTCCTGATGAAGCTTAAATTTTTATAGTAGTATGTATAAGTAATAAGTTTTGATGGATGGATTAATAACTATTGACCAATGAATGGGTTAGGATTTCACCCAATGTGGAGACTGAAATTGGGCAGAGGTTTGAGGATGGAATTTCACGTGTGCCATGTGGGGAAAACGTGCCACCCATTAACAGTGTTTTGGATTTTTGATGTATTAATGGCTTTACATGTGCTTATTAGTTTCATTGCATGATTAGCTACTTTATATCTTTTGGGGGGACACAGTACGGTATTGGTAAAAGATAAAAATGTCTAATTTTGGTGCTTCACTTGTTTGATACCTTTTTATTTATTTCAGTTAAATGGGATTCATTTGGACCAAATCTTAATCTTAAGTCTCAATTCCGTGGTTAGATTCAGACCATTTGACTGCAGCCAATGAGAATAATAGTCAGAACAGATAGATCAATGCAGTTTGTGTCTGTGTGTCAGTATGTGCAAGCAAATGCATATCTGTCTCCACATTTCAATCTTGACTAATTCAAAATGTCATAGAAGTATAAAAAGACTAATCAGATGCATTGCATGTAGTTGCACAGATTTAGAATAATCAGTTGATAAACAGTTAGTACCAACATGCGAGATCATTGCATAATTTTACTAAAGCTTGACATTTTTGCCATCCTTTCACAATCTTTATAGACCCTTTGAATGATTCATCCGGATGAATCGATCATAATACTTAATAATACCATTAGGCATTAGGCAATAGGTTATTGCAAGAATTGGTATTTTGGGATACTATAGAAATTGGACCCGTGATAAAAGTTGGTGGTGATGAAGATGATCAGGATTTGATGACTCCTAGAGCATGAGCTTCGAGTGAAACAGAATGTATTGTGTCTCCTATATGCAGGGCATGTTCTCCCATGGGAATTCTTCGTATACCGGCCCTGTCGACAACACTCAGGTGTTTGCAGACATGGATGTGCACTGGAACCCTCTGCTGCCCTCCTGCAGGAACACTTACTTTGTGGAAGGCAACCAGCTGCTTGTGTGGCATCCATTGGTTGCTTCCAGGTGGCGTCGAGAACACAAGCAGTGTGTGAGATCCATCTCTTGGGCCTGTGTTCTTCACATGGATGTTTATAACGAGTGACAGCCTGCTGCATCTAGTATGAGTAACTCTGATTGACTTGCTGGAGACTGTAGTGGCGTTGGAGTGATGGCGTCCATCAACGGGGATGGGTACGACCTTCGGGGTGTCCCGTATTGTGTGCACAAACGTCGTGTAGGTCAATCCATGACCGAATGGATACACCACAGGCCCATTGTAGAACCTGTAAGTCCTTCCAGGGTAGTTTTTAGGTGGGTTGGAACGCATGGCCATCGCGGTCATAGGCAGGTTCTGGAGGTAGTCTTGAGGGTACCATGTCATTGGAAGCTTCCCACTTGGATTGTGTGTTCCGAATAGAATATCAGCAATTGCAGCTCCTCCAGCTTGGCCTGGATATCCTGCCCACAAGATAGCGCCAATTTTTGGGTTGTTTTTCGCAAAAGATATGTCTACTGGACCACCGCTCATTAGCACGAGAATAGTTGGGCCCTTTGAGGCTGCAGAGACTTTAGAAATGAGCTCCTGCTGGTGGCCTGGGAGGAGAAGCTCTGTCCTGTCTCGGAACTCAGCCTCAATGGATTGATCTAGCCCCATTACCATGATAGTTGCATCTGCTTGGCGTGCTGCCTCAATAGCTCCACCAAAAAGTTTGTCATCGCGACAAGCAATGTCTGCACAACCTGGCTGATGGATTGTCCTGGCATATGTTGTTATTCCTTGTAGTGGACTTGTGTAACGACAGGCAACACCTGGATATAACAGAAAGACACAAGCATAAGCTAAAGTTCCATGAACATGAATGTGTAATGCTGCTGCTGCTGTGCTTTAAATTACCAGCATAATTTCCAATCATTGTGACAGTAGCATCTGAATTAGGTCCAATAACTGCAATAGGATGGTGTCGTCGAGGGGAAAGAGGCAACACTGGTCCTTCATTTTTTAGTAAAACAATGCCTTGTCTAGCAGCTTCCAGGGCTAAGTCTTGATTGGCAGGGCTGCAGACGTCTTTTGGGCCGAGGTTACCATATGGCTGTCTTGAGGGCTCTCCATCAAACAATCCGAGTCTCATTTGGACAGCAAGTGTATTATACAAGGCATTGTTGATCTCTGCTTCATTTAGTAGCCCTCTTTGTACTGCACTCTCCGAGTGCAACCGTAGAAAAGGCCCACAATCCAAATCCAAACCTGGAACATACAGTTCACAATTCACGTAAGGAATCAATTAAACATGACTATTATAACAGTTGAGGCTGTCTATTAAGAAATTATGGCACCTGCTTTGATAGCATCAGCTGCTGCTGCTTCTGGTGTTGACGTATAATGCTGATTATCGTAAAAAACCCCCACAGAGTCACAATCCGAAACAATGTACCTTAAACGGTAGGAGATATATCAAAAACATGTATAATTGTACAATCTAATGGATGTCTAATTTGTTTAATACTAGCTGTATAGAAACAAATACCCATTGAGACGCCATGCCCCTCTAACAGTTCCTCGGAGAAGCTTGGGATCAGCACAGGTAGGGACACCATTCACTTGATTATAAGAACACATCACGCTTGCAACCTTCCCATGCATCACACAGCTTCTGAAAGGAACATCAAACGTGTCTTCAATGTCTTGCTTGCTTACCTGCACCAGCCCATCCAACAAGAAATTATAAATTTTAAAAAGGCCCAATAAAAGTTCAACTCTATTATGGGCCGGCCCATTAAATCACAAAGCATGATAAACTACTCGATAACATGGTCATGCAAACAAATACTACTAGTAAAGAGTATTCTAGCATCGACGAATGAATTATCTTCTTGGGTCTTGCGAATGCTTAAAAAACAAAAAGTACGCATCTGATTTTCAAATACCAACCTTTGCATTGAAATGGAACCTGTCGACACCGCCCCAGTTATCGAGGTCGTAGGCCGTGTAATGCTTACAACACGCAGCCACTTTCAACCGTTCGCCGCCGCTGTCCGTCCCCTGCAGACCCCTAACATAGCTTGCCGCGTATCTACCAGCGACCAGTGGATCTTCACCGGGAGTTTCCTGGCCACGGCCCCATCTAGGGTCCCGGAAAATATTCACATTCGGGCTCCAAAACGTCAAGCCCGCCATCCCACCATTATACATTGCACGGGCCTCGTCTGATACTACCTGTAGACAATTTTTTCAGTCATTGCATTCTAGGTGACAAATTCTGATGTTGTGGGCCCCCTACTGCTGACCCACATTCTGTCAAAATATATACATTCAGTATCTCATTGGTTGCACACTTGCAAGTGCAACTTGCAAAAAAAGATGACAGCTTTTTGTGCTTTTATTAATTCTCATACTATCTGATGAGACCATTTAACATTTCCTTTCCAAAGAGATTTCATTTTAAATTCGAGAACATAGATCATGTTTTGATATGCGTGATGGACATTGCAGAATAGGAAATGACAAAAAAAGATAAGCAATACCATCATAGAGAAGTTAGTAACTTTAATGTTTTTAATTATAGTAAATGTGTGGTGCATATTTTCGACTGCTAAAACAAAGCATAAAAATTCCTAATTGGCTAAATGAAGAGACTACCTAGTAGGCCTACATTTAATCTTTCTTTCAATTCTTTAACCATACCTCTAGTATTTCAAGCTAGAATTAGTACACAAGGATTTGATATATGCTACACTCCTGCAATCTACCAAACCCGTACAAAAAGTGAATGAGACTATGAGAGCACTCATTTGTCAAGTTAGTGTCCCAACCGATGGAACAAGTGGACTTTAAATTGTGCAATGTTTAGCTGAAAAGAGGCATAATGTGATTTACCATCACAAAAGTGACAGCGGGTTATCTTCTCCAATTTGAAAAGGAAATATACTCGGCACACCGAATCAATGACAACATACATCATAATAGCATTTCACTATTTAGCAGTACTATTTTTAATTATGAATAGAGCCAATGCACAAAGGAAAGATTCTCCATGTCGCTGCATTAACCAAAACATCTGATTATTTCATCGTTTGCAGATAAAAAAGAACACCCAAAAAGTAGCACAAAAGCCAGAAATACTGCTCATGAATAACTTTACTAGTTCTGCAATACAAACTATGAATTGATGGTAATCTTACTTTTCCAATCTCCTCCCACAATGAATCGTTGAAAGAGGCGGCCGTTATTATCACCTGCGGAAAGCTAGTGGCGCCGGGAAAATCGCCCCCAAATTTAGTCCCTGGGCCAACATTCGAAACGCCATGGAGTGCTTCCGACCACCACTCGTAGCTCTTAATCCCCAGACGCGGCACGGCAGCGGCATTGTTCACCAGCAACTTAACCTTCTCCTGCAATGTCATTCGTCCGATCAAATCCTTCACTCGGTTCCCTAAACCTAAATCCGCACGACAGAACGGCAAGGTTTTGGTAACTGAATCACCCGGATCGCAGGCGAACGGACGCCGCTGTCCTTCCGCCGTCGACACGACGGCGGCAATGACAATGATTACAAATTTGGCAACAATGTTTCTCCTCATCTTTCCCGTGAAGAGAAATTATTGTGTGAATTGGAAGAAAAAAAAAAAACCTTCTGCAAGCTCTGCTCTATGTGAAAAACACTGAGACGTGGTTTATATACAGAAGTATGGGCAGCGGTTACGAGCGATGAAGCGATGATGGCAGGACTTTTAGCGACACCCGGGACTGTAGATCCTGGAGGTATTCCCACTAGTGGCACCGCTAAGGGGTGTGGGGCTATACTATGAACGGCGTGGATCGTTCCAGCGAAAACGACGGTCACGATGGGGCTATTGGATTTTGTTTAGGCTTGAAGGGATGGGAAATATTAATGGTGCAACACAAAGTTGCAAGTAAAGGATAAAAGTACGTGCGCACTCATTATTCACTGAGTGAAATCATGGGCGAGTTGAAAGTGAACATAAAAGGGAAATTAAATTTAATTACTACTCCCTCCGTCTCATTTAACTTGTCCTGTTTCACTTTTGCACACAATCCAATACACTTTTTTATCTGTTAATATCTCAAAATATACACAATGAAAAATTATACAAAATATATATTATAAAACTACGTGATCATACGATTCTAACAAGACCCATCTCGACTATTTTTTATTAAATATATACTTGCAATTAAATTGAGTCAAAGCTGAACAATGAACAGTGTAAAAAAATCAAGCAGGACAAGTGTAGTGGGACGGAGGGAGTATATTCTTTTGTATAGATTACTTTTGTAAACTAAGCAATCACAATCTTCATTACTCTTCTGTTGCACTAACTACAAAGGGCCCTATTTTGTTCATGAATGAATATAATCAATCAACAAAGTAAATAAGTATGATTATTACACATCCTCCTAAAAATTGCAAATCTGCCTTTTTTATTTTTTTTTTGGTGAATTTACTTGTTATTTGGGCTCATAAAATGTGAGCACTTTGATTGACACGTACATGTTGTTAACATTGTGTTGGCAATGGATGGGGTGGAAGAGAACTCCATCTGGATCCCAATTTCTCATTGATTTCACAATTGAAATTTTTAAAGAAGAAAGTCACTAGTAGTAGCTACCATCACAATATTTATGATTTTTTGCGCATACCTCTATTTATATTTAAAATACTCCGTATTTAATTTATGGGGAGATGGATGAGTGATGGCACTGCGTGTTATTGTGTGATGCAGGAGGTTGCAGCAGGGTGTGGGTTTTTCTATTCAACTTTTTTTCTCATTGCTACTTAGGGCTACATGTGTGAAACTATTCAATGCTAGTTCATCAATGAATGGTGTGAAAAGTCAAAATGAGACATAACAAGCCGGCAAAGAAGTATAAGTTATATTTGCCAAATAAATTCAATTTGAATCAAGCTCAAATTCGAACATAATTTTTGCTAGTTATGAATGGTGTGAAAAGTCAAAATGAGACATAACAAGCGGGGCAAAGAAGTATAAGTTATATTTGCCAAATAAATTCAATTTGAATCAAGTTCAAATTTCGAACATAATTTTAACTTCGATTTGAGTCGAGTTCAGGAAAAAAAAAAAGAAAAAAACTAATTTTAAATTGAATCAAATAGTCATATTCAATCTGGACTCGACTCATCCTATTGCTAACTTTTTATTTTGGGTTTGGATAGGCCGTAGCTATCATTTGTCAGGGTATGGACTAGAGCAACTTATTTTGCCTTATTCCTTCGGTATTTTTTTTTTTTTTTAGAAGATTATTCCTTCCTTATTTATTTATGTACTCTAGAGAAATTGTGTTTTGATTTTTTTATGTTGCAATTAATTATACCTCCATGCATTTTTATTTTATATTTTTATTTGTTTGATATTATTTATTAAGTAATTTTGATCTATCTTTCTTTAACATAATTTTGTAATAAAAATATAATAAAATGAGACTCTATTCAAATTTTTTTTTTTTTTTTTGGTGGAAAGATGACGGAAGCCGGTTTTATATCAATTGAGAACAAAGCAAGGACCAAGCAAGCAGGGTGGAGCAAAACAAAGAATACAAAAAGTGAAAACTATCTAACCTGTCACAACAGCCCAAGGATGGAATGATCTAGGAACAAGTCCAAGGCCACCATTCAACATGGCCCAAGGCCAAAAAGCGTAAAAGAAACAGTGGGAGGGGCAAGACACAAACACAATCCCAAAATTAGATTATTCAATGGGAAACCTAGTTCCCAGTTCGAGATACTCTGCTCAACTTCAGCCAACAGAGGGCTCTCATCGTCGATCGATTCATGGGGGAAGTTGTTTGTGTTCGCGGCGCCTGTAATACCCGGAATTTTTATCGGCGTCCAAAGGAATAAAATTTATTTCTTAATCCAATCAAGGTCGAAATATCTCCGAGAAGAAGAATAATTTATCACAATAAATTATTACTCGCAAATGAAACGCCGATAGATTCAAAAATTCAAGATGGAATAAAAGGGGGAAAGGAAGCACGAAGACATTCCATGAATCGAGTCAAAAGAATTGGAATTAAATCCAAGAAAGAAAAGAATTTTAATTCCAGGAACCCGTGAAGTCAGAAATAATTTAACTAGATAAATTATTGCACGGGAGTCAAAAGACGACGAATTAGAAGCCGACGAATCCAAACGCGACAGACTCAAGATTTTGAATACGGGATTAATTCGAGACGAGATAAATTTAAGATAAGAATTTATAATCCGAGAATGACCCGAAAAATCGAGCCCGAAAACGTAGGAGCATAGAAGTCCGAAAGAGAGGAGAAAAGACCCGACGGGATCGCACGGCCCAGTCCGAACGCACGGCCCAGACCAAGCCGCGCGCCCTTTGGCCTAACACCGCGCCAAAGTGCTGACAGCTGCAAGACGCGCGATCACAGCGATTTCTTACCAAAATTTCGACCCCTGACTAAGGAAACTCGATCCCAGTCGGGGGAAGGACATTTAGGACGAGGTTGGATGAACCCTAGCCTCATTCCTCAGTCTTACAAACCCTCCTCCATCCAAAACTCACCCAAAAATCGAAAACACAAGTTATTCACTTTCCGACGACTTTCCGATCACTTTCCGGCGACGAAAATCGACGAAGGAGGCGTGGAGAACAACATCTTTAGTGTTCCAGATTGTGATAAGTCGTCCATAGGTTTTCGTTTAAGTTTTTGAGTCCGAAAATCCGATCTAACCCTAGATTTTTACTTTCGATTTCGTTTCGGGGCCAACGGAGAGGAGACGGAGTAATTGGGACGTGTTCGTAGAAAGCATGGCCGCCCCGATCGATCCAGAGACGCCCTAGACATCATCCCCACTGTAAGTTAATGCTTACTTGGTTTTGGGTGACTTAAAATGCAATGAAACATAGAGGTTTAGTAACTCTAAAATCTGTCAACACGAAAAACCCACGGCGCAGCGATTTGGTGCGAATTATTCAAACCCTTAAAACTGCTCAAATGGAAAAACTTAAAATATGAAAAACGTTCCTAAGACATATATCTAGTTTGTGTAAAATTTTCATAATTTTTCATTGCGTTTTGCTATCCGAAAACGGCTGAGAACCAACCTGCCTTGAGAGTTGATCTTGAAACGGTGACAGATTTGAAATCGGACCAAAACCCCTATTTCGAGAGTTCAAACCGTAAAACTCAAAACTAGACTTTTGATTCTAACACATTAAACTATGTTGTGTAAAAATTTCATCGATTTTCATCAACGTTTGCTACCCCAAATCGATCCGAACATAAACTGTGATTTAAAACATTTTTGGAAATCTGACAGTGTAGATGTCCGAACTTGATGAGCATGTTTCTATATTTTCTAGTCCGAATTGATCTTTACAATATAAATGAAAGTTGTAGATAATCACGTCTAGTATATGTCCACCAAATTTCAGAATTTTTTGAGTCCATTCGATGTGTCAAAATATCGAGTTTTGAAACTGTGTCAAATCTGAAACCTGACAGTATACTACTTTGGTGAAAGACTTGATTTTTGGCTTGTTTCCTTAACTCGGATCGAGAAACTTAAAACACAAAACTTGTTCGTCGCTGTGTTTTCGAGTTACTGGTGAAATTTCAGAATTTTCGGACTTAAAATGAATTTTTAAATAATTATGGAGTAAGACAGCAACTTGTGTAAAGTTATATTTTGAGAAACTTGTGAAATTTGCGAAATGTGTTCTTACCTTGCGGGTTCGATTCCCCAAGGGCGATTGTTTGTTTTCCTGCGGATTCGATTCCTCAGGATGTGTGTTGATTCCTATGGGTTCAATTCCCTAGGATGTATTTGAGTTCTTGCGGGTTCGATTCCCCAAGAGCGATTGTTTGTTTTCCTGCGGGTTCGATTCCCCATAATGTGTGTTGATTCCTATGGGTTCAATTCCCTATGATGTATTTGAGTTCTTGCGGGTTCGTTTCCCCAAGGGCGATCATTTGTTTTCCTGCGGGTTCGATTCCCCAGGACGTGTGTTGATTCCTACGGATTTGATTCCCTAGGATGTGTTTAAATTCTTGCGGGTTCGATTTCCCCAAGAACAAATTATACTTGATCATACCGAACAAAAGTGAAAGAGCGAAATCCAGAAAATACCAAAACCTGAAGTCACGAAAAAAAAAATTTTTTAATTAAAAGACTTGAATATTTTCCTTATTTAAACCATGCCTTTAAATTATGTCTTGCGATTATTTTATCATGTGTGTTGAATTATGATCATGTGGAAATTCTTGTTTAAAATTTTGCCACTTAATTATTAGTGCGCGAATAAATTAAATTATGTATTGTCTACAAGCATACTTTTATTAAATTTAATTAAAGGCTTTGAAACCCCTTGATCATACTAGGTGTTAACTTACTCAGCACGTTTTGCTGACCAAACCACAATTTCTTTCCTCTTTCTACAGAGCATGAAGAGTATGCATCATCATATGCATGCATGGGATTAATTGGGAAAAACATTATTTTAAAGTTTTGTTCTCATCCATGACTTGCATAAACGGGCCTGTTTAACCCGTGTTTTAGCCGTGTTGGCCCTATTTAAATTCCGCTGCAATACATGTATTTAAATATTATTTTCCGCTGTAACCGTAATGACATTATTTTCAAATTATGTTACAATGGGCTGTTTGAATGTTTTAAATTCTAAAAAACCATAGCTTTGCATCTCTTTAGCAAGCTCGGAGAAACCGCGTCTTGCTAGGGAGGTGTGGCGGTGACATCCCGGCATGGGTTATCAAATCCGGGGTGTTACAGCGCCCGTCTCCGGTTGGGTGGCCACAGGCCCCAGCTTCGTATGCAGCGAGTCTGAACCACAGCACTTTAATTACCACCCCGGTCACGTCGATTCTAGTCGCAGGAGGGTTTGCTCCAAATATGCCGCTACGAGGAGCTGCTAGCACTTGTTTGACTGGCCGAAAGATGCCTTCATCCCATTCCACTACAATCCCCAAATTCCATTTAGTAGTATTAATCATTTGGGTCCTCTTTACTCATTACTGCTTCTGTTAATGCTTACCTCTTAGGAGTGTTCGGGGGTCTGCCACCCTTCGTGCCAACTAAGGCTCTGCTCCTTTTGCTAGATTGCATGGACGGGTCCATCACCATTACCACGGAGTGGTGATCGGGAGGAAGACTGGAGAGCTTTCGACCATGCCCCGGAAGTACCTCTCGAGGGTGGTTTCTTCCGTCGGCAAAGTGGTTTCTGCCGATTCTAGTTGATCGGAGGAAGTTATAATTTTTACTTATATACTTCAATTTATTAAGTTAATTAAAAAAAAATTGAACCGCGTGAAATGTAACAAGTATATTAGGGGGATAGGGACTTACCTAGTGGCCAACCTATAGATTGGAGGTTCGACTCCCCATCCGGCCCCCTATCCTGCTCATTTATTCCCTTTTGTAATTTGTTGCATGAGATTAGGGGATGGAAACTTACCCTAGTAGTCAAGTCCTCCTATTCTTAACTTATAGATTGGAGGTTTGACTCCCCACCCGGCCCCTTATCTGTCCATTTATTATCTTTTGTAATTTGTGTGATATGAGATTAGGGGATGGAGACTTACCTTAGTGGTCAAGTCCTCCGACTCCCAATCTATATATTGGAGGGTCGACTCTCCACCGGGCCCCTTATTCCGCCTCTTTGTTCTCTTTGTAATTTGTGTTGAATGAGCTCGCACAACCCTTTTTATAGGTTGTTCCAAAAAAAAAAAAAAGGAAAACAAAAAAAATGTAACATAGGTTAAAGTGGGCTATTGAATTTCAGTTAGGATAGGCCCAATTGGGCTTCAAGAACTATTGGTCCTCTGGAAGTACTATAAAGAAGTAATCCAGTGCTGGCCTACTATTTCACTATGTTCCGTTTATCAGTAGTAAAATGAAACCGTAAAAAGTAAAAATAATTAATTGACAGTGATATTAAAATCGGCAGTAACAAACAGAGCGGAAATTTGTTGAAAGGGTGTAAATGGGCACGTGATCCGCAAACTCCACGAAATTAATAAGCAGACCTCCACTCATCATCTACCCTCGCTTGCCTTGCATCTCCCACCACCGAATTTTCCTCTCTCCACCGTGAAACCGACAAATTTCATAGGGATTTTCGGTCCAGATCTATAGGAATTTTGATCCTATTCATTCCGGAGAAGATGTTTCTCGTCGATTGGTTCTATGGTGTGTTGGCGTCGCTTGGTTTGTGGCAAAAGGAGGCGAAGATCCTGTTCCTTGGCCTAGATAATGCTGGTAAAACTACCCTCCTTCATATGCTTAAGGATGAGGTGAGATTGTGGTGTTTTCATTTGGTGCTTTTTGTTTGGATGCGTGGATCTCTGTGAATTGATTGGCTTGGAGCTTTGGTTTGATTGCAGAGACTAGTGCAGCATCAGCCTACGCAATATCCGACCTCTGAGGAGTTGAGTATCGGCAAAATTAAGTTCAAGGCGTTTGATTTGGGAGGGCATCAGATTGCTCGTAGAGTTTGGAAGGATTATTATGCCAAGGTAAAATTTGATTTAACACCTACTCGTGTATATGTGTGTGTGTTGTCCCAATTACTGCGTTGATTGCTTTATGAAATTTGAATGGATGTTTGCGTTTGTTTGATAGTAATTCTGTATCTGGTGGTACGTGAAAGCTCTTATGTTGGATTATTGTGTTGAGATTGATTCTTCTGATTACTTGATCAAGTGTTTGAACAATGCTTGGTTGCTGAATTGTTTTTCTGATATCAGTCTAGGTCCTAAGGTTTGGTTGTGCCTGGTATCTAGGTCATGGTTCCCCTCCTTGACAAAGTGCTAGTACAATTACTTATTTCATTCAGTGCTTGAATAGTTGAATTAGATTCAATACCTTACCCAGTGATCTTAATTTTAAGTCTTACCGTGATGTTTTTAAATGTATGAAGAACTAGCTTATATGAAGTCTTTTCTCAGCATGCACATTTTCCTGAATGAAGGCAGTCGTTGATCATTCTAATATTTTAATGATGTAAAATTATACTCCTACTATTGTTTTCTTCATTTCTTGCATTGATGACCAAAGGATATTGCATAGATTCCTTGCCTTTCATCTCATCTATCTAGAACTCCTCACCTTTCTAAATTACTATCTTTTAATATCTGGTTGCCTTTACCTCTTTAGCAGCAAACATGTGCATGCCTAATGCCTTACCCGTCCCCAAGTGAAATGAGATTTATAAAAGGCCAGATGTAAGATGTTTATGAGATGCACTTCATTAAGAGAAATTGCAAGAATGGTCCATAAGAACCGGCTATTTCAGTTTTGGTCTAGTACTTTTGTGAAATATCAATTCGGATTATTTGAAAAGATTTATTTTATGGTGATTTGTTACAACAGGGCCCTACATTTCTGGGCTCTGTTAATTTAAACAGAATATATCTTTAGCCTATAGTCAAATGCGTATGATTTTCTTTATCATAACCCTAACCCCAATCGTCAATTAGATTAATTATATTCAAACCTGACCCCTAATATAGTTGTAGCATGTCATGCGCGCAGTCAGATCTGACATTATTATGAAACAATTGTTACAAATTTTGCCGACCTGAGAATGACGATTTCTTGCCCAATTACCAACTTCCTTTTTGTTTCTAATTAGGAGTATATTGAGTTAGTTGACAAGTTAGAGCTACTACAAAACGTTGAAATGTTTTAACTTTCTGAAACCATCAAGACTTCTGGAAGAACGGTTTACATAACTGAATATGTACTCAATAATTGGGTCATATAGTTTCCTTTTCAAACCTGATCCTGAAGTTCAGACGCAGTCATTTGAAAGATAGAACCCCTATACAAGTATAAGTTATAATTTCTTGAAGCATTGATTTTCCATTTATTTCCTGCTGAGAATTATTACAATGGATTTTACTTTGTGGTTTGAAGGTTGATGCTGTAGTGTACCTAGTGGATGCATACGACAAAGAGCGTTTTGCAGAATCCAAAAAGGAACTTGATGCACTCCTCTCGGATGAGGGACTTGTGAATGTTCCATTTCTCATCTTGGGAAACAAGATTGACATACCATATGCTGCCTCAGAAGATGAGCTGCGCTACCACCTTGGCTTGACTGGTGTGACTACTGGGAAAGGAAAGGTGAACCTTGCTGATTCTAATGTGCGCCCAATAGAGGTCTTCATGTGTAGCATTGTCCGGAAAATGGGTTATGGGGATGGATTTAAATGGATGTCTCAATACATAAAGTAGATTATTTATCACTAGAAATTTGTTAAAAATTGACAGCACGGGTTCTTTTACCCTTTCTCTGCGAATTAAAGAGGGGTAAAGAAACAGCCCCTCCGATAAAACACAAAAATGGGGTGGAAAGAAATGCAAATGCAGAGATGATTCATGATTTGTTTCAGGTTTCGGGTGTCGATTATTCAGTGTTAGAAAATGTATGAACCTTGCTTTGAGATTGTAACTTGAATTTAAGGGTCTCTGTAGAAAAAATTATGTCGAGTTTGATGCTGATGAGGTGGTTTTTTTTTATCTGAAGATTGAATTGATATCAGGGTTTGAAGTTTGAACGTGTGACTTGTCACTTGTGAGTTGCCCTTTTTCTAGCTCTACTCTAACAATATTTACTTTTAAATATCTTTGTACGGAACAAGTGAAATATTATGCTATTATATCTTTACGGGGTACATTTCATTCACATTCTTAAATCAAGCATAAATTACTAGGTGAAAGACTAACGTCTACTCGCCTGGAAAAGAAATAGGAAAACAGTCTAAAGGCAGCTTACTCATTACTCTACAAGTGTCTCTCATTCGTCCCCAAGAAAATAAAAATCTTGGTGTTTAACCATGTTTTGTTTTGTTTTGTTTTGTGTGTGTGTGTGTGTGTTTTTTTTTTTTTTGGGTGTTTTGGTTTTTTGGTTTTTTTTTTTTTTTGGCTAAATTTTAAAAATTGTGGCGAAATGTCATTATTTTGAGAAAGATAAATGATTTTCTTTTGTGAAATAAGAATGCAAATACTACAATAAAGTAAGGAGTTTCTAAAAAGGATAATGGAGCAACTACTGTGATATAGAGCCCAGTGTCGTAAAATATGAAAGAGAGGGAGTAGACAACAAGCTAAAGTTTACCCCCAGTCAGCTTGTTTTTGCTAATTTCTGTGTTTGCAAGGCATAATATGGTAAAGGCAATTAAGCTTCCCTGAGATGTAGTAATTAGTTGAACGGTTCCTCTTACCATTTGGCAGCTTATATTTGCATTGTTGGTATGACTATCTTATCCTAATTCCCCTTCTTCCTCGTATTACTTCTTTTTCAATTTGAATATTTGTTTATATACAGAAATTTTAATTTAAAATGGTCCACCAATTTTTGCTTTATTAAAAAATAAATTCGATAAGGTGGGATGGATATAACTGATCACCAAGGACTGTGGGTGGCCATATGACCTCACTGCACAGTTCAATTAATTAATTTAGTATAACTGCCTAGCTATCCCACCATTTCATGTTGGAGCTGTTTAACCAACACAACACACACAGTGACACTGTGCTCCTTTCTCCGGACCTCAACTCCCAATGTTTCCCCCGAATTCATCCTGGACCCGAGATCCCACCTGTGTGCATATATTATATACATGCATAACGCTAAACTTATGCCTTCACTCATCCCATTGAATTCAGTTCAGTTTCCCTTCCGTTTCCTAATGGGAAATTCCGTTCCCCAACGTCTCTCCGGCCAAGGCACCGGAAAAGTCATCCTCTCTAACGGTACGGTTTTCACTTACAGCAATTCTCTAACGGTGGCGGAGCTCATGCTGGAGCACCCACAGGAAGTCGTCGTGGAATTCGACCCCGCCACCGTGAACGATAAAAAACCCTCCCCGCTCCCCGCCGACCACGCCCTGAATACCCACAAACTCTATCTCATGGTCCCCGTCCGCCGTGGAGGCAAGCCGGCGACGTTATCGTCGGAACAGACAAGGCAAATTCTGACGAGAACCACGTCCGTGTTGAAGACAAAACCCCTGGTGTCGTACACTGGGGTCGTTCCTCTCTTCTTGAGGATCTGCCCCGGCGTCGGCGTCCAACACGCGGCCGTATTGCCGGAGAAGAAGGATAGGATCGAATCAGGCGGCGCTGCGGGTAGTGATTACTTCGCGGAGATTCTGGAAGGGAGGCCGGAATTCCTGAGCAGGCAGATATCGGGGAAAGGATGGAAACCTAGTTTGGATCCGATTAAGGAGAAGACGATCAGAGCCAAATCTCGCCATTGGATGTTTTGAAGGATTCTGATTCCAGTGTGTTTTAACTTTTAAGGTATATTCTGTAGTGTTATTTATATATCGAAGTGTTCTTGATTTGTTGAGTTATTGGGCCTTTAATGGGCTGCTCATGTAAGCCAAGATTGTTATGTTATGGTTGGGCCTGTTGTGTGTAGACAGTTACTTAACTGTGGAGTTTTGGGCCAATCGAATTGGGCCGACCCAAATTGTGAGTGAAGTTTTAATTTGGCATTAATGCTGTGTTTGCGACAGCTGCACTGCCTAATTATTGTGTACAAATATAGAGAGGAGATACTTTGAACAAATTGGATGTATCCATGATATTAATTATATATGTGGTTGTTTTCAAAATTTAATTACCGCTCAATTTGTTGTAGAGTATGCATGTGATGCAATACATGTATTTGTACTTGCGATGAGATGAACTACTCTTTCCCATTTTAATTTACTCTCAATTTCCACTTTCATAACTCACACACTGGCCCAAATATTTAATACAATACATAATTATAAATAAGCTTTCAAAAATCCATGTAAATAAAGAAACTTATTTTAAGTGTTAAGTGTACGCAAAATGTGTATTTTGCACAACTAGGTATTCAATCATGCTTTTGCTATCATATTTTGATATATATAAATTGGAACCACTTTTTTTTTTTTTAAAAAAAAATGGTTTTAAAATATATACTCTGAGGAAATAAATATTTTTTGTTTGATCGTTCTAAAATTGTGTGTATTTGCTAAGGACTTGTCTTTTTTTCTTTTCTACTTAGGGGATAATTTTTGTTTAAAAAAGATTAATTTAGAGAGGAAGAAATATAAAGACTAGAAAAGCCCAAGGGTCAACATTGATATGCTTGTAAAGATTACCCTACTTATCCATTGATAGAAAATGAAGTTGAAAGGGGACGTTGCAAATTGCATTATCCAACAAATTAGCTTATCGTCGCCAATACAATACAATACAAATAATGCAATATATATATAATCCGAGCCATTTAAATTGAATAACACCAACACAACATGTTTAAAGAAAATTGAGTTTTTAAAGCATAAAAATGACATCATCATGAGGAGTCTTGTTTGTCATATAATTCTTCTTCATATAGCTAGCTAGCTAGGGGGCCGGGGCCTCACTAAGCTGCGAGGTGATATGATTGGTCCCCTACCAATGATCATCTACCATGAATCCCCAAACACTATGATGATATGAATACACACTAATCAAGGCTGTGTGCTACATAATTAAGGTGATCTATTCTAGAGGCCTTAGCTTGAATTAAATCACAAGTCCTTCTTGGTAAGACTTGAGCTCTGCAAGTGTATATATTTAAGTTGAGGATGGATTTGTATATTTCTGGGGCAGTTGGAAGGCATATGGAAGGGGTTGAATTGAAGGTCTTTGATATATCAATGTGGGTTTATTATGCATGTATGGGTGATCAACAAGGTTCCAGGCCCTTAGTATAAACTATAATGTATGGGTTATGGGGACTCTATGTGTTACTAGGGACAACACGGTGGGTATACTGCGTTGGTGTAGGATTGGCCCCATGGGATTTTCCCTGAGGTGGCCTAATTACTAATGTGGGAATAACTAGCACAACCTAGTGGCTCGAGTTTTGCATATATGTTGGCGTATGTGATTATGTGACCTAGTATAGTTACTTTGGCTGGCGTGCCCGCCATATGGTTGTTATTGGCTTAAGTGGTGGAAGTTGGGGCCGATAAATCGGAGTTTGGTGGACACTCTCACCTTTCATCACGGCAATCTTACACGACCGAGGGTGTGGGATGGCATGCAGCCAGCTGCGTATGCAGTTGTGTTGCCACATCAATTTTTTTGTGATGTCTCTGTTAGTGTGATCCACAATCCTTTTAGTGATGTGAATATGGTTTGCGATTATGTGATGCCTATATATGTTCATGTGATTGTGATGGTTGTGCCCAATATTGTGATGCCTTGCTTTTTTGTCATTGAGCCCGACAATTATTTCGTTGGGGGTTCGCCGGCCTCTTTGTTGATTATAACACTCCAATATTGCTGCATCTATCCATGGGGCTGGTAAAGAACGGAATCCATCGATGGTCTGTCAAAGACGGGAAGGAGCCCGTGAGAGATCGTGGTTCAACCCAAATGGAGGTAGGCGGTGATTTGGAGAAATGGTTTTCAAATGAGAACTGCAATACACTTTTCTATTGGATGCTTAATTAAGAAAAATAAATTTATTTGGATATAATTTTTGCAGTTATGGAATGGCAAGATAGCGCCTTCATGATTAGATTTAAGGAAGTTTATATTGTGATTTGGTGGGAGAATTTAACCCATCACCCAGCTGCTATATGCCATCACCCGTTTGGCACTGCATATGCAGCCCTATAATACGGTCTGCACCATAATTCAACCGCACAACTGATGGGCTTTGAAGACGATTTCTGAGACTGTCGTCAAATTAATTGGTATTTCATCCGTATTGCATTGTTGTTTACATTTGATAATGTACTACTATTTACACGCAGACTTTCACGTAAAGTTTTACCATAGTTATACAAGTTAAAATATAGCCAAGTTGGATCTTGTTAGATTCGTCTTGTCATGTAGTTTTTAAATATTGAACTTTTTAAAATTTTACTTGTATCGAACTTAAGTGATTAATAGTTTAAAATGTGAATTGAACTGCATGAAAAATGATTCCGTAATAAATATTTGAATACAGAGGTGGTATATTGGTGGTATTTGGGGGTGAAACATGTCCCTGGGATTGGTTTGTTCTTGTTGCACCCTTAATCACCAAGTTAGATGCTATGTACTTTAGTGGAGTACAAAATAATCTCCCCATCCAAGGGCGAATCTATGACTTAATTATTAAAATAATATAGATAAAATCGAGCACTCCCAAAATAATAGATACTCCCAAAATAATAAAAAAAACTAATTTTTTATTAGGTGATCGCCTGTTCAACAGGCTAAAAAAAAATAATTTAAAAGTATACTAATTCTTTTTTTTCTTCTTCTTATTTTTATTTTTATTTTTATTGTTATCGCTGCTATATATCTAATTCAACCTAACTTATGTAGTAGTATACTGTATATCAATGTTTATCACATACTTGAACAATGTCTAATTTACAATACTTATCTTTCCAAGAATGTTTAAGTGGCTTATTTAGGTATTTTGTCAATCTATGTACTTCATTTCAAAAAGGTTATTGCAGTATAATGTTTTATTCCTTTTGCAGTTTCAATATAATAAATACACTATTTTTTCTTCTTTTTCGATTTAAGATAATTATTACTAGTATGAAGTATTACGCTTAATTTATTACTTTAGAATATGTATGTATAATTTAAATGATGATTCTTTTCAGTACGAGTAGTGATTTATTGATTTATTGTCTTTGCTTGCAAAAATTCGATCAGAAAATACTTAAATTTTGGAGGAGACTTGTTGTCCGGTGAGTCTAGGGTGGTAAACGAATCAAATATTTTTGGTTCGATTCGTGATTCGATTCGAAATTATTCGAAATTTTAATATTCGATTAATATTTTATTTGATTCGATATTCGATTTTATATTAAATTAGATATAAATATATAAATTAATTTTACTAAATAATATAAAATTTTAATTTTAATCACTATATTTACTAATTAATATAAATATATTGATAAATGAGTATTAAAATATCAAATTTGATCTATAAATCGAACTAAATATTGAAGTTTAAAAATTAAAATTGATTTTATTAAATATTAAATTATCTTATAGAATAATTCGATTCAATTCGATTCGATAATATTCAATAAATTTATTAAATCAAAGCGAATACTATACTATAGTATTCGATACTATAGTATTCGATTAGTTTACAACTCGGGTCAACTGTATTAATTTTCTATTTTTATTATGCACAAGCAGAATCACCAATCGGTCCCTTGGAGCGCGTCTTGCCTTCAAATTTCATAATTTAAATAAAAATAAAAGCAAAAAAAAAATAAAGAAAAGTGGGACTTTTGCAGAATACAGAAGAAGCCGTTTGAAGGCTGGCGCCGGTGCGGTGAGACCGCGTGGGTCCCACTTTTTTTTAAAGTTTGTGGACTGTAGCACTACTATCCCAGCCGTCGATTGCCAACCCACGTTCAAACCTATTTCTTCTCTTCTACTAGTAGTATATTGTTGAAATTTAAATACTACCTCTGTCCCATTTAACTTATCTTGTTTCACTTTTGCACACAATCCAATGCACTTTTTCAACTGTTAATATCTCAAAATATGTACAATGAAAAATTTTGCAAAATATATATTATAAAACTACATGATAATACGATTCTAACAAGACCCAACTCGATTATTTTTCTCTAAATATATACTTGTGATAAAGTTGTGTCAAAGCTGAACAATGAACAGTGTAAAAAAGTCAAACAGGACAAGTGTGGTGGGACGGAGGGAGTAAAACATAAAAATAACCCCACATATGGCGCATATAATATCACAATTTTGTAATTTTTCATTATATACAATTTAAATTATTAATCATTAAAAATATGTATGAATATATATACTCAGTGGGTTCGTAACAAACAAAAATAATGAGACGGTAGAAGTATTTATTATTTCAATTTAAATAAAAAACAAAAATAACCCCACATATATATGACGCATACATACCACAGACATACATACATACATACATCCATATATACACTACATATACAAATAAATACTAGTACTAGAATTATTTCTTCGTTTTACTTTTTAATAGAGTTAATATTTTATTAATAATATATATTCCCTCAATCACATGATTCTGGTTTAAAGTGGAGTGATATGATTGAGAATTTATGCAATGTCAAAAGTGAATTTGATTTTAAAATTTATAATTAAACCCTATTTGTATTTGAAAGAATATTTATGTTGAGACCAAACTGAATATTGGTGTTCACCTAATTGGTTTGAACAAGTTAACAAGATAAAATAGGTTTTCCAGATCTTGTCACTTCGACCCAACACTCCGTTGTTTAATAATTCTAACGTTTGCATAGTTGATAGTATTATTTATTAAATTACTTTGATTCAACTTAATTTAACATAATTGTAGTACAAGTTAAAATATAGTCAAGTGAAATCTTATTGAATTCGTCTAATAACATTGTCTTAGAATATTAATTTTTTATAACTTTTACTTTTATATAAGATATATAAGATATTAAGTATTAAAAATATGTATTGAATTATATAAAATTTAGAAATGTCAAAAAAATTTAAGTGTGAATGAGACATAATTGTACTTCTCATCTCTTTCATTTAATGATGAACTGTTTTTCCTACTCGTTGAATTTTCAAACTAGCTAATACTCCCTCGTTCCATTAAATTGTTATATTTTAAAATTATATAAAATGCATTATAGTAATTATATAAATTTAATAATATCAAACTAAATTATGTATATTTTTTTATACAAATACACTAATATTATAAGTTAAAATTGATCAATAACCATATCAAAAATGAAAATAGGACGCTTGAGTCTAGAGAGTAATAAATTTTTTTGGGAGGACCTAAGACTAATCACTCTAAGATTTGTATGGACAATGAAGGGCACATCAATACACAAGGCTCGAACCCTAGACCTTGCTTAAGTCACTAAAACTCCAATCCACTCAAGTCAACTGTTGTTGATTAAGAGAGTAATAATTTTATGAGATTCTTTGGGGGCAATACTTAAATTAGCTCTGTTTTTAATCCTAAACATGGTCATAGTTTTTAAAAAATGGATCAATAATTAGAAATAATTATTGAAATTATAGTTGATCAACGCTCTAACCAACTGGAAATTGGATAACCATCCATTACTCATCAATGTTTTGGAGGGGTACTTTGGGAATTTCGCCTCCACTTTCTGTTGCATAAAAGTTCGTCGTCCAAAATCCCAAATACGCAGAAAATAGAACACAGCAGAAAATTAAATTCTCTCCAGAGTCCCAGAGAAAGAAGTGCGTCCATTGGTGGGAAATTCTCGCCAAACGAATAGCATGAGTGAGGTTACGTTGTTGATTGATGATTTGAGGTCGTCGTCGTCTTCTTCTCCTGCTTCGACGATACCGATTTGCAGAATTTGCCATGAAGAAGAGTTCGAAAGCTGCAAGAGTTTGGAGACTCCCTGTGCTTGTTCTGGAACTGTAAAGGTACATATATTTTGTATTGTGGAAAAACATATGGTTTGTTGTTTGTTGATAAATGATTCTCTTGAAAGCTGGCGTTTTGAAATTTGTTTCTGGTTTGATCGTTGGTTTTGAGTTTTTTTTATTCTTTTTCGTTTCCCCCCTGATTTTGTGTTTCCAGTTTGCGCACAGAGATTGCGTGCAGAGATGGTGCGATGAAAAAGGAAATACAATTTGTGAAATTTGCTTACAGGTGAGTTAATCAACAATTTTCTCGTTGTGAAGTTTCCTTCTGTTAATTCGAAATTCCTTTTGAGGATATTCATATTTCACTAGCATTGTTGTTAGAGCTGTTTCCCAATGTGAGAAGTTTCACATATTCCTTTTTTTGGCACAATTGTGCATTTGTGTGGCCGCAAGTTTTGGATTTTTTTCTGTCATTTGTTCCAGCTTAAAAAAAATGGTATCTTTGTCTTCTCTTGTTTTGTTTTTCTTTTTGTTTTTGATCAAAATTTGTGATGTGTGAAATGTGAATGGAATTACATTATACAGAGCTTGTGCCCAAGTTTATTTTCTGTTTTTGTTTTGTTGTACTAGTAATTCATATGTACCAAATGAATCTCTCTCTCTCTCTCTCTCTCTCTCTCTCTCTCTCTCTCTCATACAATTACTACCTTTCTTCAAGTATGAACATGGCCTTGTATGGAAATGTCCTTTTCCTTTTCTCCATCACAAGGGATGGGACTCCACTTGTACTCTTATCTAGAATTCACCTTCTATTTACATGACAATTTAGAATCTAGTGTAACCTTGTAGTAGTCTATTGTATTTTACTATATTTTGGATATCTAGTTTTCTGCCTTTTCTTCTTCGCTGTCTTCTCAATTTTCAATAAGACATTATATTCTAGAAGGTTTTGATTTACAAATTAAAATGCTATGTTAGATTGTCGAAATTATTTTTAAATTCTACTAGATCATTCATCAACTATTATTGACTATATAGAAATATATAGTTTTTTTGGCGCACAATTTTTTAAATTGTATATTCATCCTATGATATTCTGTGTGTAATTGTTATCTAGCACGGGCATTGTGCTAATTGTTTATTGAAAAGTTTACTTCTCTCTATCTTGGCAGAATTTTGAACCAGGGTACATATCTCCACCTAAGAAGACACAGCTAATTGATGCGACAATAACAATAAGGTATACACACGCTTTTGTCTTTATCCTCTGCTGGCATTCTCCTTCCCATTTTAAATACACAAACTCATTCAAAGCTCAACTTTCTGCCTATTTTTAAATATTGCACATGCATTGATGATGGCCATTTCTTTTGGCATTCCAATAGAGCAGACTTTAATCCATTTTTACACCCTGATTTTCCGGACAATGATTAAGATAAAAGACAATAGCCTAAAGCCCCTACATATTTTTATTATGACCTTAGAATTATGTAAGATAGGTAGAAAAGGAGGAGATAATGAATTATTTGGATACTGAAGTGTGTGCTTCCTGGGAAATTGTTGTTAGGGGAAGTTTGGTGGTGCCAATAAATGACGACGAAGAAAATCCAGGAGAGACTCTTGTGACGGGGCATTCTGAGTGCTCTTCGGCTGATGAGAGGGTTGCTTGTTGGAGATCAGTAGCTCTAATTGTAAGCCTTTCAACATCAGCTTTTTTAAATCTTCCATCATCATTCAAGTGCCAAGAAGTTTGAAATGATATGCTCATAGAGGAACAGTTGGCAGCCACACTATATTAACTTGTTTTAAAAGTCGCTAGCGGATGATTGTTATGCCTAATTGTCTCGATTTTTACAGTGCACCGCTCTGCTCCTGTTAAGACATTTATATGCTGTCTTCACTGGAGAAGAAGGTCCTTACCCATTTTCACTGGCCACTGTAAGTAATGAACCGCAGTCTGTCTTGCAACAAATACTTCAACGGGTCAATAACCTAAACTGCAAACTTTCGGTGAATCAGGTCATTGTAGTAAAAGCCAGTGGGATACTTCTTCCTATGTACATATTGTTTCGGGTTATTGCAGCATTACACAACAACATTAGGTGTCATTACGAGGTAACTTTGCTGCAGTTCAAATTATGTTTTCATATCATATGTTTGATATGGACAAGCAGTAGTAGTTCAGATGATCAACAGAAAGGCACAATTTCGAACTACCAACAAAAATTGTTTCTCTGGTTCTCATTTCAGAGTCCTGACAATGACACGAGCTCTTCTGATGATGAGGATGAAAATGATGAAGAGAATGAAGAGCATCATGACATTGAGACACAAGCCTAAACTAACTAGTTATTCTTTGTACTTCTCTATTTCTTTGTACTTTTGGTGCATACAGAAAGGAACGAAAATATAGGAAATTCTTACTCGTGAATAGATTAAAAGGAAGTCTTTTATTAGCACATTGTTGTACAATGTATTTTTTTTAATTAATCTACAATACAAAAAGAAGATACAAAATGTAGAAAACATTCTTCTGACAGCATACCGTGTTGACTACATGTAGAAAAAGTAATTGGTTGGTTGATATGCTGGCAGAGAGGAGATTCAGTGCAATATGAATCAAGAATAAAATACAAAAAAGTGAGGATTACAGATTTGAGGTATGGGGTGACATGAATCTTCATTTTCAATTAGGAGGGCACAGCATAAATGCACAATGATGATCTAGTTAATACAGCAGGGAAATAGTCACTCTCATAATGACAAGTTAACAGACAGACAGAAGACAAAGATTTAACCGATCTAATAATGCTCAACCAAAGAATCGTGACACTGGTCCATGGACAGAAACTATTCAGGGAAAGGCTTAATATTCTGAGTAATTTATACTAATAAAATAGTTCTACTAATATAGTACATGCTATAATGTCTTCCAAACTGAAGTTTAATGAGCCAAATTGGAATCAGAGAAGAAAAGACATTAGAATCTCCAAAGCCATGGCATCAGCATGTTTCAAACTTCATGGCCTGGCTTAGAAATGAATTACGAGGATCCAACACTCCACACAATCTTGGAAGTGTTCAACCCAGACATGTGAGTCCTATCTAGACCATAGCACACATTTCAGATTCAACAAACAAGTAAAAAGTGGTGCAAAGGAAAATTTTGGTTCAGAAAGCAGTCGAAGGGATGTCACACGGTGAAGCAAGTATTTTTTAGTGAATGACCATATAACCAAGCTCAATTTGTATGTGCTGTGGTGGTGGTGGTGGCTTTTGAGAAAGGAAAATATGCTTTCTGTTTGATGGTGTCCTGTGAATTTCCAGGAATTAATCATAAACAGAATTAGTTATAGAGCCTATAACGGATGAAATATACACAACCAGGATCAATACCAGAAGCCAGGGAATTACCACTGCATCAATACACCACAGAAAAGGTAGGGAAGAGATATCATGATTAGGACGGCTAGCATACACCATGCATGTTTTCACCCCAAGAAACTTTTGATAGGTTTGGCACCCGGAAGAAACAAGATCTTTTCTAGAGGAGAAAGAGGATATCGGGTGGCAAAGCAAGAATGGCTCATAAAACAAACAGAAAAAACTGAGCTTGGGTTCCATTCTAGATTTAAGAAAAAAGATATACAGATTGTAGAAAAGGAAACATATATTCAAGAATTGCATGTAGTTATTAAACCACAAAATTAAAATGAATTTCAGCAACACTTAGGAATCCTATTTATCAACAGACAGACAATGCAAGAGGATGTAAAAAAATGTTTTTAGTATATCTGATCATGATTCAAAATAGAATTAGTGGTCTGACATACAACTTTGAGATACCTTGATGATCAATCTATTCAGTGCCTATAAGGTTTGTAATCAGTTAGGAGTCTTACCATGTTCAAAAGAGGTCACAGCCAATTTTTTAATTGGGCTTTTCATATAGCATCATTTCCTTTGTATTTCATCAGATTTTCAGCAATGCAGCAGGTCACGTAGATCCATACAACAAAAATTGGATCTGTAGGCTTCTAGAATGGAAAATGAACAAGAAAGAATGCAGACCACTACAAGCCAAAAATATTTTTGTCGAACCAACTTGATAAGCGCTTCATCTTTCTCAAAAGCTCTGTATTTTTCAGAAAGTAAGATTCAGCATTTGATATCATTACCTTTATGTCATGTTTCAACGCCTTCAGGTTCCTATAATAGTTATTGTCTACCCTCAACTTGATTATTTCCATAGATAATGGAACAGGAAACCTGCAATATTTTAATAATCAATGTACAGTTTAAAATTCAAACATAAAATATCAAAGTTGTACCTATTCATGAAATCTAACTTCTGTGCAACTTCATTCAACTTTCTGATACCATATTTATCCTGTAATAACATCAGTCAAGAGATTAGAGCAATCAAATTAGAGATTCCATACACAGTAAGTAAGCAACTTTCTGATACCTTATCCTTTCTAGCTGCATGCATTAATGCACTAAAAGAATTTACAATCTCCCGTTTGATTCGCAAGTCAATGGTGGGTGGCTCCCACTGCCTGTCTGGATCATGCAGCTCCCAAGGGGAATGACGATGGTGGTCAGTATCATTCTTGTATTTAACAAGATATCTTTCCCATGGACATTCTGGGAAATCACTAGATTTATCTATAATTGAAGTAATACGTCCATCCCACCAAGCACCATCTTGCCCATTCTCATCTTTCCACCACACAAGGCATTTATCCTTAATTGTCCAGTTTCTCTCCATAGCTGCTTCATACCATGTCCTTTCAACTACAAAATCTGTGAAGTTCATTTCAGCCAATGTCAGAGGGAACTTTTGGCCAGCTATAGGACTTGCACAATCTATGAATTTGAGTGTGAGTTGACAACAGCTGTCTCCAGAACCAGAATGAGTTGTATACTTAAGGTCTTCAACCAAACAAATTTCAACAGCTCTTATCTTATCTCCATATTTCACCCAAGGACCACATTGCGGTGTATCACACAAGTTAGTGTAGTCCTTATGACCCTGCACCAAATGAAAGATCTAAGTGTGGTTCTCTAAGTGGGCCAATAAACTAGAATAAATCATAGAAGAATCAAAATATCAATTCAGGATAGTTCTTTACCTGTTGTATGTATACAACCTCATCTCCTAGCTGAGGAATGTAACGATAACCATCCTCCTGCTCCGACAACAACAACCAATTTTGCTTTTTTGGCATATGTAGCTGGTTTTGTTCAATGAAAGAACTTCTGTCTTCTGCATAGGATCCTCCTTTCTCAATCCTCGAAGACTTGGATTTTCTGACAAATTTGGATCCCTCGGATGGGAAATAATCACTGTCTTTCTCAGAGGACTTTTCTGTACCTCTTGATGTACCTGGTTGTAGATAGTTACCCATATCCATACTATTGTTTGAAGGACCAATATCCTGGGATCCAACCTTGAACCTAATGGATCTCGTTCTACGAGCTGAATCAGTTTCCATATCAGGGGATTCAGATTCTGCCTCTATGTTATGAAGGCCAGCATTAGTATTACTGTCATAAGCTTCATCACCATTTAAATGGATCTGGGGTTCATCTTGACGACTGCCCATCATTGACACTTCTAAAATCGTTTCCCCCTTTAGAGAAGAAGGCCTTCTAGGCATTAACTCACCTAAACTATCCCTCAAGGAAGTATACATGATGTCCTTTCCAGCACCTGTGGAAGAAGAGTCCCCTGAAAGTTTATTTCTCTTTATTTTTAGCACAGTTGGCTTCTTCTTTGAATTGTTTTGAGGTTCAATTGAACGTTTTGCATCAATGGAGAAGCTACCAGATTCAATAAGCTCGGAATTAGAGGGACTTTTCTCTGCATCCCCAGATATTTGCTTGTTGAACACTCCAGAATCACTATCCAACTGCTGATGGTCAAGCAGAGACGGCGCAAGAGATGCTGACTTATCTTCAATTTCACCCAGAGAGATTTTATTTCTTAAATCATCTGTTGGAACAATAGCCCTTGCATGTGTGCTATTTGACATGCGTATTTTCAATTTTCCCCAGCTGACATTTGCCCTTGGCTCATTTCCTGCCTCTGTTGGTTTTGCAGCATCTTCAGGCTGCCCTCCACAATTTTCAGAGTCCTTTTCTACCATTCTTGCAAATGGACTGATATCCCCTGATCTAGAATTAACCCCATCAACGTCACGGCTTTCTTTCTCAGCTCTCAATGAGGAAGATGCTCCACTACCTTGACTCTTCAATTGGCCCACACTATCAGAATATGTAGGTGGTGTTCGACGATGCTGAAGAGAAAATCTAACCACCAATTTCTTCTTGTTCCCAACATTGATATTAGAGTTGCAGTTAATTAGAGGAGGTTTAATTCCATCATCTGACCCTTCAGATACAACTGGGATTTTTGAACGTCTCTGAACGGGGGAACCTTCCAAGAATGACTCACCATCAGATGTGTCACTTGCTGAATCATCCTCATCGATATCTTCATCAGCAGAGGATTCCGATATCTGAGAAAAACTATTGACGGCATTTCGTGCTGCAACTCTTTGAGGTCTCGAAGACTTTAACTTGGAAGATTTCCTTCTAGAGCTATTCTGACCATTTCTTGCTTTTTGGTATCTCTTGCTCCTGGACGAAGTTCCCCCTTGTTCATCCAGACTTCTCTTCTTAACACGTCTCCCAGAAGAAGTCGCCAACTCAACCTGAAAAAAGAATAATTGCTTAGAGAAAGCAAGTTGCATAAAATATTGATATTTCTGATAATGAGGCTGACTTCAACCACAGGTTTTTTTTGCTTTGACCGGCGTGTACTATCTCTCTTATTTTGCACGGCTTTGTCTTCGTCACTAGAATCTGCATCAGTCGATGTGCTGTTACCATGAGAAGTTTGGTCAGTATGATATTCTTCTGCAACATTGTACTCTGAGTCATTGTCATCATTTACGGGTTCATTTTCAGGTTCCCAGAGAGTATCAACATATTCCGGCAGCAGTGGCTCAGGAACATCCAAATCCGGCAAGGGTAATATGTGAAACTCTTGGCCCATCCCAGTATCCATGCCAACAGAAAATTTCACAGATGAAGGACGCCACTCAAATCCCAGAGCACCAAGCCGGCGTTGCTGATACATACTCTGGTAAGGTTCCGGGTATGGAAGCATGCCTGTAATTCCACAACCACAGCAACAACGATTATCTTGGAATGAAAACAATTGGAATTTGCAAATAAGCACAATCAATTTAGGAACATTGCAAATGCATAACAGGAACTAAAACATACTTGAATCACATAAAGGATCCTGAATATTCCGCACATATGGTGCGAGCTGTGTCTCCTGCACCAGACAAAAATACCGAGGTATTAAATTAAAAGAAGAAATATCATAGCCAGGAAATGCAGCAATACAAGTCCCTGTTATCATTGAAATTCTTCTTTCATGAGTAATGAGAGGAGACTTAGGGTAAATATCATCCATATGCGTTACATCTTTACATAATTTCATGCAGCTCAAAAACTCAGAAACTCTAATGTTAGTTTGGAACCATATCTCGCAAAATATGACACATCATTTATTTAAGAAATCAATTTCATTGATGTTGAATATCCCAGATCTATTAATTTGGAGGATTAGTCCTACATATATACGGGACTCATATCCGTTGCTTAACATGTCGAGATTAATATATATGCTAGCAGATTCTTCTCCTTAAAAACTTACCTTTTGTTAAAGATTATTAAGCCAAGGCGACCAAGCACTGCCAAATTGCCTAGGCAATAACGCGTCCTCCTAGGCAATGATTAGGGGACAATTTTTTGGTAATAAGTGACGCTTAAGTGTCAGCAGATTCTACACCATTATAGTACTACAGTCTACACTCTACAGAGTGGGCAGAGATGACATATAGGTACTATTTAAATAGCATACAAAATCATAAAATTACTTATATATGCTAGTGTTCGAGTTTCACTGCCCCATCTTCTATCTGTTATTCATGCTCTAAGTTAGTCCATCTTACGCATAGGGGGCATGTTGAGACTAATAAATACTACCTCCGTTTTCTTTTATTTGCAACATAGGAAGAAATGGTACTGTTCATTGCATCACTTTGATTTAAATTTTTATCATAGTTATAGAAGTTAAAATATAGCCAAGTGGGATCTTGTTAGATTCGTCTCGCCTTGATTTTAAATATCAAACTTTTAGAATTTTTACTTGTACCGAATTTGAGTTATTAATGGTTTAAAATGTGCATTGGACTGCATGAAATGTGGATCCGTAGCAATTAAAATAAAACGGAGGGAGTACATTGTGTACTAGTGGGTTCTCCTCCTTTTCTGTGTATCTATTTTGCTGGCTCTATCAGGATCTATTTGCTTTGGATTTATGTGCAAGGTTAGTCCTTACGCGTGAGGGGAACGGGTTGAGACTGATCACTGATATATGCTAGCAGACTCCCCTTAGTCCTCCAACTTGAGTTTTGAAGAGTTCGTTACTAAAAATTGAAATACTAAAACAAATTAAGGGCAAGCATAAGTAGCTCCACTAGTCATAGTAGATCACAAAAATTGTGGAATGACTTTTTAAAAGGCCAGCTTTGCAAGTTGAGTGTCTAGAAAGCGGAAACCGAAAAAGTTATAGATGAATGCAAACCAAAAACCTGATTGTTACAGTGTTGATGCACAAATATGAAATGGCGCATCAAAATCAAAGATGTGACAATTGTAGGAAACCATGAAAGACTGAAGTGAGAAATTCAAAAGTGCAAGAAGGAAACATAAGGAAGAAACGGCTAATTTAAGGAAAAAAAACGAAGGGGGCGGGACGGGATGGATGAACGGGTCAAAGTGGCAATGGAAAGAGAACTCATTTCCCAAGAAAAATGAGAAAATATTTATATATATATATATATATATATATACATACTTCCTCCATTTCTTTTTATTTGCCACATTGGGATTTCGGACACTATTCACCCACACACTTTCACTTAAAGTTTTATCATAGTTATATAAGTTAAAATGTAACCAAGTCAGATCTTGTTAGATTCGTCTTGTTGTGTAGTTTTTAAATATCGAACTTTTAGAATTTTTACTTGTACCGAAATTGAGTTATCAATGATTTAAAATATGCATTGGACTGCATGTTGGGTGGGTCTGTAGCAAATAAATAAGAATGGAGGAAGTATATAATAAAGTCACCTCACCTGATCAATAACATTTCCATGAGTATCCTGGGTAAGTGGGCGGTAGTCTCCAAGAAAGAACTGTTGGACACACAGAGAAATGATCATGAGTGGGGGTGGGATCGCAACAAACAACTGTAAAGAAGAACACCCCATATACCTGATCATATTTGGCATCCTTCTGGCATTCTCCTGCACCAGTGTCGATCAGATATATTTGTCCTGCACTATCTGAAAGCACAATAGATGTGCCATCTCTAGGACACCAAAAAACAGCATTCCGAATTAATAGGAAAAACCAAAATTCATGCAAGAAAGAAGACAAATATGAGAGGCAACAGTATTAAGCATGAGACCACACCAACTAATGTATATACAGAAATTGTACAAGGATCTTTTTCCATAGAAATCACATGGTTTGCACTTCAAAGATGACAATCTTTAAAATGGTGATATGCAGATCAAAAGTTTCACAGTATGACTTACGGTGAAAACTTTCCATCAACCAACTGATGGTGCGGAGTAATGTCATATGTTCTTATAGGGGTACCCTCCCATATCTAAGAACACATCTCAAAGAAAAGATCAGAACAGAAAAATAATTAGTATTCACAAATTACTGTAAAATTAAATAATATCAATAACTTACATCCCATAATATCGTTTTCCCATCGTATCCAGCACTCATAGCGATTCTGGGGTTAAAAGGATGCACATCTAGAACATAAGTCTGCCGAAATACAGAACAGGAATATCAGCACAAAGAATAACTAAACAGCCATAATTCAATCTGCTTACTTCCCTTTATTAAAGAAAGAAAATAATGCGCATTGCGCTTGCTGGCATCCACCAGCAATTCTCATCAACTATGAAGAAACTAATATATGCCTCCACTATAGTTTGTGGAATACTGGAATTAAAATCTGATCAGTAGGAAAATAATGTCAATCAAATTATTAAGTATGCAAGAGACCATATCAACACAAAGCACCTAGTTGGACACTCCCAGGAAAATATATGTGAATGAATTGAAGCACCTTGAAAACCACATAACTTTGGGAGAGGACACTCTTGGGGATTAATTCGTTATCTATAACTTTGGTGCAAAAGTTTAAAAAGAAGGGAAAAAAAAGTACAAATCAAATACATTTTTTTATATATTAATGCATAGCAGTATAAATCTGTATTCAGAAGCCCCCATCTTTGATATCACTTTATTATGTTAGATAACTAATGACCACCATTTTTCTAAAAGCTCAGATCGTTAATGGTATACATTCAATTACTTCAAAACAAACTAGAATGATTGAATGAGCGGAAAAGTTCACTTAAAATTGTTCGTGGTCATTTTACCAATTCGGCGCACCAGGCATTTATGGGGAAATTTATTCGTTAATCACGTTCCTGCCTTAATACTCTTGTGCAAACATTGATTTTCACTCTACAGCATCATAAGGTATATATAGTAGTAAAGTTTTCAATGCTAATTGTACGCACCGATCCTGTATGACCAGCCAAGGAGTGGACCAAGCTACCATCGATAGCATTCCAAACACATATTCTGTTATCTGCAGAAATATCTTAAACATGAGTATAGATTTCCTACTCAGGCACCAAATAATACAGTATACTGCTTAAGCAAGTATGGAGGCATTATATTTACACCTTGTCTTGAACAAGGAACAAAAAATACATAGATAAATAGAGTGAAACAGGGGAATGACGTGCTCCCAAAATTACAATGAATCAAATAATAACCAAGTACTTCCTCCATTCCTTAATAAGTAAGACGTTCCTGCATTTCATGCAATCCAAGATACATTTTTAATTCTTAATAACTCAAATTGTATGTAAAAATTATAAAAATTTGATATTCTAAAAACTACGTTATTAGACAAATACAACAAGATCTTACTGACTGTATTTATTTTATATGTGTATGTTAAAAAAATTGATCAAACTTATTTAATCAATAGTAGTTACTATACAACTTTGTCACTTATTAAGGAACAGAGGAAGTATTCATTTCGCAATCAATGGCTCTTCGCCCAATGAATGAACAACATATTTGTTAGAAATTAGTATCCTTTCATAGTTGGAGGCTGTGTGATCGATACTGACTGGCTAGGAAAGGTATGCATGCAATTCAAATGACTACCTTAAGAAGAAGAAACAGATGTAACTCCTAAGTAGAAAGCATGGGAACAAGCAAAGAAAGCACTTTGGTAGAGGTATATTCCATTCCCTGTTCAAATCTATACTGATTCAGGGGCCAATAGTACATCAAACAACACACTTCCATACTCCCAGACCTCATGATATTCATAGGAAGGGAGGGAGGGGGTGGGTGGGGACAGTCATTTCTACTCATGCAGAAGCAAAAATATTATTAGCTTTCTAATCACGAGTTCAATTGTGGAAGACCTAATGAAGGTTCTAAGCTTAATGTTACTCTGGACCTCAATATTGTTAGGAACTGATTAATTGTTACAGAAAGCAATTGAAAGCTTCTCCCTATTTGAGAAGAATACCCATGATAGCAGCAAGCACAAAACGGTTGTCCAGGCTCCATATGATCATGTTAACACCACGAGGAGTTGGACGAAATCTCTGACGGGGGCCTCCACGAGCAGGACGAGGAGGCACAGGTGGGGGAGGAACTTTAAGATGATAAGCCCGAACCCAACGTCCAGCTCTTCCCTAGAAGGAATAAAAAGGGTACTATTGTTGTACACATTTACATCAATGTAAAATAAGAGGCTCCAACTTAACAAAATACTTGCTAGTAACTGTGCATCGCTCAAGTTATTTCGAATGATAATCATTAAGGATTTTTTTCTCGCTTAGTAACACTAACATGAGATCTCCGGGATCTAGGTATCCAAATAATTGCACTTCCATCACGTGAACAGGTTACAATGTTATCATGACTAATCCTGCAATTAAGAGAATCCAATACCAAGTGAATGTAAAATCTAAAACCAGAAAAAGTGATGTAAAGATAGTAAAAGAAAGATAAGCATGTAAGCAAATATCAGACCACGAATTTTTAAACTTCAAGGTGCTATCCTCATTGAAGGAATCTGATGGACAAAATCTTGAAGCCACCGCGCAGCCACTGTACAGAAATCAGTGGTGAGACCATTAAAATTTACAAACGAACTACGAAAATGATGACCTACTAACCTGAACTGAACATAATTAACATCATTCTCATGCCCAGCTAGGATGTCAATTTCCTGGCATGTTTGGTCAGGATCTTCTGTACTCGGGTTACTGGCACTCCAAACCTGCTCAGTGGAACTCTTCTGAATTCTTTTCTATCAAGTTTATATTAAACACTAACCAATAATTTGTTGAAGCACAACCGTGGTCAAATACGTATCAATAATCCAAAGTCGTGGATATTCTTTTATTTTTTACCTGGATTCCCAGTTACTATGTTCTTTTTGTGTTATTACACAAGGGTATTTATTTTTATTTTTTTTATCGCTAAACTTTCTTTTTTGGGGAAAAAAATAGTATACCTCAACTATTGAATCTATATTTCCATCCATTAAATACACATGGAAAAATTGGTCTGCTCATATTTTTCCAATTCAACCCAAATCTGTAGTGCCAGACCCCAAAACATAATCCCAAATGTTGACCCGGACTCATTCTCTTACCTAGCCCAATTTGCCCATGTGTATTTAACGGTAACATGGATGGAAATAAAGATTTTTCTAAGATCCAATAGTTGAGGTGTATTTTTTCCAGAAAAAGTAAATAAATAAGTTTAGGTATAAAAATGGACACTTTGAAATAGTTCAAGTATTTTTTTTTTAAAAAAAAAAAACAAACAAACAAACTAATTACCAACCTATAATTAGATAGTCAACATATCCACAACTCTGAACATTATTTTGCCACCCCATGGCAGCAAAGTACATGCAAGCACAGGAACGAAACCCCATTATTTATCGACATGTAGCAGGCAAAACATTAAAGACTTGCAAATATACTTCACTTCACTGATTCTAAGTGTAATATTTCTGGGAACAAAATCAGGCAAGTAATCATGTTCATCTTTCACATGGAATAAATAGTTGTATACGTATTGTACCCGTGCAAAGGTATCAGAGCTCCCCGTTACAAAAACAGTTCCATTGGCATTGAATGCACAGCACAAAATTTGGTGGCTTTGCAAAACAGTGCTCGATGGTGTGCTGGAGGAAGGCAAGCCGCTGTTCATTCCTGCACCAGTAATGAGATGCGTAAGTATCACTATAGTGGCGTGCAGCATAGAGCGGACAGTGTATCATCTAACCAGCTGTAACATCTACAGGCTTTGGGAGGTAAACACGAGGACAGCATTGGGAGTATCTAGCATCCCATAATCGGCATGTTCCATCATCAGATGACCTGTCGATGTTCAAAGTAGTTGATTACCAAGAAACATTGCAAGCACAAAGATAAACTTAACAAAAATCAGAAGCTACTAACCGCAAAGAATATATCAACAGCAAAAAAAATTGAAAGAATAAAATGCTCAGTTCAAATATTTTCCATAATAGAATGCAATCAGCTCAAATTAATTACTCTATTTCTATATATTCGTTGCGCCTGATAGGTCATGCAAGTTAAATTAATTAGTTGCCCTCAAATTGATTTTATGAATTTAAACACCGGAGGTTAAACAAGATATTAAAACAAAAGTAAAAGATAAGAGATTCATAAAATGTGACAGTATAAACAACTGTAGACACAGTGAGCACAATAAAAATTAATTGTCACATTTGAACTTGACTTAGCATTTACTCTATCAAGTTTTATCAAGCTCAATTATGGTGTACACACACACACACATGTACATACAGAAAACAAAAACTAATTGATAAGTTCACACCTTTTTAGAAGTTACTGAATCAAGATTTATTAAGCTTAATTATGAGTCTTACGATAAAAGCTGATATGGAGCACTTGGCCGGGGACAAAAGACAATTGCAGTAACAACTCCAGTATGCCCACGGAGAACTGAAATAGGATATCCATCTGGCAATCGCCACTGAAGAAAACAATATTCAATTTTAAATTGCCAAGGAAACCATATAGCAAGTTGGTTGTGAGAAGGATCTTACAACACGAATAGTAAAGTCGTTAGATGCTGATGCCACCAATGCATTATTCACACTGACTGATAAATCTGTAATGTCACCCTAGCAATAATTACAACAGCAAAAAATTAACAAGACATTACTGTGAATTGAGACAACAATAACTTACTCCCAAACTGAATAAAATTCACATTATGTAAACTTACCTCATGCCCACGGCAGCCAGCTAGGCAAAAAGCAGTTTCCATTGACCAAATCTTTACCAAACGATCATCCGCCCCAGTAATGACATAGCGACCAGAGCGATCAAATATTGCTACAATATCAGAAACATTTGCGTATCAGACAAATCCCATAGCATTGGCTCATGTGAAGAATGATTTCCTCTATTCGGACCAGATTAAAAAGGAACATAACTTAGGAAATGAAAACTGATCATGCTAATACAAAGAGAGAGGATTCTCCAAGCAACAAAAATGTTGCTTCATTCTTCCTAATCAGATGCCAAGTGAATTCCGATTGTTTTGCGGAAGACAAACTTCTAGAACACATCCTTGACTTCCTAATGACTAGATCTGAATCTCATGCCTACACTTGCACCAAAAGCTAATATTTACCACAATATACAGTATTCAGATGTCCCCTTAACGTCTTCAAATTTCGCATGTTCTGCACCATAGCTGACGGTTTGGCAATGGCATAGCATGCAAGGCGAATGGACGGAGCGCGGTGGTGTCTTGTAAAGCCCCCTCCAATTTCTCTCAAGCTAAGCCCTCTCCATTGATCAGCTTGCATGTGAGGCCAACAAAGATATGATGTTACATTTCTCCCTTTCTTACCCATTTTATTTCTTTCATCTGAACAACAAGTAGAACTGATCAAAATGTACGACTTCAAGAGATCCACAATCCACATAATTAATAATCTGATAAGGTGTATTCAGTTGTTATATTGGAAAAATATAACATAAAGTACAAAAGCGTAGATATATATAACACCCATCATACCCTAATCTGCCAATTAACCTAAGCCCAATCTAATCCACATACAACAAATAAGATATACTTCAACATAATCGAAACATATAAAACTGTAGATAGAGCTGTATAGTTGTTCCAAAAGGTTCCAGAGGACTAGGATCTTCAGTAGGCATGGCATAATATGTTCAGATAACAAGGAATGCAGAAAACATCAAGTAAGCAAATTTATACTGGTAAGTTTGTGAGTTGGTTAGTTTTATCAAATATCAATGCAATTTTTTTCCAGACAATTTAAACACATTACAACAAACAAAAAATTTCTAGAAGTAATCTATATCAACAGGATTGTTATCAGCATCAGAAAACATGATAATCCATTTGTTTCCTATTGAAAAGCCATTCATAAAACAAGACATTATAAATTTAAAATATTGTCTCCGGAGGAAGAATAGCAATGGTGTTTAATAACAATAATCATGGAAAGATGAAACCTAAAGATCACGCAATCTAGTCATACAGATTTGAATAAGTTTCACCAAGTATGAATAAAGAACAATGAATCACTGAACAAGCGTTTGAGCTCTACACCAGATCGCCGCGGAAGAATTAGCAGAATCACTGCATAACATTTGAACCGACTCTTGAAAAATTACAAATAAACCATATGCAGAAGAGAGAAGAGAGAAGACTGAAGAAAAATTTCAGGAGTAACTTGTCTGGCTGTACAAGTGCTCTGTATGTAGAGATGACACGCATATATTTTCACAAACCCTAATGGACATCCACAAAATAACGTCTTTTAAAGGATTCAAGTGGTAGCAACAAATTTGGGACAACATATAAACTGTCAGATTCCCCAAAATATGCTGGTCTAGGAAGTATGAAAATGAATTTATAAATAAGCAATGTCTAGAAATTTAAGGTAAATATCAGTTCAACAAACGAGCTGGGGGCAAAAGTAAATAAAAGGAAACAAAGTCAAAGTGTGATATTCACATACATGGAAGCAAAGAAAATGACCCAGTTCCCAGTAATGTAGGGACATCAGCAGCACCAGGAGCAGTTCTTCCAACTATACACCGTAATGGAGGAGACTTCATCAGCATAAGCTGTTTAAGCAGTCCCACCAAGTGATCCTTTTCAATGTGAGAATACCTAGTAAAATTGAAATCTGGTAAGTTTAATCAAACAGCAGCACTAGCTTTCAGAGAAAAATTATTCCTGAAGAATGATACCGGAATCAGTATATTTATTCAAAGAAGAGAACAAGATGTTGAGGGAAAACTGAAACTATTTGAAAATTTTGCACTTTACAGGGCAATCATTTATGATATGCTAGTGAATATTTTGGGACCGCAACACCACCCTAACTCTAGCATTAGCATGATATTGTCCGCTTTGGGCCGAGCCCTCACGGCTTTGTGTTTGGGCACCTCCCAAAATGCCCCATACTAAGAGAGTGGGGTGGACTCTTATATTTAGGATCATCTTTCCAAGCGTGGGACTTGGGTTTGCTACCCAACAGAATATAAAATTGTAAGTATATTCCTTAGCAAATTTCAAGAATCAAACAATAACATAGCCTGAAAGTTTATTAGTTCTTTGGCTTAATGATTTTAATATGAATATGGAAATAATTTGAAGGGAGAGATAGTACTAACAAAAATAACAAAAAAAATAATTTTGGTTGTTCAAAGAAAATAATAAGGAAAGAAATGGGAAGGACCAAAGGAGTCTATTGGTTGTTTAACTAATAATAACCTTTTTCTTTTGTTTCCTTTGGTAGGGAAAATAATTTTCCTTCCTTTAAATTAGAATTTATGACTGTCTTAGTAACCAAAGAGACAGAGCCATTCAACATGTCATTTTTTACTTTTCCTCCCAAACAATCCTTGCTCCAAACATAGTGATAGTATGCATCATCTCATGGTTAATAGTATCATCATTCACAAACAGTGCACAAATTTAATCTTTGGTTAAGAGTTCACACAAGTCCACTCTTTAGAAACTACACGCCAAACAAATTACGTCTGGTAGAACAACCATCAATTGTATGGTGGAAGATCAGATCAATTTACTTTTGCCTAATTATCAGGAGAATTGTAGAATCCAAAGCATATCACATACAGACAGATGTGGGAATATTTGTTTACCTTCTTACCAAACTGTCATACATTAGAGGGAATGAATTTCCTTCAACATTTTCCTCCCCACAATGTGTACCACTTCTTGAATACCAAGCATGGTATCTTCTAGGTAAGAGCTCATGTTCCAAAAGTTCGTCCAATAGCTGAACAAATGTTTTTTGGCATGGCCCAGAAGATAGAAAATGCATAATCAGAAAATAAATTTCTCGGAGGTCAACATCTATGTCCATGGAATCGGCACAATCCGCGGGTTTATCACGATCTTCTATACGAGCCTTTGCATGTAGCTTGTGTGAAAAATTTACTGCACCCAGTCTAACAGAAGGTGCATCGTTAAAACTTTTGCATTTCCTCAGATCCATGATTCACACAAAACCTGCAGCAAGGAACAGTAGCTCACTAAAAATATTTTGGACAAAGAAACAAAGGAAAAAAGAAGTTAACCTTGCAGGATGAATATTTCATACAGTAATGAGAATTGAGATGTGTCAGGTGTGATGGGTGTTGTCGTGTTGAATGGTAATAGACGCCTAAATTGGCAGTGTCAGGTCAGAACACTCCGCCAAAGAAACCTCACATGATAATACAACAATCCCGTTTATTCTTGAATTTCCATTATTGGTATTAGACTCTATTCCAGGATTAAATGTTAGTAACTACAAAGCAGAACTTAGGTAGCACTGAATTTACGATTGCAATGGCACACTTCACCTGGACCAAAACCAATTAAAGCCTTGATAGGAAAGCAAATATAGATTGTTCAGGGTAGTCATAAATCATGCATCATTTTCGAAAATACGAGAAATAAAGTAATAAAGATACTGCTAGCAATGATGGAATAACCTCCTTAATCTATACATCATTTTACTTGTCTATAAACTCTTGGTTAATAATCACCTAAAAATATACTATAATTAATAGCAATGGTGCTTCAGCTATAATATAAAATCATTACAAAGATGAATGGCACTGTTAATTGCATTAACTAGCAAAATCAAACATCTTGTAATCAATGCTCGCCATTTAAGATGACAAAAATAAAATTCCAAAAAAAAAATATTATCTATTTTTTCCTTTTTGTGTATTCGTTATGAATGAAACTACACGTGCCAGCCAGCCAAATACGTAAAAAATCTAACTGATCACATAAGATAAGTTTTTAGCTGTTAGACAAAATAATTCTAACAATCCGAACAATAATAGCTTACATACCCATTACATAAGAAGAGTTAGCGTGGCACTGTTCTATGTGTTCACCGACTAAAAAGCTCAATATAGCTCCATATAAAACCAAAAGAGCTTCTACCAACACTCATAAAAGTCACTTAACTCAGATATTAACAACCCATCACATCTCTCTCAGTACAGAACCATGCATTTTATCATGCATTATCAACCCTATCAACTCTAACCAATTAGTAAATAGATCAATTGCAATATCATAACTTCAAAACTGTCAACATCCAAACATATAGGGTTTCCACTTTTGATGAACCACTAAGTTTCCCTCCATAATTCTAACATAATTAAAGTTACCCATAAAACCCTGGATAATTTCCATCACAACAAATAGAGACCAACAAGTTCTAAAAGCAAGACAGCGACTAACAAGTATCCATCAAGACAAACTGCTAGAAAAATCTGATTAAAAAGCAAAAGGAACAACTTTCGCTTGGTTCCTAGAATAAACCCAAAAAATCGAGCACTTTGCTCATTTCTCACACATGTGCAACAAATGCTCACACGGAATCCAAAAAAAAGAGCTCAAAACAGATACGATTCGTCCTCAACCCTACCAGGAGGCTCAAACAGAGCAAAACGGAGAAAAGTTCATTCATATGCAATTCCGAATCGGAACACCAGGGGCATCAGGGTTTGTTGCCTTCCGCCAGATAGGTGCGGTGGGGGGGGGGGGGGGGGGGGGGGGGGGCAGGGGGAGGATCCGAGAATTAATTGTGTTTTTCCTTCAAAAAGAAAAAGAAAAAAGAAAAAAGAATGATGGGCAAAGTGGATTTTACCATTTGGAACAAAAAAATTGGCAACCTGATGCATCAAGCTAGGGTTATATTTGTCCGAAAGGAGCTATAAATTGGACACAGCAGATGCGTGCTTGTTGAAAGACATAGATGCTGCAGTTGAGGAGGAGGTTTCAGGACATTCATTTCCCAAACCCCCTGAATAACAGGGAAACTCTGTACAAATATCGGGCAGGTTTTCAGTAATTATAGTAATAATTGGATTATAATGCCTGGGTGTAATGTAATAGTATTATAGTAATCACAAGTACTAGTATAAACTGTAAAGTTCTGACCTCTTTCCGCTTTGAAGGGAAAAACGGCAAATTTAGAAGCTGACTGCAGATTTTACGAAACTAGTTTGGAAATGAATTCATTCAGCCTTTTTAGCTATCACAATACCAATATAGTAATATACCATTCAGAATTTTGAGCAAATAAGCAGTGAAAATAGGGGTTTACGAAAATTGTGACTGTATCATGTCAGCGTATCTCGTAGTCCAAAATGTTTTGGGCCGACGTCTGGGCCCAATTATGATATTATCTGGGCTTTGTGGATAGTCCATTGTAATCGGGTGATTTGGGCTCACCAGAGATCGAAGGGTATCTTTGAAAGGGGAAATTAGGGTCAACACCCCATTTAAAATAGTTTGCATTTTAAAAAGACCCCTTACTCAAAACTTGTAGAAAAGGACCCCTTCACAATTTTGACTTGTAAAGAGCACCCACAATATTTCCTTAATCCCCTTAAAATATAAACCCGTCATTACTTCAAACAAAACCCATCGCACACGCGGGAGAAGGAGAGGGCACAACACACAACGGATACAACGGGAGAAAGAGGGCACAACATCAACATACACGCCCATCCGAGCCCAATCCAAGAGCCGGACCGATCGAACACCGATAAAGGGTTTTCGTATCTCTGATATTTCATCGTACAGACTAGTGCAACAATGGCACCGAAGAGAAAGCCCAAAGTGACGGAAGATGGTGGTCGGCCGATGGGTATATTTAATTTTTACTTCAAGAATTTTAGTTTCATTTGTGATTTCTGGGAGTAGATTGATTGGTGGGAGTGAAGAAATTGTTATATGAAATTATTCATGTGGGATTTCTGTGTTTTGATTTTGATCTGGGGATGTTTTTGTTTTGGTGATTTTGATGAATTATGGTGAATAATTTATGCATTTAAGGTGTTCGATGAAATGTCATATTGGTGTTGACATAACATTTGGGTATTCCAACTGCTTCCGGAGCTGCAAGAGCGATTGGATTTGGGAGGATTGGAGCTGGTGCGTGGGGGAGATGAGGGAAGCGAAGAGCAGCAGCATAAAGAGGAGGAGCAAAAGGGGGCGGGTTCTGGGAAGCTCCATGAGACGAGAGGGAGGAATGACTAAGTGAAAAGTTGGTTGTTCTTCTTGATCAGAATGGCATAGGGACGGCAACATGGACGGTCTGGAGGACCGTCCCACGCCCGTGTAATGTGTTATCTGTAATCCAGTGTTCGGGACGGGAACATGGATGGTCTGGAGGACCGTCCCTTCAAATGGTAATTAAATTTAGATGTTTGGTAAATCACGAACAAACGTTTGGTAAAAATTTTGAGATAGGTGGTAAGAAGGTGGTTCCGTGTCTATATTTTTTTTTGTTGTGGTAAAATGCATACAAACTTTGGTAAAGCACAAGAACATTGATGGTAAAACACAACAATAATTGTGGTAAATATTTTGGGAAGTTTGGTAAACCTTACATATAGTGTGTGGTAAATCTCTATATATACGTTGGTAAAATACACCCGTGTAATACTCGTAAAATAATTGGGTATGGCAAACAACCATATTTTTATTTTTTATTTTTTTTCGATAGATGGAAAATAAATCAAATATTATTTTGTAAACTCCAATATTTTGTTGTGGTAAAATGCATACAAACTTTGGTAAAGCACAAGAACATTGATGGTAAAACATAACAATAATTGTGGTAAATATTTTGGAGAGTTTGGTAAACCTTACATATAGTGTGTGGTAAATCTCTATATATACGTTGGTAAAATACACCCGTGTAATACTCGTAAAATAATTGGGTATGGCAAACAACCATTTTTTTATTTTTTATTTTTTTTTTCGATAGATGGAAAATAAACCAAATATTATTTTGTAAACTCCAATATTTTGTTGTGGTAAAATGCATGCAAACTTTGGTAAAGCACAAGAACATTGATGGTAAAACACAACAATAATTGTAGTAAATATGTTGGGAAGTTTGGTAAACCTTACATATAGTGTGTGATAAATCTCTATATATACGTTGGTAAAATACACCCGTGTAATACTCGTAAAATAATTGGGTATGGCAAACAGTCATATTTTTTTTTTCGATAGATGGAAAATAAACCAAATATTATTTTGTAAACTCCAGTATTTTGTTGTGGTAAAATGCATACAAACTTTGGTCCGGCACAAGAACATTGATGGTAAAACACAACAATAATTGTGGTAAATATGTTGGGAAGTTTGGTAAACCTTACATATAGTGTGTGGTAAATCTCTATATATACGTTGGCAAAATACACCCGTGTAATACTCATAAAATAATTGGGTATGGCAAACAACCATTTTTTTATTTTTATTTTTTTCATTAGATGGAAAATAAACCAAATATTATTTTGTAAACTCCAATATTTTGTTGTGGTAAAATGCATACAAACTTTGGTAAAGCACAAGAACAATGATGGTAAAACACAACAATAATTGTGGTAAATATTTTGGGAAGTTTGGTAAACCTTACATATAGTGTGTGGTAAATCTTTATATATACGTTGGTAAAATACACCCGTGTAATACTCCTAAAATAATTGGGTATGGCATCCAGTTGATGGGCGGTTGGGTATATACAATCAAGTATAAGGACGGTTGGTGGGCGCTTCCATACGACCATCCAGTTGACCATCCTCCACTCCCACACCACTTCAATTAAAGGTTTACCAAATCCTTTGTTTGCGAGTTACCACGTTGTGAAGCAGTTATTACCATTACTATTTGTAGCACTTACCACATTGATGAAGGGTTTGTTACCATGTTCCAGAATAACCATTTTTGCTTGACGATATAGTGATATCAATCAAACCATGAGAAACAACTGAAACAATAACTTACCACGATGGAATAAAGCTTCAAAAAAACATACGGGTACGACAGTTGAATTAGGTCAAGAGAATTTAGTGAAACATATAACAATACACAAAAATACGAACGAGCTATAAGTGACATGTACCTTATAGGTAAGAAAGAACATCTAATTTATGATTTCTAGTCGTCGTTACGATAGTAAGATACAATTGGATGAAGATATTGATAGTTAAATATACAATTGGAACTTTATTATGAGTACATAGAATATTCTCTTAAGGAATGCAATGTGAGATGTGAACATATAAGCTTCAATCAAGTATATACATACATTTGGATTCATGGTAAGTACACTTGTGGTCACAATTTTACTTAAGTGAGATAATAGGACAATACATAATTCATTAAACCATAATAATGACTTCGGTTTTGAACCTTAAACCCTCGACCTAATAAACTACCACGTTTGCTTATGTGATTTGCCATAAATATACTGCATGGCATACCATAAGTTTAGGATAAGCTTACCACAATCTTACTCGACTACTTACCACACAATTCCTTAAGAACCCTAAACCCTCACAATCTTAAAACCCTAAACCCTATAATCTTAAAAACCCTAAATCCTAATGATGAAAATATTGCTAGTTAAATACATCTTTGGAACTTTATTATGAATACTTGGATGATTCTCCTAATGAATGCAATGAATGATGTGAACCTATATGCTTCAATCAAGTATATACATACATTATTGGATTCATTGTAATTATACTTGTGGTCATAATTTTAATGAATTGAGATAATATGACAATATATAATTCATTTAGACATAATAATGACTTCGGTTTTGAACCCTAAACCATCGAATGGATAAACTTACAACGTTCGCTTATGTGATTTACCACATATATACTACATGGCATACCATAAGTATAGGATAATATTACCATAAGTGAACGGTTTGACCATATCGTCCCGTTACCGTCCATATGCCACTGAACTGGAAGAAAGTTTAGGACGACTGAGGGACGTTTGGTTTGACCGTCCACAACACCGGCTCAAAGTGCTCCACATTAATTGCTTGAGAGAGAGAGAGAGAGAGAGAGAGAGAGAGAGAGAGAGGAAAATCCACTAATCAAAATAAGAAGCCTGTAACAAAAACCATATTCCAAATCCCAAGTTTCAAATCCAAAATCCCCATAGAATTAGAACAAAAAAAAATACAGAAAACAACTTTAGAAAAGAAGTAGTCAATTTAAGGATTAAGGAAACCAGTGCAAAGAGACAAAATCAATAAAGAAATAGAAAAAAGATCCAATTGTATGTATTATCCCTGTGTTGCTCAGCCAATATGCATTTATTGCTCTATGAAGAATTTGATCGATCGTGGGAGAGGGAAATGGAGACATTTGGGGGTGTTTTTTTATTCTCTCAATTTTGAGGGCATTTCAGTATTTTCCCTCATATAATTAGATTAGTTAATTAGATATGTTAAGTATTATAAATATAGGGGTCCCTCATTGTAATTTCTCCCAGTCTTTGACTTTAGGGCCCGTTTGGATTGGCTTTTAAAAAAAGCAGAAGCCAAAAGCAGAAGCAGAAGTGAAAGCCAAAAGCAGAAGCAGCTAACTTTTGTGTTTGGATGAAATGTTTAAAAAACAGCTTTTTTTCAATAGTGTGTTTGGATGTATAAAAGTGAAAAGTGCTTTTGAAATGTGTAAATTACCAAAAAGGATATGCTATTTATATATGATAGTATATATTTATAGTGTAATATAAATAAGTTAATAGGGACATTTATGACTCTGCACACATTACTAGGTGCTTTTGGCTTCTGCTTTTCGGAGAAGCACCACCTGGGCTGCTTCTCCCAGAAGCACTTTTGCAGCTTTTCGAGGTGCTTTTGCTTTTTCTAAAAAGCCAAAACAAACACCATTTTTCCTTCAAAAGTGCTTTTGGCAGAAGCAAAAGCCAAAAGCACTTGGAAAAAAGCCAATCCAAACAGGCTCTAAGAAAAGTTTTTGATGGGTCCTCATATCTAATAAGCCCTCTTTGAAATGCATTAATAGTTGTGTATAGTTTGTAGTATTAAATTGAACATCAATCCTTACTTAAAATAAGGGAAATTTATTTATTGGTACTATTTTGTAAATTATACTCCCTCCATTTCATAATATCTGTTATGCATGTAAACAAGACATGTGAATGTCTAGTGTTCAACATCCATGTTCATGCCTTGATCATAAGGTTAGACATGTGAAAGTCTTGAAATGCATATGCCTTGATTATGAGGTTAGTAAATAGTGAGAGGATAAAAAAGTTTATAAATAGCCTATGTAATGTATTGAGAAAAGAGAGAAAAAATTTTATGCAAGCTTAATACTTGTTTCATCTCATGCCATAATTGTTACACTTTATCCATTTTATTATCCCACCTTTAAACTTCATTTCTTTCACCATTTAATCCCAATTTCCATTACAATACTTCCACTATAAACACAAGCTAATAAGCCATATACCATTTTATTATACACATACATAAATAAATATAGTTATTTCTACAACACGTTATCAGCACGAGCTCTATTAGAGTTTGCCAATTCTACCAAGGTTTTGTTGGAGTTCTGTTGAAAATTTAATTCATACCGGGGTTCTGCCAAAATTTTTCAAATCCGGAAGAAAATCACTTGAGGTAATATATTACAACTATTTTCAATATCAATTATGACTAATTTTTCAAAACAGGAATCTATGCCGTTGGAAAGATCCGGGGATTAATTATTTATCTTGAAATATGGATATTAAGATTTATTTGGAAACAATGGGTCTAGAAAAGACCATTATATAAAAAAAAAAATATACGGCCACAGGCCTAGACCGCAGAAAAAAAATACGGCCACAGGCCAAGACCTAGAAAAACAAAACGGTCAAAAGATCATATTGGTCTATATATGGGAAATAAGCATTTTGCCAATTCTTATTTTTGATAAGAGATAGTGACAGTTCCCTTAATGTGGGGGCAAATGGCAGCTCTTTGATAAAATAAAGATTTTTTGCTGAAATCCCAAATGCGAGGCATCATAATGACTGCAAGACTATAAGTCTGTAAATGATATAAATCAGTCATGTTCAGAATAATGTCACGATTGAGATATGTGACAATATATTAATAAAAATGACATTAATACCAACAGAGTCCATAAATCTTAGTTCGGTTATACCAACAGATTTCGTGGGTCTTTAGTTTGGTGTGTACTGACAGAGTCAGATTCTTAAATGGCAAAATAATTGCCAGAAATTATGCCTCTAAAAGGCGAAGCAATTGAAGAAAAATGCTATCAATATGGCAGGAGGACATAGTCCCATAATTTGTCGTACGACTAATGAATTGGTACTAGTTACCGAGAATTATTGTTAAATAAAGCAAATAAAGGTTGAAATAAACCTTGCTAAAGTACGACAATATAAATATTACAAAAGGCCATTATTGATATGCTAAAAATATCATCGAAAGATATACAAATTTCTTCAATGATACAATATTATTATATTGTTTTTATTACGCTTTGAATTTTTTTTTAATTTCTGCTATATTATTATGCATTGTGTTGTTTCACTTATATTTAATCTTGTTTTAATATTAATTATATCTTGTTTTAATTACAGCAAAATGGGGAATTATAAAAGTGATAATATATGTCTTATTGATAGTGCTTCAACGCACACGATACTAAAAGACATAAGGTATTTTTCCAATTTAAAAATGGGAGATACAAGCATAAACACAATATGTGGTAGTGCAAATATTATACAAGGAATTGGCACAGCCAACCTTATTTTCCCAGAGGGAACAAAATTAATTGTGAAAAATGCACTCCTATCTCCCAAGTCTCGAAGAAATTTATTATGTTTTAAAGATATCCGAGAAAATGGGTATCATCTCGAGACATCGACTTCAGAGAATGTCGAATATTTATTAATTACAAATACCACACATGGTAAGAAATATATATTGGAAAAATTACCAGCTCTGTCTTCTGGATTGTATTTTTCAAAGATAAATACAATTGAAAATTATCACTTAGACCACAGGTCTAATATTCCCCAAATAAACCAGAGGTTTATTAATGGCCAGAGGCCCACTAATATATATCATCCCAAAATAGGCCAGAGGTCTATTGGAAGCCATATGTTTACTGATGAATATATGATATGGCATGATCGCCTAGGCCATCCCGGCTCTACAATGATGAGGCGAATTATTACAAATAGTCATGGCCATTCATTAAAGGGACAAAAATTGCTGCAACATAATGATTATATATGTGTTGCTTGCTCCCAAGGAAAATTAATTTCCAAACATTCACCAACAAAAGTGGGAACTGAAAGCCCCAGTTTTCTTGAAAGAATTCAGGGTGATATATGTGGACCTATAGATCCACCATGTGGACCATTTAAATATTTTATGGTGCTAATTGATGCATCAACACGATGGTCCAATGTATCATTATTATCATCTCGTAACCATGCGTTTGCAAAATTACTTGCTCAAATTATTAAATTACGAGCACAGTTCCCTGATTATACAATAAAAAATATCCGGTTGGATAATGCTGGTGAATATTCATCCCAGAGGTTTGATGAATACTGCGTGTCAATTGGCATAACAGTTGAGCATCCTGTTGCTCATGTCCATACACAGAATGGACTTGCTGAATCGCTTATAAAGCGTTTACAATTAATTGCCAGACCATTATTAATGAGATCTGGATTGCCATTGACAGCTTGGGGGCATGCAATATTACATGCAGCAAAATTGGTGCGGTTAAGGCCGACACATTATCATGAATACTCCCCTATACAATTAACATTTGGGCATGAACCCAATATATCCCATCTCAGAATATTTGGTTGCGCTGTGTATGTCCCGATTGCACCACCTCAGCGCACAAAGATGGGTCCCCAACGTAGATTGAGAATATATGTCGGGTATGAATCACCATCGATTATTCGATATCTCGAACCATTAACTGGTGATTTATTTACTGCGAAATTCAAAGATTGTCATTTTGACGAATCTCATTTCCCGACATTAGGGGGAGACAGAAATCAACCAAAGAAAGAAAAAGAAATCAACTGGAAAACACCGTTAGATTTCTTCGATCCTCGTACAAATGATTGTGAACTAGAAGTACAAAGAATTGTACATTTGCAGAGTATTGCAAATCAATTGCCGGACGCATTATGCGACTCTAAAAGAGTAACAAAATCTCTTATACCGGCAGCAAATGTTCCAATCAAAATTAATGTCCCAGAGGGACCAATTACAAGTGCCAAAGATGAATCTACTGCACGCTTGAAGCGTGGTAGACCACCAGGTTCAAAAGATAAAAATCCTCGAAAGAAAAGAGGATCACAAATAATTGAAAGTGACAAAATTACAGAAAATATTCCAGAGGAAAAAGAAGTTCTTGAAGAGCAAGTAGCTTCAGAGGAGCAGGAACTTGCAGCTCCAGAGGAGAATGAACTTGAAAATAATGAAATATCAATCAATTTTGTCACAAGCAGAAATGTTTGGAATCGAGATGCAATTATCATAGATAATGTATTCTCGTACCACATAGCACTTGACATCATAAATGATGACGAGGATCATGAACCAAATTCGGTTGATGAATGTCGGAAAAGAAAAGATTGGCCAAAATGGAAAGATGCAATCCAATCTGAATTGGATTCCCTGGCTAGACGAAATGTGTTTGGACCGATTGTCAAAACACCAGAAAATATAAAGCCAGTTGGATACAGATGGGTTTTTGTAAGAAAAAGAAATGACAAAAATGAAATTGTCAGATACAAAGCGAGATTAGTCGCCCAAGGGTTTTCACAGAGACCCGGATTTGATTATGATGAAACATATTCCCCCGTAATGGATGGAATAACATTTAGATATCTTATCAGTTTAGCAGTCCATCAAAATCTTGAAATGAGATTGATGGATGTTATTACTGCGTATCTATATGGAAATTTAGATACAGATATCTATATGAAGGTCCCAGAGGGATTAAAAATGTCAGAGACATATGAATCAAATCCTAGATATATGTATTCCGTCAAATTACAAAAATCCCTATATGGACTGAAACAGTCCGGGCGAATGTGGTATAACCGACTCAGTGAGTCATTGATACAAGAGGGTTATACAAATGACCCAATTTGTCCATGTATTTTCATTAAGAAAAATGGACAAGGGTTTGTAATCATTGCAGTTTATGTTGATGATCTCAACTTGATTGGAACTCCAGAGGAGCTCCAAAAGGCTGTTGAATACCTAAAAAAGGAGTTTGAAATCAAAGATTTTGGTAAAACCAAATCATGCCTTGGTTTGCAAATTGAATATTTAAATAATAGAACATTTGTCCATCAAACAGCTTATACTCAGAGAGTATTAAAGCGATTTTATATGGATAAAGCACATCCATTGAGTACTCCAATGGTCGTAAGGTCACTTGATATAAAAAAGGATCCGTTTAGACCACAAGAGGAAGGTGAACAAATTCTTGGACCAGAGGTCCCATATTTAAGTGCCATAGGTGCTTTAATGTATCTTGCAAACTGCACTAGACCAGATATATCATTTGCAGTAAATTTATTAGCGAGATTCAGTTCATCTCCTACTAGACGACATTGGAATGGAATTAAACACATATTTCGCTATCTCCAAGGAACTATTGATCTTGGGTTATTTTACCCAAATGACTCTCGACATGAAATAATCGGCTTTGCTGATGCCGGATATTTATCAGATCCACATAAAGCCAAATCTCAAACTGGCTATGTTTTTACATGTGGTGGTACTGCAATTTCATGGAGATCAATGAAGCAGACTTTGACTGCTACTTCCTCAAATCATGCTGAAATTTTAGCAATCCATGAAGCCAGTCGAGAATGTGTATGGTTGCGATCTTTGATGCACCATATATTGAAAAATTGTGGCATGGCTACTGAAGAAAAAATATCCTCAACAATTTTATATGAAGATAATGCAGCTTGTATAGCACAATTGAAGGGAGGGTATATTAAAGGAGATAGAACGAAACACATTTCACCAAAATTTTTCTTCACTCATGATTTACAGAAAAATGGTGAAATAGATGTGCAGCAAATCCGTTCAGCTGATAATCTTGCAGATTTATTTACCAAGGCACTACCAACAGCAACATTCGAAAAGTTGGTGAAAAGCATTGGGATGCGCCAACTAAAGAACCTCAACTGATGCTTTGATCAGGGGAGAAGTAAATATGCAAGAATCATGTACTCTTTTTCCTAACTTGGATTTTTTTCCCATAGGGTTTTTTCCAAGTAAGGTTTTAACGAGGCATATTCTTCGTATTGACGACATTCAAGGGGGAGTGTTATGCATGTAAACAAGACATGTGAATGTCTAGTGTTCAACATCCATGTTCATGCCTTGATCATAAGGTTAGACATGTGAAAGTCTTGAAATGCATATGCCTTGATTATGAGGTTAGTAAATAGTGAGAGGATAAAAAAGTTTATAAATAGCCTATGTAATGTATTGAGAAAAGAGAGAAAAAATTTTATGCAAGCTTAATACTTGTTTCATCTCATGCCATAATTGTTACACTTTATCCATTTTATTATCCCACCTTTAAACTTCATTTCTTTCACCATTTAATCCCAATTTCCATTACAATACTTCCACTATAAACACAAGCTAATAAGCCATATACCATTTTATTATACACATACATAAATAAATATAGTTATTTCTACAACAATATCTGTATTTTAAGCATAAGCTATCATTTTATCCTTCCAACTAAACGTAATTAGTTTGTGTAAAGGAACAATATTGTAAGAATAGCTTCTATATAAACTAGAATAGCAATATTTTTTGGGCATCTACCGAGTATCTCAGACCATGTTAGGCCCAATACTGATCTCTCGAGGATCTGGTGAGCATTTAAGAGTTATTTCTTCCAAAGCAGAATTTTGCATACACATACTTGAACCCCAGATATTTCCTTAAACTCCTAAAAGAGCAATACTGAGAAAATATACTACTAAATGTCACCTATTGTGAAATGATATTTTGTTTCTAAAGCTACCAATATAATGAAATGGATGTAGTATTAACTCTGTAATTGAATTTTGTGTGATTGTATTATACTCATAGAGACCTACCAGTAAACTCATCCCTACTTCATAGATCCAAGAAATCTTTTGGTTTATCTAAAAAAATTCTGATTTTAAGTATAAAAGCTCATTCTTACACCCATACGTGAGATATTTTGCACAAGAACAGCCAGTGAGACCAAAAAGATAGGCATATTAGTTACAAATATTTCCTAACGTACAAAGACAGGTAATAACAGTAAGTGACTCACTCGCAAGTGTGGCAGTGTCATTGTATATCTGAAATTTTCTTGAAGCATGGAGGGATAAGAAGCAATATAGCTTGTCATGGTCCCCTCGATGACAATGAATGATACTACTGATGATATTCATCACATTGTCTGCTGAGTTTTCCTTGAATAGCTCCAAGCCAACATTATGAAGTTTGAGGCTCCAGCAGAAGTTTCGTGCACGGTCACCAGCAATGAAAATGCAACAAAAAAAGACTTGTCTCCTAATTTAAGCTCGATTCCTTGGAAACTGGGCTAAGCTCCGAGGCCTTAGCCAATTTCGCCTGCACGAGCCTATCCAAGATGGGAGGCTCTAATGGAACAGGATCAAGGCAACGCTCCGCAGTGCCAACAATAACCTGTTTGGTGAAAACAGTGTACTTAGGACAAGGAAGCAATTTGGTGTATTCGGGGATTAGGGTGCATTATACTGACAAATGGCATTTGGTCGCATGATGATTGGAAGTTCAATGGCAAGAGTGTACCTCATCAAGCAGGAAATCGACAGCAGCTTCATCTTCAGAAATGTCCTTTAGTGTAGACTTCAAAAAGTGAATGTCCAGTTGAATCTGCTGGAATCCACTGCGGTTAAATGTCTGAAGCCGCACAAATTCCTGTAGACTCTTTAAGGAAAGTTTCACTATTGTTGTTATGACAGATCCCTGCAGTTGAAAAAAGAAAGAATTACCGGTCAATATTTGCCGCCATATTGATGATGTGTGGTTTCTAGTACAAATAGGAATTTCGCAACCTGTGTGTTCTCAATTTTTGTGAAAATTTCCATTTTCTGTTTGAACAGTTTTGCTAAATGAGTCTCCAGAAGTTGGCTTCTGGCCTTCTGAGTTGTTGACCGACTCAGTCTATCATCCCTTAATGGATTACTGCGAGAAGATGTGGTGCTTCCATTGCTCTCTGTTCGATGATGCTTCCGATGAAGACCTTGAGGCAAAAGTTGCTTGACTTCATTTTTTATTTCTTCAAACTAATATCAACAGGAAAGTGTTAGTTCGCAATTAGCTAATTTGAAATCTGCACGATAGGATTTACAAACGTGAACTTTGCAAAACAGTATCACATAACATGTAATGGAAATGGCAGGGGAGGAATCACCTGTTGAAGAAGTAAATCCACAGACATATGCACTTCTCTGGGCTCTTTGTGCTACCACCAAGAACAGCAATATAATATCAGATATATTCCAGGGCCATTGAAGTATAGAGAACCGAAATGTCCAAGCGATTGTTACCTTAACCCAGTTTGGAGCTGCAAACCTCTTCTTCAGCATAACTGTTATCTTCTGAGTTCTTATTTTTATGTACTGAAAAAGAGTTGTGTTATACAAGCCATTGCAGCAACTAAATTGAACAATAATAGGGGGATGCATTCAGCAACAGAATCACTGCCATGGTTAGTTCTTTTTAACATTTCATCTTACACAAGAGACCACTAAAAACAAAAATATAAACTCACAAACCTAAGCCTGAGAAATTGAATTGTCCGTTTCATTGAAAAAAGAATCACAAAGAAATGCAGCACCTTGTGAAATGGCACATCGGATAAAATGCACACAAATCATTATATGCACAACTTCTTCAATTCTCATGGACAGTCGGCATATGTAAAATATTTGCCAAATGCAGAAGGAAATCATTACTCCAAAGTGACTATAAAATTAGAAAAGTTAAAAGTGACTGCAATAAATAGTAATCTGTTAGTTCAGATCTAGCTGCTTACAAGGTGCAAGAACATTTCACTAGATGATCGGAAAATACGACAAATTTCTCCAGGGACAAATGCTGGGCCATATTCAGAAGCTCGGACCCCACCACCAGAAAAAGAAGATGCTATCTCCTGAGATTGTATTGGAATTGTCATATTAAGTCTGGAGCTACCGAGCAGTATATTTTAGATATTGCTCAAATAAATAACAAATTAAGTTATAGGTATTTTGGGTCCTTGCCTCAGTGATTCTCGAGACAGCATTTTGTTCAATAAAAAGACATAATTGAGCCAGTACAAGAACAAGGCCAGCAGAAATTTTATCAGCAGGTATGTCTACCAAGCCTAATTCCTGTCTATTTACATTATTCTTCCCTGAGAGCAAGCAGAAATAGCCATCAAGTTTCCTGAAGAAATTCTGAAAGCCTTCTTGGACCCAATCAATTGTCAAATCTCTCAACTTCAGTAACAATGGTGAATTTTCATCAAGCAGCTGTCTGAATTCCTGTAACATCAGTATCAACAAAAACAATGTAACAGAAGATTATTGAGACAAAAATTGGAGGACAAGCCACAAGCTTATTCCAAATGGTTAATCAGCTATTAACAAACAAAATTCAATAGAGTAATGTAATGTAATTCCGCCTATGACATAATAAGGAATCTATTATAGAGGACCCTCCTACCGTTGAGAAAAAAAATGATATATCTTCTAAGTGCCAGAAAACAAGATAACCCATCAAGTGAAATGTGAAATGCTACGGTCTAGCAATGTATCACCGAGAAATTGAAATTTTGAAATTACTGTGAGAATTCCAGGATCAATCAACTCAAACACTATATGCTTATCTTTTTTTTTTTCTTCTCTCTCTCTGTCTCTCTCTCTCTCTCTCTCTCTCTCTCTCTCTCATATGCTCACATCACACATAATAATACATTCAATTAAAATTGCAAAATAATATGAAAACAAATGTTTCAATTGAAGAGATAACCTTGACCCAGAAAACAAAAAGAAAATGATATATATATATCTCCAAGAAAGGTTTGGAGAAAGAATGTCAAAAGATCACATTGACACTATTTTCACTTGATGCAACAGTATGACACTATGACTTAACATTATCTTTACCAGTAAGATATTTGTACTGCCTTGTATCATGGCCTCTTTGCTAGCCTCAAGGGCTGCATGTAAAGAATGTTCATCATGGATTCCATCCTTATGTACTACTTGGGCTTTCAAAACGGCATCTACATAAACATTATAGTTAGAATTAGCACAATTAGAATGCACCAGGAAACAAAACTCAGTATTTTTTCTAAGAGAACCAGATAGAATAGGCAAGTTCGGCAAACTAATGAATTCTCAAGCTCCAGCTCAAGAAATTATGGGTCCAAAGAATGCAGGAAATGGAAAATGGAATTATATATGCAAAGCTCAAATAACAATGGACGGCAATGTTTATATATATAAAACCTTATGTAGATCAGTCAAACTGACAAATATTCTGGGATTAGTGGAGAAAAGTTTACTCAGGTATTCGATTAAATTATTAAACTTCTATAAATTCCTAGATCACAGTAATTGGAACTTCTAGGTTTATGTTTTATGAAACAGAGACAAACCTGAAATACGAAGTAACAACCGATTAAACGCGCTGGAGAAATAATCCTTCAGCACAACATGAGCAGACTGAAAACAACACCACAATAAGAACATATATTTATCAAATGCAATTAAACATGCAATCCAGATGAATCAATGTACACTTTTACCTGCAAAGCAAGATCAGGGAGGGAAGCTTCAGGTAACACTTCATCCATAAGAAGCACATCAGTCCAAGTGACTCCTGGAAATCATAACAAAACACAGATAACAAAATAGTATGGACCAAATGTTAATAAAACTCAAGTACCAAATACAGAGTTACTCCCCATACGCAGAGAAAACAAAGTGAAAACATAGAGGGCTGGTCAAACGTAATCACAAGAACTTCTTTGTATTGAAGAATAATTTAAAATAACAGGATTGTGCATGTGTTGCAGAAACCTATGATATGATGTGTGTAAGGAAATTAAGCCCAAAACAGATATATTGAAGAATGATTTCATTTTTTGTCATATAAATACATACATACATACATAACATATATATATATATATTAAAATAGCAGAAGCATTTCATAGTCTATCAAGCTCTTCCTCATATTTGAGTACTCAAATATAAGTTTTTATTTTTAACCATAGTGGTATGAACCACTATTGTCCTATTTTACAAATATTAGATCATCAACCTTCATGAATCAAAAAGCATAGACAGCATGCGCCACCTAGTGGTAAAGTACAGATTGCTGATCCTAGTAATCGAACAGGATCTTATATGCATATTTAGAAAAGCAAAAAATGGTCAAACTTGCTCATGTTCTTTGCATAAATTGTCTCTGGGAAGAAATTACAAATATTTGAATAATAGTTAAGCTGCTTCACAGCAAGGGCCAAAATGATAGAATACCACTCAAATAAAGAAATTCACCAATGCAATATTTCAACCAGAAAAGTTAAGGAGCAGTAAATAATTCTTACAGACTTCAATTCCTTATCACACAGAAAGAATTAATAATGAGAAAATTCTTTTCTACTTTCTTCTGAGTAATCTACTAATTTTGAGATGATTGCTCCTATTTGTGAGCATGTCTGTAACACCCCCATTTTCAGCGCAGAAGAAAGACCGGGTATTACTCTAGATTTTCCGGCTCATGAGTGAAGGTTGACCCTATAACCGAACATTAGCTCTTTCCAGTCTTTGGCCTCACTCGCACACCCTGAGAGACTTTCAGGAGGTCACCCATCCTAGAATTGCTCCAAGGCAAGCATGCTTAACTTTGGAGTTCTTATAGGATGGTTACTAAGAAAGAATTGTACCCTGTTGGTACGGTACAAGTATATTGTTTCACTCCATTTAAGCCATTATCCGGGGGATTACAATGTCAAATGTTGTTGGTTTATCCAGTGAATTTTACATAGGAGGTCATTCACACATACAAGGAAGATGAAGATGTAAACTAACATCAGAAAGAATTATAAGAGAATAGTAAATTCTGTGGCTGAGTAGTTGAATGAACTTACGGAAAATTTCCACTAGATCCACAGAATGAATTTGCTTCTTAATTTGTTGGTGGGCAGTTTCAAAGTGCCTAAGATTTAGAAAATATCATAAATAAATTCATATAATAATAAGAAATTTTACACACTACAGAAATACAGTCATGAAACTATTAAGGAAAAGAAGACATACTTCTGAATAAGGTCATGGGCAAGTTTAGACAGCTGTGGTTCTGAATATGAGAAAATTTCTTTGTAAGCACGAATCGCTTCCGCAAATTCATTAATGGATGCCTGAAATTTAAGCAATGTTTCAAAGCTTCATTGATAATGTAGAATATATTACGAATCATAATGAAAAAAAAGGGATGATAGACAAGATAGACACTCTATTGTCTAGACTACTGAAAGAAAAGATAAGCTGCCTTACTAAGAATTAAATTTTGAGAACTTCATCTGTTGATATATGAGCAAACCATATCCACATTTCTTATATCAGTCATTCTAATGCAGCCAATTTACAAACCCTCAAACTACACATTCCTCCCAAACTGTTGAATCGTCAAAATACACCAAGGTAATATAGAACAAAATGGGGAGAAAATATTTCTTTTCACCTCATGTGCAGTAACAGAAGCTGAATCGGCAAGTCTTTCGTGGTCCAAAGCATTAGCATCCACTGTATCTTTTGCTAATTCATTAGACCCAAGGTGCAGGTCCATAAGGTATTGCTCCAACTTTTCATACAGTTTAACTTTCAGGTTTTCAACCTAAACAAAATAATTATAAACACACCTGAGCACAATATTGGCAAGAAGGTAATACCTAAACGTTATGTAAAATACTATTTCCATTTATCATAATAAATACTAAAGGCCAAAATGTCAATCAAATACACTGGAAAATAACATTTAACAAGAATATAACAGTGTATCTAAATGTAAATTAATAAAAAGCGGGGGCTAAGTTTCACAACTGAACACTCCCATATTCAGTTTGTCAAGACAATGATATTGCACAAATAAATAATCAATCAGTGCAAACTAGATACAAACCGGGAAGTCCAACTGCTTAAGAAGCATGACAGCCTCAGCTCTTGTTTGAATGGACTCGGTATCTGAGAAAACCTTCCCCTGTAAGTCACAATTAAAAATATAAAAATTGTTTACTTTAGGATAAAGTTTAACTGTTACCCCAGCCACACAACCCCCAAAAAAAAAAAAAACAAACAAAAACAAAAACAAAAACAAAAACAAAAACAAAGACAAAATATGCTCATTTTTAACTAAAGTTCATTTGAAAAACAACCAATAACCTCTTGGTGGCTTTCAAATTAGCAATCAACCACAATAGATACTTTTTGAATGAAGCAAGAAACTGTATTCTACTGCTTCAGCATATTAAGTCACTCAATCACAACACACCTCCAGTGGATTTCAATCGAAGGTATCACCATCATATATAAGCCTATATGGCTATATCCGACATTGTCGAGTTGCCCAATGCATCAGCACATCTCAGCATTGTGAGCAACTAAGATAGATTTAAAATATAAAACGTCTCTTTGAATAGTTTCATTCCAATTATTTTTTTTGAGTTCCCCACCCTGCTCCATGTAATAGGAACTAATGACAATTTATAATACATATAGTTTCTATTTTTAATTGTGTCTTCTTGAGTTTATCCAAAACCAAAATCAACTTTGCCTAATATCAATCATGTGGATTTATTTACTTAAAAAAATGGACCATGGGCACATTAAGCACTAACCTTACTGTTCAATTATCTGACTATAAGTGTTTTATAAACAAAGAAGAACCCCCCACCAGGCATCAATTTAACAAAAATGAGTGAGTTCAACTTTTATAAATGAAATAAAACCTAGAAATAAATTACTATATGATATCTTCTAAATTAATCAAAAACTGCCCTCCGACACCTTCGGTACTAAATAAATAACCATGAACCTGTTCCAATAAAAGTAGCATTTAATTTACAAACACTTAAGTGCTCGTTTTATGGGACCTCTAAAGCTTAAATGATTAAGTGACTGGATCAAGATTTTGAACCAGTAATTTTTGCTATTAAAAATATATTTTAAGTAACTTCTCGTGCAGTAAAAACAAGTAACAATTAAATCTCTTTATTATGGACAACATTTTTTACACATAATATTCAGACCTACATACTCAATTACGTAAATGAATTTGTTGTTATCAAACAGACTCAATGAATAAGCACTCAATCCATTAAGGTGGTGAGTATGTTTATCAAGTCCTCAGTGACCTAATATTTCAAATTTGAGGTTTCAAACTGCAAATTTCATACTTCAATTTACCAAGCACAGCCTAAAGAAATTTCAGCACTTAGTAATGTACGCAGCTACATGCCATTTAACTTTTTCTACTTTATAAATGGGAAATAGCCAGGACTATTAACTTTTTCTACATGCCATTTAACTTTTCTACCTGGAATATATCTATATAGTATATTTTCTTTATTATAAATAAGAATCCAGTTACAATGTCCTTATCTAACATATATTAACGTAAAACATCGAAGGCAATAAATGTAATTTTGAATATTACTTCTCTAACTCGATTATTAACTATTTCAATGTATTTCTTTTTAAAAAATAACTTTATTGACTACTTACTTCCTTATCTAAGATTTAGATTTGAACACGTAAAGATTAATTTAGCAGATTAGTATATTAACCACATATGTAACCATTCCTTTTGCCTTACTTACCTTTATATAATATACGATAAAATAATAATTTTACTATTTTTGCAAAAGAAACAAACACATGATATGTGTAATTGCTAATTGTCACTAATAATAACAATTTAAAGCCCATGTTCCTCATTTGTTAATCCTTACTATGTCTCAACAGGTTCTAAGAATTAGGCCTTCAACTTTAGAAGCAACAACTAACAAGGTAAAACAACATATGCATGCCTGCAAATTCTTGATGATTATATTGACAGCCTCTTCTGATTGCCTCTTACAGTCTTGAAATGAAGAATCCCCATAAGCCTGGTATTGTTAAGATCAATATAATCATAGTCCGAGAAAAAGCATTGCTATAAATAAATAAAAATCAATTTCTACATAAACAGACAAGGATAAATGACTTTGAACCTTGAAGATTGGCATTGCTCCAATGTAGAATTTGACAGCATCAGAATAGGCTTCAGACTTGATGCACTTCTCAAGTCTTGCAGGCAAATCATAAATAAACTGCTCTTAACCATTAAAACAAAATCTGTGTTACTTGTAGTTGAAAATTAGAAAATTAGATTGAACAAGAATTTCGACGTGTTAAGCCAGCATAAAAGAGCTATTCCAGATGATATGTGATCTAGAGTGACTCTCGATTCATAGCTTATGCTTATGATAAATTCAACTTGCCGCATGAGGCAAAGGAAAACTGGACATTAGATATTCACTCACAAATATGTTTCTTCTCTGATAAATGGCATCTTTTATTTATTAGAAATAACTCTACAAAGCAATTTTATAGCGCGTAACTGAAGACAAAAGCATTGAAGGATTTATGAGTACACAAATACCTGAACTTTACGTAAGAGATTACGGGTGCGATGAAGCTTCTCTATGTGTTCTCTCTTCTCAAAAAGAGAAGTGTTGACTCCATCACTTCTAGATTGCACAGACATAATCTGGAACAGTTACAAGATAATTTATCTTAAACAACATTGTTCATTTCCATGCATCATAGATCTGAATATCTGAGCATGCCCTTTGAAAATAACTCAAAAATTATTCACAAAGTACCTTTTCAAGAAGCTGTTCCATGTTTGTTTCCATGCCAACAATATTATTTTTCATCCTTGGAGATCAGCATATTAAAGTTATTAACATAGAGATCAATGTCTTACAAAAGCTTAGAATATGTAACATGTCAATAACAGAATGGAGGATATTTTCAATTGACATTTCGAGAAAAAGATAGAGCATTGATAACAACATTATGCTAATCAATAATAACAAAAGTCCCTAGATATTCGGCAAACACATGTTTATTATGATTCAAAAAAATTACTCTGTTCAATTTATGAACATCAGTATACACTTACATAATATATTCACATATTCCCTCCGTAATTTAAAAATTCAACATTTCAGGATTTCACGCAATCCAATACATATTTTTAAAGAGTAATATCTCATATTTTATTAAAAAGAAAATTATAAAACTTCAATATTATAAAACTATGTGATTAGACGAATCTAACAACATCTCACTTGACTATGTTTTATCTTATGTAACTATATTAAAAGGTCGAATCAAAATTACTCAGTGAATAGTGTTTACTATGCCAATGTTAGAATTAATCCATGGCGGAGGGAGTATATGCTATCAATAGAATCCTTCCATGTATTATATCAATATCACCAGCTAGCACTCTCCCTCTAGTTGGAAAATAGATATTAAACATGCCCAGCATGCTACTAATGCCTGGTAGTGCCTTAGTAAACAGGTCACGCCAATTCGTTCTTTAGTCTTCACATGGCCTGTGATGGGCCTCTCTCAGATAAAGTGGCATTTAACTTCAAATGAAACATTGGCTTTGGTGCTATGATATTTCTTGCAATTAACAAACACCATCATAAACTTAAGGGGCATTCGTTCAACCCAGGAATCTCAAAATTGGATTTAAATCATTAGGATTTTATCAGTTAAGTGATTCACCAACCTTTTTATGTGATCGTTAATCCAAATCTAAACCCAAATATGCTGCTCCAAACGTGAAATTATGATATAAATCCCAATCTTCTTACAAAACACCCGCTTACTGACTGACACATATATTCACACATTTATGACATCAATAGACTACCATTTACTGTATCACACAAGATAACCATATGCATCATGAACTTACCCCAACTTTTAAACATCAAATTGAAAAGTTTATGTACCTTTTGATTGTATCAGTGGCACTAATGAACTTGTTGTAATTTTCATACACCAACATTTGCAAGTCAGTGTCAAGATTTTTTATCTCAGCAGCCATTTCTACATGCTTCTGAAGAAGCCCTTCTAGATTTGACTTTTGTACCTACAAGATTATTTGAAAGATTTAATATAACAAGGGGAAAACATGCATATAGATTTTCATATATATTTAATGCACAAGCCAGGAAACTCCTTATACTTAATGGGCAAGGGAAGAGTACAGATCTGTCAATCACATTGAACAGTCTTGATCACCAGCCAATTAAACTGAGCTTATGAAGCAATCGTGCTCTAACTATTCAGAAACTACAAATTTCCTCATGGTAAAAACAGAGTAAATGGCTGTAGAACATAAGCCACATGCTGCCGCATACCCTTCTTAGCAGGCATTTGGTTCAACAAGATTGAAATGGGAATGGGATTTAACTCCTCCACATTTAAATTAGAGATTTCAGCTACTCATGTTATTATATATCCAAACATGAAATCCCTTCTTCTAAACAAAAAAATTGGATAGGAATCCAAACTTTCTCAGCAAGCGTCCCCTCAAATCTTCCCAACAGCACCCCCAATAGAACCCATAATAACCCATTCTTCCTTAAATTCATGTGAAACAATCAAACACTTTCAGACTGACAACGCACAACTTATTGGCATGGAATGAAAACAAAAACAAAAAACCTACTGACATATGTTCAGTTCAAATCCATGGATCCATGAATCAAGAATCTAGAATCATATTACTTCAATTCCATTTACTCAGTGTTGTTGCCGCTACTAACTGACATATCAATCAGTTAAAGAAATAACTGATGCATATGCTATAATGCTACACTACTATAGCATATGAGAGAGGGAAGGGAAAAAAAAAAATTGCGGCATTAAGGGACCTCTGAAAAATACTTCAAAATTTTCAGTCCTCGCAATGGTGGAACTAGTCTTTCAAACTTTTGCTTCCAGTGAATGGTACTATATCATTATGCTACCAAGAAAAAAGGAACATAACAGAGGAAATATACACAAAAAGGAAATCACTCAATTGAAATTGACAGGTTCCGGTTCTGTACTACTACATCACAGAGGGAACATCAGAATAAAGAATTCAAGTTGGTAGCTCAACCCATCAAACTCTATCCAAGAAAGGAGCGGAAACAGATCAGATTGACGCGAATCAAGCCAGAGTTGAGCTAAATCAAGTGGTCAATGTACTCGAACGGGGCGTACCAGGAGATTCATGTACTGATCGGCATCGAAGGAGGCGGTGTTGATGGTATCGAGTGTGGCAAATCTTGACAAAACATTTGTCTGAGGCATTGACGCGGAAGAAGGATCTTGAGAATAGAAACTCGACAAGAGATCCCTCATTCTCTTGGCCTTGTCATCCAGCGGCATTCCCCCTTCTATGTCCATGTTAAGCCGTAATTTATTCCTTCGACGTTGCTTCCGCTGCAATTCTTTCCTCTCCGACAACCCGCAGTGAGGGATTTGGGAGTCCACCCGCCGGCGGCGTTTCCACGATGGTTTATTGATCTGACGGGAATAAAAAAAATTCCCTATTATGAGTGTCGGTTTATTATTTTTCTGGTCACAACGGCAAGTAATTGGGTTTTTCTTTTTTTTTTAAAAAAAAAAAAAGAAAATAAATCTTATGTGATTAATTATGTTTCAAAATTTTTATACACAATTCAATACATTTATGTGTTTTTTTTGAACGATTCAATACATTTATGTTAATATCTATATAAATAAAAAAATATATAAAATATATATTCTAAAACTATATGAAAAAATAAATACAACAAAATCAAACTTTGACTATATTTTTTCTTATATAATTACAACAACAATTTATATCAAATAAAACATTATGAATAGTATAAAAAATTCAAATAAAATTATTAACAGAACATAGAGTGTACTATTTTGCTAATAGATAAAAAAATAAATTAAATTTATAGGCACCTACTAATACTTTTATTTTAACTATCAAATAGTATTAGTAAGTACTTCATCCGTTCCTAAATAATTGTTTCTTTCGGCTCAATTTCAATAACCAAGATTTGCATTAATTAACTCATAAATTTATATTTTTACCCTTCTACTGAACTCATTATTAATAAATATCAACAAATAACATTTATGTAAAGTGAAGAGCAATATATCAAAAACTAAAAACATAGCATAACTACCTATAATTACCTAAAAATGACAATAAAAAAATGAAGGGAGGGAGTTAAGCAGGCAAGTTATGTCTTCCAATTATATACTATTGGCTTACATTCCCCATATCACCGCCTATCCTCTATTTTAGCCCTTTTATGACATCATCTCACCACCAATATGTTCTCTAACATCGGCTTCGTAATTTTTTTTTTTCGTAAAAAAAAAGGAAAAAAAACCAACTCATACCCACCAAAATGCACTAATTCACCCATTACAACAATCAAATACCATGCCTCCAATTTTCCAAATCCAGGACATCATACTGTTAGGTCATAATCGGCTTCAAATTTAGGAAGTTGTTCAGACATCACTAGCCAATTGTGTAAGTCCAGTGATGATTCAACATCCATTTATATGGTCGGTCACAGTCAGCCAGAGCCCAGAGGCTACGTTTGGTAAAATAAGCTTGTTAGAAATTTAAAATTTATTATTACTAATGAATAGTTTCCATAATAATAGTCAAATTTTGAACTCCACCGTTAAACTCTAACGGTGCGTTTGGTTTGAGGGATCTTAGATTACCAGTGGGAATGTGATTGCTGGGAATATAAGATTACTGGGAATATGAGATTGCTGGGAATCTTAGTTTTTTTATGTTTTAAGATTATTGCGTTTGGTTAGATTGAGAATCTCATATTTCTAGTTCTAATTAATTTACCATAATGTCCCTGAATTTCAATTGAAGAATGTTATAATTGTGTCATTTTGCTACACAATAGAAATATTTAAGCCGATTTATTTTTTAAAATATTAACAATTCTTTATATGTAATTTATTGTATGATAATTACTTATTTAATGTCTCTAAATCCTTATTATTTTTATTTTATATATAGAAGAAAAGTAAATTTTAAGAAAATATAAAAATATATATTAAAATATGAGAATATATATATATAATATGTTTAAATAATTTTCAAAATTTTTCAATTTATTTTTAAAATTAAATTTCATATATTTATCATTTTAGAAAACAAATATCTAAATTTATAAAATAAAATAAGTATAAAAAGTGGGGGTATAAAAGTCAAATTAATATAAAAGTAGGTAAAATGGAGGTGGTAATCTAAGATTACATGCCCTCCAGGTGGGAATGTGATTCCCACCTAAAACACCCAACATGAGGTGGGAATGTGACATTCCCACATGAAACATGCCCCGAACCAAACATGGGCATGTTTCATTCCCTACCCAAGATTCCAAGTGGGAATCTCAGATACCCCGAACCAAACGCCCCGTAAATTCTACCATTCCCCAATTTTTTACTTTTCAGTCTCCAATATCTAAACTATAATTTAAACTCAAACACCATTGTTTTATCCTACTTTAAAACTGGTAAAAAAATTTTACCGTTAATTTTAAATTTCAAACTCTAAATCCTAATTATTTCTCAAATGTAGCCAGAGTCTTCTAAGTTTGACAAAAAAAACGTGTTTAGTGATGTCTTTTCTCCTAAATAAAATAATTATCAAGACCAAAAGTTTGAAAGACTACTTGTCCAAGTCTTCATCATCTGTAAGTCCCAATTAAGAGTATAAAAATTGTTTGCTTAAATCCCTAACCACACTACCACAAATATAAACGTAAAAATAAAAATAAAAATAAAACCTAGAATATGATCATATTTTCCCAAAGTTCTTTTTGAAAGACAACTGATAACCTCTTAGTGGCTTTCAAAGTAGCAACCAGCCACAGTTGATTCCTTTTGTATGAAGTAAGAATCTCTGTATTCTACAGTTTCAGTATATTAAGGGTCCGTTCTGCACGTCGAGCTGTAGCTGCAGGCTGTAGCTGTGAGCTGCAGCTGTAGGGAGTTGTAGCTGTTGGGAGCTGTAGCTATCAGCATAAGTGTTCGGTACAAGTTGTTGTAGCTGTCAAAAATTAATTTGAAGAGAAAAATTAATTAAATTTGGAAAGTAGCTTACGAAAGCTCCCAAAAGCTACATCTTGTAGCTTCTATAAGGATCTGTTATGCACGCAGCTTTTTGAAGCTTTTGGTAGCTTTAGCTTTTATTTTAAAACAAAAGCCCCGTTCTGCACACTAGCTTTTGGGAGCTTTTGGAAGCTTCTTTTTAGAAGCTACCTGTAGTAGTTTTAAAAAATAAGCTGGTAGCTTATTGTTGAGCAATTATAATTTTAACCCAATAACCAACTCACTACCCAATAGTCTACTTAAATGTTTGTCCTTTTATGTTATTTCATACATTTTTTGACAGCTACAGCTAGTTGTACAGAACACTTAAATAAAACTGACAGCTACATCTCCCACAACTCCCTACAGCTCCAGCTCGCAGATACAGCTCTATGTGCAGAACAGACCCTAAGTCACTAATCATCTAAGCTAGTGTACAGAACGGTGGTTTTGTTTTAAAATAAAAGTTAAAGCTGCCAAAAGCTCCAAAGAGCTCTCAAAAGCTGCGTGCAGAACAGACCCTAAGTCACTCATCATCTACTGTCTGCTGCACATCAGCACGTCTCAGCATTATGATAGATTTAAAATATAAAATCTCTTAGAATAATTTCTTTGCAATTTTTTCCTTTTTGAGTTCCACCTGCTCCATGTAATAGTAGGAACTAATGACAATTTATAATACATATGGTGTCTATTTTTATTTGTGTGTTCTTTAGTTTATACTTCCTCTGTTCTCATATAATTGCTCCCATCATGCATTTCACGCAGTCCAAGACACATTTTTAGATGTCAATAACTCAAAGTATATATAAGTAAAAATTATAAAAAAATAATATTATAAAACTACGTGATTAGACGAATCTAACAAGATCTCACTTGACTATGTTTTATCTTATATAACTATGGCAAAAAAATTGATCAAAGTTACTCAATGAATAGTAACTACTATGCAAATGGAACAATTATATGAGAACGGAGGAAGTACGAAACTGAAAAATCTACTTTGCCTAATACCATTCATGTGGATTTTTTTTGTCCAAAACTAGAAATCGCTTAAGATCTTTGCAATTACTTCCTCCGTATTCAAAAAATTTTAACATTTATTGTTTTAACGCAATCCAATACACATTTTAAAAGAGTAATATCTTAAATTTTACTTCCTCCGTTCTTTTTTATTTGCACGTTTTGACTTTTGTCACTGTTCATTGAGTAGCTTTGACTCGACTTTTTAATACAATTATATAAGATAAAATATAGTCAAGTGAGATCTTGTTGGATTCGTCTAATCGTATAGATTTAGAATATCAAATTTGCATAATTTTTACTTTTGTGGAATTTGAGCTATTACGGAATAAAAATCTGCATTGGATTGCGTGAAATGTGGATATGTTGCATTTATTTAGGAACGGAGGAAGTATAAAATAAAAACTTATAAAACTTTAATATTATAAAATTACTATGTGAAAAAATCGAATCAAAATTACTCAATGAATAGTGTTATCCTTTTACCTTCACTTTCACACTCACATTTCATTTCCCAAAAAACAATGAAAATGTTTTCCTTTCCTGTTAGTGTTATCCTTTTACCTTACTTCAATTTGTCTCCCAACTAGAAAGTAATGGTTTCGAAGAATCAAGGTTGCATTAAGAACTAACTATAAAAGTCGCAAAAGATTAACGGATGAATTGTTTGACTTTCGCAATATGTGACAACCGGAAACACAGTTCGTAAACACATAAATTCCCAATCAATTGAGTGTTCAGACTTCAGTAGGTTTCTGGATGAGCCTTATGAGTTATAACTTATAAGTAGTCTAATATGCCCCTTTTCTTTTGGTCTTAGTATTTTTGCGCCCTGGATTTTTTTTCATGTGAACAATTGGATAGCAGTAGTACATGTACTTTGAGAAAGATGGCCATTCCCATATCTTAGAATATTAAAGCCTTTTTTTTTTTAATGATTTAATGGGAATGTTTGTGAGTCATCAAATTCAGCAGCAGATAACAGATTCGGAGAGAGAATTGTGAGGGATATGCCGATTCAATATGCTATATGCTGCTAAATCCGCTAACAACCAAACACGCTCAATGTAGATGATCATACCTCTGTCTGTTTCCTTGGGCATAATAAATTGCCTTCACCTCTTTCCTCCGTTGAACACTATAAGGCATGTTTTATGAGAGATCCATGTTGATTTGTTCGAAATATCGGTTGAATTACATTTTATTAATTGTTCCATCACTGCCACAATACATGAAAGTTGGTTTCTATCATAAGACTCTTTTTATTAGGAGATTTCTCAAAGTTTTGTATGAATTTCATGATGTGTTGCTTCCCCGTAATTTCCTTTTGCTCGTGTCGGCTCATTAGGATTTCTGACAATTTTTTTTTTATTGTTTTTTTTTATATATATATATTTTTGTGTGTGTGTCATTACATTTGTATCTTTTAGTTCCTTGACATATGATGATGCCATGCCACTAATTTTTAAGGTTTTGTTGGCTGCTGCGTGGATCGTAGTAAATACTCCCTGTTTTTTTTGTTTTTGTTTTTTGTTTTGTTTTTTTTGTTTTTTTTTTTTTATGTTATCCCTTTGAATAGTAAAAACTATCTTTGATTCATCTTTTTTATCACAGTTATATAAGATAAAACATAGTCAAGTGAGATGTTATTGGATTCGTCTAATCGCGTAGTTTTAGAACATCAAATTATTTTAATTTTACTTATATATAATATGAGATATTGATGATTGAAAATGTGCATTGGATTGCATGCAGTACAGAAATAGAGAAGTTATTAAAAAACGAAGAGTGGTAATCCTTCCTCCTAGTGTTGAGTTTTGTACTACTACTATGGAGATTTTTGGGAGTCAGCAGATCTAAGCAGGTAGCAGATTCGGAAAAATAATTATGAGAGAATATGCTCTTCTAATCCATTATATACTACCCAATATGCTAACATCGCAACATTCTCTATATGCTGTATGTTGGGATGATGGAAACACCCTCCTCCTGCATTTGCACAAATAGTCAAAAGTTGGTTAGGCCGGTACGTAATGCAAGTGGTCTTTAATTTCATTATTATCCTAGTGTAGGTTTATATTTTGCCCATGACAAATAGTATTCCTACTGTTTTTTATTTATTTAATTTCTTAATTTTTTTTGCCCATTGGGTATAATGTTACTATTCACACTCACACTTTAACTTAAAGTTTTATTATACAAGTTAAAATATAAACAATTGAGATCTTATTATATTCGTTTCGTCCTTTAATTTTTAAATATGAAATTTACTTGTACCGAACATGAGTTTATTAATAATTTAAAATATACATTGAACTGCATGCTGAGTAGGTACGTAGCAAGACTAAAAAATGGAGGGAGTATTAGAGTTCAAAATTAGAACCAATAAAGTAGAGTTTGAAAAGCTAAAGATATGATATAGGTAAAGATTAAAATTAAATGGTTACTGTATTTATTATTTATAGATTTTCAAACCATTCTTAATTAGTATTACTATTGTACAACTTAAACCTAAACACTAGAGTTTATACTTAATTAAAATCGTTGTTCGTATGCTAAATACTACCTCCGTTCTTGAAAGTTGTTTACATTTGGTTAGGTGTCACTATTCACACACTGACTTTCACTTAAAGTTTCATAGTTATACTAGTTAAAATATAGTCAAGTGAGATCTTGTTAGATTCGTCTCGTCGTGTAGTTTTTAAATATCAAACTTTTAGAAATTTTACTTATACCAAACTTGAGTTATTTATGGTTTAAAATGTGCATTGAACCGCGTGATATGTGGGTCTGTAAAAAACTTTCAAAAACAGAGGAAGTATATGTTTCGTTTCGTTTTCGTCTTCTTTTCTAAAAATATTTTTAGTTTCTTATCTTTTATATTTTTAATAATACCTTTGTGTGGTTTGAACTCTCATAACATATAGTTGTCATTGTTTACCAAAAAACAATACTTATACCCGGCAGTGGGAGAGAGCATTTGCGTGGTTTTGATATTTAAAAACTACAAGATGAGACGAATTCAACAAGATTTCATTTGGATATATTTTGTTTTTTATAACTATAACAAAAATAGAAGTCAAAGTGCTACAATAAATAGTAAAAAAAAAGTCAAAACGTTACACTTAAAAAAAAGGGAGTATATTTTAGCAGTACTATGAGGGTGTTTGTTTGTGCGTTTTGAGACAGATCATCAAATTATTGCGAATAATCAGTTAATCCTGTTTGTGTACTAACTTCCAATAATCTATTATTTGTGTTTTGAGGGAATGAAAATGCTATTTTCTTGCAGCTACATTTTGGTGCTGCAAGAAAATTGCGTTTAGCCAAAAATAGGTCTGACCATATTGTTGTCTTTTGAGTTAATGAAAAACGCAAATACAACACATTTTAATGATTATCTAATTATTGCGATTTGAAACAGTATAAGCTCATCCAAACATTTAATTTTTTTACATCACGTTTTCTTACAGCAATTATCTGAATATTCATTTTCTAAACGTTGCAGCACTTTTTAAAACGAACATCCAAACACCCTCTATATATGACTATACATACTCGGTACAAAAAAAAATGATAAAAAATTAAAAAGATTAGGTTTTTTTTGTTTTTTTGCTGAAAAAGATTATTGAAAGGCATGATAGCCAATTTTATACTTCCTCTGTTTTTTATTTTTGCTACATACCACTCAGCACGTAGTGCAACATACATTTTAAATTTTAAATGATTAATAACTCAGTTTGGTATAAGAAAAAATTCTACAAGTTCTATATCTAAAACTACACGATGAGACGAATCTAACAATATATCACTTGACTATATTTAAACTTGTATAATTATGTTAAAATTTTAAGTTAAAGTGTATGTGTAAATAGTATCAAAAACCTCAATGGAGCAAAAAAAATGGAGAAAGTATTATCACAATAATTTCACATCTCAAACGGAAAAATATATTTTTTATCTTATACTACAACCATTATGTGCAAGTGGAAGTACTTCCTCCGATCCTTTTTAGTTGTCTTTTTAGAAACAAAAAAATGTTTCAAATTAGTTTTCACTTTACATATTTATCTCATACACTTTTCTAATATTACTCCTATATTATCATAAAAGATATTCCTATAATACTGTACATTCTCTCCACTCCAATTTTATTTTTATTCCCAAAAAAAACACATAGGGGTAAAAGTGTAATAATACAAAATAATAATTACAATCCTTAGTAAATATGTTTTTTATAAAATGACTACTAATAAGTAACGGAGGGAGTAGTAAAAAAAATAAGAAATAGCATGAGGATGACCTTTTTTTTTTTTTTTTCCATAAAGTTCCATGATGGAAAATAAATTGATAAATTTATGAATATTTTTTATTATTATATACTGTATAAGAGGACCTACTTATCTTTATGGATACTTATTCCTAATCTTTTTCAAAAATTTTTATATAAATATTTGCTGATGGTATTGATATTTTAATGTTCCTTGAGTAGGTAGTACGTAGGGAGGGCGTGGTTGGTCATTGGTATCTGGTGGCGATGGTGTTTCACAGCTATAGGGGTAAATAAGTAATTGCACTGCGGAATATTCCCAGCGCACATTCCTACACCGCAATCCAACGGGCTTTCCCTTGATGGGCTGTCCTTTTTTCCTGTGGATTTTACAGCTTTATCCATCCAACCAATCAGCGACGCGCTCACTTTCCCATTTATTATTTTTTTAATCAATTAAATAACCATTTTTCTCAGCCCCAGGTTCCCCTCCCCACCTATAAATACCCCCTCTTTTCTCTTGAAATACCTTCTTTCGATTCGCCTTGGAAAGCTCTCATAAGGTTAGGGTTCTCTCTTTTTCGCTTTACTGTTTATCTGTTTATATTTATTTCCTTTTCCTTTTATTGCTTTGTTTTTCTTTTCCTTTCCTCTGTTTTGTTTTAATTGTTTTATTTTTGTTTTAGTTGTTTTTATTTTTGTTTTTGTTTTTTTCTTTGTTCTTTGTTTTTTGTTCTTTTGTTTTTTTTTTTTTGTATTTTTGTTTGTATTTGTGTTGTTGCGTTGAATTTGTTGTTTGATTCGTTGTTTATGTTTTGCTTTTTCCATCTGCAGAATTTTGTTCGGAACAAGCAAATTCGGCTGATTACAGATCTAGGGTTTACATGCTGTTTGATCGCGTGTAGTAATCACGGTAGAGGTTTGGTCATAAGAATTGGAATGGTTAGACCTATGTTTTCGTGTTTCATCCGTGAGTTTTTATGACAATCGCTGTGCTGATGCGCCGGATTAGAATTCTACACTCTTTTTCGGTGGTATTCCTTTACTGGTTCTATGTGTTTTCATGAACTCATCTGCCTAAATTTCCCCAAACCCTAAATTCGTAGCTCTTGATTCCAAATTTTGTTCGCCCATCAAACTTTCATACCCAAATCTCATAAGCATAACATCAAGCGAAACATACGACCAATTAATCATTCTTTTTGAGTGATGGCATCGAACCAACGGCAAGTTAGTCCAGATCCGGTCCTGGATGATGAAAAGAAGAAGAAGCGCAAGCTGTCAAACCGGGAATCCGCTCGCAGGTCCCGGATGAGGAAGCAGCAGCACATGGATGAGCTTATTGGCCAACAGAGCAGTCTGGAGGAGGAGAACAAGAAGCTGATGAAAATGATTGATGATGCCTCTCAGCTGTACATTAACTTTGCTTCAGAAAATAATGTGCTGAGGGCCCAAGTGATGGAGCTGACTGACCGCCTCAGGTCTCTGAATTCTGTTATTGAAATTGCTTCTGAGGTGAGTGGCATGGCGCTGGACATTCAAGATATCCCTGATGCTTTGCTCGAGCCGTGGCAGCTTCCATGTGCAATTCAACCCATCCCTGCTAACGCTAATGCTTTTCATTGTTGAGAAATGATGGGTAATATATTATATTTATGATTTGTAGGTTATTTGTCTTTGGTGATTTGAGTCTCTGTTGGTTATGGTTATTATAGTGTCTTCTATTGAGTACTGTTGCTTGCAGTATTGCTAAGAAATGTATTATCAAGTATCTGGTTGTGGTTTTGGTTTAGGGTTTCTATATTGGTTGCTGTGGGCATTATTGTGTTGTATCTCTTGTAGCTATACAGCATGGTTTTTGGTCATCCAATCTGTTTCATAAATAAATAAATTATCTTGTGTGCTGCTTTTGCTATAACTTGTGAGTTGCCATGCCCCTACAATGTATATCCTCTAGTTTCTTGATTTACCCCATATTTTAATTAACTGTCATCGACTGTATATTGTTAATGGTGTACCACAGAATACTGTGCTTGTAAATTGGCGTTTTGTGCTTGGTCCATCTTTTCCATTTCTGACCATCTGATAAATGAGGAGGGGAAGTGTAACTGGGAGATCATTTTTGTTATCATTCCTTTGAGATACCTCAGTGCACTTCCACTTCTATAAATAAGCTAGATGAGGAGTCATTTGTGCTGTACTTCTGTTTCGGATTGGCTTCTTTATCTGCCATGCTCGGATTTAGATTGGCTCTACTAATTTTGGCCTGTGGGTACTATCTCGAAATGAAGCTGTGCTTTGCGAAGTTGATAATTTACCCGTGCAGTGCAAAAGAGACTTGTTGGATGTTGGCTGCTGAATTGGTTCATCCTTCCCTAAGATTGGTGTAGTCTTGCTCTTAGTTTTTCCAAGTGAAATCCCCCCGACTTCCTCGATCTTTGGTGCATAAAAGAATTCATTGACTTCCTCTATCTTTGGTGCATAAAAGAATTCATTCCCCCAACTTCCTCAATCTATGGTGCATAAAAGAATTTGGAGAATTTCCATTGCAATTTTTGTTCTAAGTTCCTAATTTCCCTGGTTGCCTTGCCCCCTTCCCCCTGAAATGTGGGTGAACTTGTTCAAAAAAAATGAAAAACCATGACCTCTAAACAGTAAACAAGAGGTCAGAATCTGCTTTTACTTTGTTCTTTTGACCCTGTTTTATGCTCGACTGTTTTAGCACAAGGAAAACTGAAACAAAGTCCCTAAACTTGATACAGCGTTCTCATACAACAGATAACCATTGAAGTATCTATGTGAAGTTACGATAAACTCTAATGAACACAAATATCAACTTTGCGTGGGGGAGAATAATCAACCTTGTTTCACTTTTCAATGTAGGAGAATAATCAACCTTGCTTGTTTCACTTTTCAATGTCATTGTAATCCTTTTATGTCCATATACTCCTTGCTCTGTCTAAAACGGGGACCTATTTCTCTTCCTTTCTAACTGTTGACAGAACATTCTGTGTTCTTCCTTATCAATTGTGGCTGCTAGTTGCTTACCCTTTGCCAATTGGTGATATGATCTACTGCACATAACCATTGTTTGTCCATCACCATTGAGTTGGGCTTCTTGTACAGTGCAATATTACTAAAGCTTGTTAGACTTGTTGTACTGTACATTATTTTTATTACACAGCTTAGCTTGTTGCCAAACTGCACATGGTAGATGGAGCTACTTGAAGGTTCTACTTGTTGTACCAGGTTAATTATGGAAATGGTCCCATTATATTGCCCTTTGTCGAACCTTGTTCACTTATATGGTTTGTTATTCTAATATACTCCCTCGTTTTAGTTATGAAGGAAAAAACATCTCCCACTGTTGAAAGATATGGTTCAAGTAGCAAAAATCAGATGCACCCTGTGATGTTGCGGAGAAGATATTAGTTCTGTGGTTGAAATTTAACACAAGACAAGGGAAAAACGAAACCATGACCCTAAACAACTTTAACAAGTTCATAGTCTGCTTCTACTCTGTTCTTTTATTTCCTTCACTTTGTTTGAGCTCAAGGAATGTTGAAACCGCTATATCAAAGCAGTTGATATACAACAGATAGTATGATTGAAGTTTGATGTATTTAAACATCAGCAAACAGATGGTATCAATCCCGTCCTCGATCCAATCGTATGAACAAACTATTGTATTATATGCATGTATGATATGACAGAATTAAAACTAAAACTGGAAGCAGTTTCATTATCCTGACCATACATGAGATCGAGTGGTGTAGGCTGTACCAAGTAAAAGCCTATACGAATGTTCAACTGTATAACTGTATAAATATTCGACATCTAAGAATTCCACGCCAGGAATCATATACAGTATATCAGCCGGGGCAGCAACGCGCTTCAATTATCATAAGTTCGGCACTCATCAGTCTCCGGGTTGTCCTTGCAGTAAGTCTCCAAGGGATCCGAGTCCTTGCTCCTGGCCTTGGCGTGGCTGATTTCTGCGCTCAGCTCCTCCACCTCATCCCACGCGGCTGCACACTCTCCGCTCGCAGGATCCTCTGAGCATGCTTCCTGTGCATTTTGAATGCTTTCCTGCACCTTCCCGGACAGCTGGTCGGGCGTTGCTGCCACTGGCCGGAGCCGGAGCCGGATGGACATCCTCCTCTCTATTGCGCGGCTTCTCCACGGTGTGTTTGAGCTGATCATGCTGACAGTGGGAGGTTTTGGGGCGTCGGGTGCAGCCGCGGCGGCCTTTGTGGCGATGAATTTTGGTGCTGCGGAGGTGACTCTGGCTATTGTTGCCATTGTTAAACACTATATGGTTCTACCACAGAGGCTCAATGGTACAGTGGAGGAGGAATGAGTTTTTTCTTCTCTCTTTTTTTTCCCCCCCAAAGAATGGAAGTGTTGGCATCTCATATAATGTTTGCAGTGTAAATATTGAGCACAGATTTCTTATCCTCCTAGTGCCAATTTCAGGACTCCACGTTGGCCTCCTCGCTTGATATTATCATTGCTCAAATAAATATCTTCGGTCTGCCCATGGGTCCTGATAGTCACGCAATTGTAGCAGCTATCCATGTTTGCTTCAATTGTAGCTGACAAAAGGTTAAAAATAAAAGGGGTTGGGGACTTACCCTAGCGGTCAAGTCCCCCGTCTCTCAACCATAGGTTGGGGGTTCGATCCCCACCCGGCCCAATATCCCTCCCCTTTATCCCCTTTGTAATTTGTGTGGTTTGAGCTTCCACACACCTTCCCCTTTGTAATTTGTGTGGTTTGAGCTTCCACACACATTCCCCTTTGTAATTTGTGTGGTTTGGGCTTCCACACACCTTTGCCGACACATGAGTGTCACCGTTTACCAAAAAAAAAGGTTAAAAATAAAAGAAAAAAAAAGGAAAAAAAAAAGAGAGAGAGAGAGAGAGTTTGAATTACTCGAGCTCAAGTAGCTCAAAAATACAGTCAGGTCAAGATCGAGTACCTACTTATCAAGCTCGATTCAACATTCTATCAATTTCACAACTTACTTAGATTTGATGGATTACTCAAAAAAGAGAATTTAGCTTTCTTTAACCTTAAGACTCTAATTAGAAATATCAAAATTTACGAGATCAAAATTTATAAAGGAAATAAAGTCTTATATCGTTTTAGGGATTCTGGCCGGAACAACTAACAACTTATGATAGAATACGTCTTCTTTAGGTTGAACACTTAATTATTCGAAAACATAACATTTTTTTTTTAAAAAGTAATATATGAGTTCAAAGGGCAATTAAAATAATAAACCAGTAAATGTGGGGAAGACTACAAAATTTATTCAGAGGTCAATAAAGTTTCATTTTTCTTTTCATTATTATTATTATTATTATTATTATTATTATTATTTTAAGTAATAGACGAAAAGTAGTTCTCCATTTAGACGTTTACGCACCAGCCCCATATAAATAAACCTCTTTAAGCCGCCGTTAAGAAATACTCCCTCCGTCATTTAATCATATTAACGTTGTCATAATACTATTTATTGAGTAATTTTGATTCGACTTTTTAACATAGTTACATAAGATAAAACACAGTCAAGGAGATCTTGTTAGATTCATCTAATCACATAGTTTTAGAATATTAAATTTTTATAATTTTTACTTTTATACAATTTGATATATGAACCGTTAAACATTTGTATTGGATTGGATAAAAACTGGAATGTTAATATCATTTGATGATGGATGAAGTACATGTATTGTGAAATCAGAAAGAAGAAAAAAAAGGGAGTCAAAGTAAAAGATGGGTGTGGATGGGAGAATGCGAATACCATGGGTTGATGTGTAGTTGCAGGAAATACTTATAAAATACTCCCCCGTTTCAAAATAGTTGGAATGTTGGTCGGGTCTCAAGATTAATTACCAGAAATCCAAGGCCTTAGCCTCTCGATCGCTATCCTTGCCTACCAAAGCTATGTTTGTGAATGAGGTGAGAATCCCTTTCACTAATCAATTAGGCAAGTACTTGGGATTCCCTATTCATTTGGGAAGGATGAATGGGAGTTCATATGAATTTATCCTGGAAGCAATGGATAAGAGGATGTCCTCTTGGGAGATGCGGCTTCTCAACAAGCCGGGGAGGGCCACATTGGCTAGGCATGTGTTAGCCGCTATTCCAGCTTATTGTATGCAAATTGGCCTGTTGCCAGCTGCATTGTGTGATAGGATTGACCAACGGGTCCGGCGGTTTGTTTGGAAGGATGGTAATGGCCGTGGGATTCATTTGGTTGGGTGGGATAAGATTGCTTGTCCGAAGAAGCAAAGGGGACTAGGTTTTAGGCGGGCTAGACTTGCAAACTTAGCCTCTCTTGGTAAGCTTGTGGATGATTTAATTATGAACCGGGATAAACTTTGTGCCAGCTGATGAGGTCGAAATATGGCTTCCAGTGGTGGGATGGACAGCGTCTACGCTCCTTGCGTACTCAGGGTTCATGCACATGGAGGAGCCTCAATCGAGCTGCTGCTCGACTTGCTGGAGGATACTCTTTCCGGCTGGGAAATGGCGCCAGCTCGTTGTGGTTCTCTCCCTGGCTTGATGGTCTTCAGATCGGGCCCAGGATGCCTTATGTTGAAACTTGTGATTTGGACTTGAGGGTTGGCGAATTGTTACTGCACAGGGATGGGAATTATCCGCTGTGTGTTCGCCCTTGCCCCCGCATATTTGCAATATCATTCTGGCGACTCCCCCCCTTGTTTACATGCTTCTGTAAATGATGGATGGCGTTGGGATGGTAATCACCACGGGTTGTACTCCACGCGGTCAGGTTACAGTTTCTTGTTGCAGGACTCAACCAATTCGGGGAATTGGGCTTGGATGTGGAATGCCAAGTTGCCGGAGCGTATATGTTTCCTGCTTTGGATGGTTGCTTGGGAAGCTTTGCCATGCAATGCTCTCAGATATCACAGGCAGCTGGCTACTTCTCCTTTATGCCAAATCTGTGGCGTTGGAGAGGAAGATTGGAGGCATCGTTTGTTCCTTTGTCCATGGGTGCGAGCTGTGTGGCGCTCTCTTTGTATTATTATTCCGGACGACCTCTACACCATTGACATGCCGAATATTCAGGAGTGGATGAAAGCTATGTTTCGTATTTATGGAGCTGTTTTCTTGTCGGGCCTGTGGTCTTTGTGGTGTGAACGTAATTCTAGAGTATTCCGGGGAGCTGCCACTTCACACCATCTACTTGTGAGGCAGGTCCAACATTTTGCAAACCTCCTGCAAGCAGCCATGGTGCAATCTGCTCAGGTCAGGCCATTCCCGAGGTTAGTATGTTGGAATATGGGGGACTGGACGGGGATGTTCTTGCACACGGATGGATCTCGCATTGAGTCTGTCAATCGGTCTGGGTTTGGTGCCGTGTTGCGATCGAATGATGGGGGATGGATAGGGGGCGTTTCTGGCTATTTGAGAGACTCCTCGGTCCTTCATGCCGAGATAGCTGCTATTTATTGGGGTCTTCGGTTGGCATTGGAGCATGGCATTTCTGTGATCTGCTGCGTCTGTGATTCTCAGGAGGCCTTGAGGCTACTCCAAGTTGTTCCAGTCCCTTCTCATCACCTGGCTTCCTACTTGTTTCAAATTGCAGACATCAAGGAGCAGTTCCAGTCTATCCGGTTTCAACATATATTGCGTGAAGGGAACTCGGTTGCGGATTGTTTGGCTAAGTTGGGGGCTGCTGACGAATTGTTTTATACAACTTGGGCGTTTCCCCCCGACTCTTGTAGAAGCTTGCTTTCGGCGGATGCAGCGGGAACTTGGTTCCCACGGGTCTCTTAACATTTTTATTTCTAGTTTTTAATCTTACCATTTCTCTTGCCTGTAGAGGCTGTACCACAAAAAAAAAAAAGTTGGAATGTTTGGAAATTTGACACTATTTATACATGCACTTTGATTTAAAGTTTTATCATAGTTACACAAGTTAAAATATAGCCAAGTGAGATCTTGTTAGATTCGTCTCGTCGAGTAGTTTTTAGATATCGAACTTTTAGAATTTTTACTTGTACCGAAATTGAGTTATTAATAATTTAAAATGTGCATTGGACTGCGTGCATTGTGGGTCCGTTTCAATTTTTTGAAAATGGAGGGAGTATCAATGAAACAAAAAAGAAAAACATTCAAATACTAAGGATTTGTTTGATTTTTGAAAATAGTAGGGGATGATGATCTGACCATCGGTCAAGTTCATTGACTTCCAATATTTATGTTGGGGATTCGATTTTACCACCCGTATTGTATTGAATAAGATCATAATTTAAATTAAAAAAATTAAATAGTGAATTTCAAATCAGTACCATTTAAAATTTTATTAAGGGTCCATTTGGATTGGTTTAAAAAAAAAACAGAAACCAAAAGCAAAAACAGAAGTGAAAGCCAAAAGCAGAAAAACAGAAGCATGTAACTTTCGTGTTTGGATGGAATGTTTGAAAAACTGTTTTTTTTTCAAAAGAATGTTTGGATGTGTAAAGTGCTTTTGAAATGTGTAAATTACCAAAAAAGGATATGCTACTTATATATGATAGTATATATTTATATTGTAATTTATATTAAGTAATGAGGGTATGTAAGTCTTTGTACATTTTACGGAGTGCTTTTGACTTCTGCTTTTCGGAGAAGCACTCCCTTGACTGTTTCTCCCTGAAACACTTTTACAACTTTTCGAGGTGCTTTTGCTTTTTCTAAAAAGTCAAAACAAACGTTTATTTTCCACTAAAAGTGCTTTTGACAGAAGCAAAAGCCAAAAGTACCTTGCTAAAAGCCATTCCAAACACCCTCTAAGGGCCCGTTTGGATTGGCTTTTGAAAAAAGCAGAAGCCAAAAGCAGAAGCAGAAGTGAAAGTCAAAAGCAGAAGCATGTAACTTTTGTGTTTGGATGGAATGTTTGAAAATCAGTTTTTTTTTCAAAATTGTGTTTGGATGTGTAAAAGTGAAAAACGCTTTTTAAATGTATAAATTACCAAAAAGGACATGCTATTTATATATAATAGTATATATTTATAGTGTAATTAAAATAAATTAATAGGGGCATTTATGACTCTGCACACATTACTAGGTGCTTTTGGCTTCTGTTTTTCGGAGAAGCATCCCCTGGGCTGCTTCTTCCATAAGCACTTTTGCAGTTTTTCGAGGTGCTTTTGCTTTTTCTAAAAAGCCAAAACAAACACTCTTTTTTCTTCAAAAGTGCTTTTGGCAGAAGCAAAAGCCAAAAGCACTTGAAAAAAGTCATTCCAAACAGGCTCTAAGTATTTTGAAATTTAATTTATTACCCATTTTTTTTGCTGAAACCGGGTATATCCGGACAATATTGGACCAAAAATTAATCTCGATGATCTATATGAGTAATAAAGGATGTCTTTTTCAAAGTAATTTTTTACATACATAAGACTCGAACTCGGAAAATTTGCTTAAGCTATTAGAGTCACAATCCACTCAAAATAACGGTTGTTATTGCCTTCCTATTCATAATCATTTCATTTCATTTCATTTACTTATTAAGTTATATAGTTCATTTTTTTTTAAAGATTATTTTTAAAATCAAAATATGCAAGTGTGGTGGTGGTTTGAAAGTTTCAACAGCTGTCCGAAAACGCATTTAAATATAATTTGTCAAGGGAAAAAAACGCTAGCAGCGCCGGCGAAAAGGAAAAACTGAATCACCAAGAACTATTGAATATTTGAATTTGGCAGTAATGCGCAAAGCATTTACAATAGTTTGCTAATTTCTATACATTGGAATCAATCTGTTGTGACACTCCTCACACTCACACAGCCAGCAGCGTAGACCACCGCCACTCACGAATTTTCCCATTCATGGCGTCGTCTTTCCTCTGCTCCACCAACTTCTTCCTTCTCCTCCTCCTCCTCTCCGCCGTCCCCCTCGCCTACATCATCCACTCCGAGACCGCCACTCGCCCCACCCACTCCTACGAGTTCCACAGCCACGGATGGCTCCGTGAGTGCACCAAGTGGGACGATCTCAACCGCCGCTTCCTCGTCTCCTTCTTCGAGGGAGGATTTGGGGTCCTTCCGGTCAAGGAGGACGGCGCCGTCCTCCAGGAGGTCCCCGTCGTCGATAATGCTGGTTTGGGGAAGAACTCGTCCCTCGGATTCGTCATCGATCGCCCCAGGAATCGTGTGCTCGTCGTTATCGCCGATGTGATAGGGAACAAGTACAGTGCTTTGGCCGCTTACGATTTGAACACGTGGAATCGGCTTTTTCTAACTCAGCTCAGCGGACCAGGTGAGGATTGAGATTAATTTCGCTTTCCCCAATCCCTATTGATATCAGTATTTTTCTCCAGCCGAGTGTACCAACTAACTGATGATTCCCGAGGTACATCATAGTATATGGATCGAGCCTGCATTTCTATGCTTAAATCTCTTAATTAGTTTGAGCGAAGACCTATAATTGAACGATTTTTGTTGTGCATTAAAGGCTTGTATTGACTATTGATAGGGTATGGTAATCAATACTACTCATCTTAGTTGAAAACTTTTTCGTCTGTCTGTCAACTGTTGTTGCTGGAGTTTTGGGGGATGTCAAATTCTCTAGTAAATGTTTTCTTCTTAGTGTAGTCATATCCATGTTTGTGAACTTTTAACATAATTTACCCAATCGATAGCTTCATTTATTTTGAATTTACCCTCTGAAATTATAAATCCCAAATCTCATCCAGATTTTAACAGCAACTGAGCAATCTTTGTTTTTGACATGACCTTTATGGAACAAGAATGCCAGTTTGACAGTGTTGTCTCGAGAGTTGTCAGTAAGTGTGCTCTTCTGTAACGGGAACAGATGAATTGTGAATTTATAATTTGGAACGTAAAAAGGAAAATGAGATATGGTTATATGGTCCTAAATCCTGGTAAAACTGTAATTTTCATGGCCTAGAGTATAGGTTGGTCACGATCTTCCAGCTACTGAGTTCTGAATTTTTGGTTAGGTCTACATTTGTTGGGTTAGTTTAGATACTTTGTCGTTGATGGAATAATTAAATACGAGGCCCGCGTAAGTCGTGGTGTTGTGTTTCACTTCTTTATGTAGTAGTAATAAACTTCAGCTACCAAAACTTGAATTTTGGCTGTGTATGCTCCGGAAGGTACAGCGAATATACTGGTGGACGGCCAATGTATTTCCTGGGTTTTACTCGTTCAGACCATTCTAAATCTAGAACTTTATAATGGGTTGAACTCTTTTTACTGCAGTCCAATATTTACTGCATTAAAAGACGACTTATGGAATGTATCAGTATCACTACCAAGAAGTTATGAAAATTTTATTGGAGGGAATGCATCATGTGCCCCCTTCAATATTATCATGCTGTATTTTGGTTAACTAGATGATATTGAAAGTTCTTCAATTATGCAGAGGGCGAAAAAGGATTTGCAGATGATGTGACTGTCGACCCAGAGGGCAATTCCTACGTAACTGATGCAAAGGGAAGCCGGATTTGGAAGGTTGGAGTGAATGGAGAATCCGTGTCCACCATCAGAAGTCCTCTCTTCCCTGCAAAGGAATGGTACCGCAACTTGGTCGGACTCAATGGAATAGTCTACCATCCCAATGGGTACTTAATTGTCGTCCATACTCTATCTGGAAGGCTGTTCAAGATCGAAATAGGAAACGGAGATAAAGTCAAGTTGGTCAACGTAACTGAAGGTTCTTTAATGTTTGGGGATGGATTGGAGCTGCTGTCTCCGACACAGCTTGTGGTAGCTTCAAACCCTTCGAAGTTGGTAGAAAGCAGCGATAACTGGGAGACTGCTCGGGTGGTGGCTAAATTTTCTGGCATCACTCATCGTTTAGTTACTGCAGCTTTAGTGAAGGAAGGAAAGGTATACCTGAACCACATGTTTGGTTTGGGGTATCCTAAGAGAAAGCATGTGCTTGTTGAAGCTGTTTTTTCTTCATAATATCAAGCAAGAATTTGGTAGCAAATATTTCTTGTGAGGCTAGTTATGCTGATTTGTGTGTTGTTGTTTGTCTTTTGAGTAGTTTTGGATCAATTATGTAACGTTGTCTGTTCTTGCATACTTCCATCTTATAATTATAATGGATTACATTTTACCCTAACTGGCCTATATGATCAATGTAGGGAACCAGTGATGGGATGGATAGATGTATCACATGCGACTTGTCTTTTTTGGTATTTGCAGAGTATGAATTGGTTTTGTCATTAGCAGTAGCTTCTGTTTGCACGAGTATATAGTGTTCCGGAAGCTTAATTTTTGGTATTACTGGATCGTTAAATTGCCCAATTAAAATTCAAGAAGTGGTTTTATTACAAGCTTTAAAAACATAATAATGTTTGCCACGCTATCCTACTTATAGCATGAGGGTTTATTTGGGAAGAAATTTATCTCTATTTCTCAATGAGGTTGTTTGGTTATGAGTACATTAGGCAGCAGATATGATATTAGCATATTTGACTAATAAATATGCTAATTTAGAGTGTTTGGTGAAGAGCATATTTTATTAGCAGATTCGGTCTAATCTGTCAAAATGTAATCTGCTTCCTCCTCAAGCAGATTGGGAAGCATATTTGCCTGACTAAAATACTCATTTTCTCTCATCTCTCATCCTTCCCTACTCTCTCAGAACGTCTTCCGTCTTCCTATGCGTTGAAATTTTTTCTCTTCTTAGCTGCACACTACTCTTATTTATTATAATTAAAACACTACAATACTATTTAATTAAAATAATATTTTAATTATTTTAATTAAAATACTATTTACTTAAAATACTATTTAATTAAAATAATGATATTTATATAACTATAATACTATTTCTCATCCAAAAAAATTACTTGTCATTATATGTCATTTCACATACTAAATATGCTATCTGCTGATTAATCTACCAAACACCTTAAATGAAATCAGCTACTACTATATGCTGGTCAAATCTGCTACTCATATTTGCTGCTTAAATTTACTGGTCAAATCTACTATCTGCTTCTGCCATATGCTAAACTCCCAAACAGGCCCAATGTGTTTGTGCAAAAATTTACTAAGGCAAAAAATTTACAAAGGGTTTATTAATAAATTAGTTTAAAATACAGTGATATATAGATAGATATATATATTTGTCTACTTTACAATGAGTAATTATTTTTATATTTGATAAAATAATGAATCTGAAAAAGTAGAGAAAGAGAGAGTGTGATATACGATAGAAAAAGTGAGATACAGTAAATTAAAGAACGGCCAAAAAAAGGACCTTTCTATCGAAAAAAAAGAGAGAGTTATTATGCATGTAAACAAAACATGTGAATGTCTAGTGTTCAACATCCATGTTCATGCCTTGATCATAAGGTTAGACATGTGAAAGTCTTGAAATGTATATGCCTTGATTATGAGGTTAGTAAATAGTGAGAGGATAAAAAAGTTTATAAATAGCCTATGTAATGTATTGAGAAGAAAAGTTAGAAAAATTTTATGCAAGCTTAATACTTGTTTCATTTCATAGCCATAATTATTACACTTTATCCATTTTATTATCCCACTTTTAAACTTCCTTTCTTTCATCATTTAATCCCAATTTCCATTACAATACTTCCACTATAAACACAAGCTAATAAGCCATATACCATTTTATTGTACACATACATAAATAAAGATAGTTATTTCTATAACACGTTATCAGCACGAGGAGACTCTGTCCAGATTATCATTTGAGGTATAATATCTTATTTCTAAACTTTCAATAAGATTATGGCTAACCTTGCAAAGCAGGAATTTGCTCCCTTAACCGTTGAAGGAAGCAATTATATGTCCTGGGCCCGAGATGTAAAAATGCATCTTACTTCAATGGGTCTGGAAGATACTATTGCTGAAGGTAAAAATCCCAGCCATCAAAATCAGGCAAAAGCCATGATTTTCTTGTGCCATCATATCGAAGAGGCACTTAAAATGGAGTACGTGACTGTGGAATCCCCACTGGCATTGTGGGAAAAGCTGAAAGAAAGATATGATAATCTTAAAAAGACGGTGCTTCCAAAAGCCCTTGATGACTGGACAAACCTGAGACTTCAGGATTTTAAAACAGTCCGGGAATATAATTCCGCTGTGTTCAAAATTACGGCCCAATTGCAATTATGTGGGCAAAAGATATCTGAAGCAGAAATGCTTGAAAAAACGTATTCTACGTTTCATGCTAAAAACTCAGTATTGAGTGAGACATACCGTCAAAAAGGTTTTCAGAGATATTCTGATCTTATCACCTGCTTATTATTGGCTGAACAAAACAGCCTATTGTTGTTGAAAAATCATGAATCTAGGCCCGCAGGTGCAAAACCGTTCCCTGAGGTGAACGCGGCTCAATCATCGAAATATGTGCGTGATCGTGGGCACTTTAAAAATCAAAATGATGATCGTGGCCAAAATCGGTATCACAATCGAGGCAGAGGTGAATCATCTCGTCAAAATAATTATCGAAATAAGCCTCGATTTGAGCAAAATCGCAGATATGATACCAGAAGGCCTTACAAACCACAACAAAGAAATTATGCAAGAAAGCATAAACAAAATGATGAAATTTGTGATCGTTGTGGAATTAAAGGCCATATGGCTCAAACATGCCACACAGCTAAACACTTAGCTGAACTATATCAGGCCTCGAAACGAAAAGAAAGACCAGGTGTTGAAGCACACCATAATGCCCACGATGATACTTATGATGATATATTAAATGATAATATCACGCACCTGGGAGCTGATGATTTTGTTGAGCCAGATACTGTTACCAAATAATATATTATATAGCTATATATATATATATATTTTGTACTTGTCTTTTATAATTCCTGTTTAATATAAATAATGATATCTTGTATTTCCCTTTTATTATCCATGTATAATATAAATATGCTTTTGCATTAATAATATTTATATTGCTGATGTTTAATAACATTATTATATTCTTGTAAAGAAATGGATGCTGGAAATTCAAAAGTCGGAGATGATATCTGCCTCATTGACAGTGCAACAACGCATAGCATTTTGAAAAGCAAAAGCTATTTCTCCAATTTAAAATTGGAAAAGACCGCAGTGAAAACTATAAGCGGTAATGCAAAGTGCATTGAAGGCTCCGGTAGAGCTGTTATATTTCTCCCAGAAGGGACAAAAATGGCAATTGAAAATGCCTTGTTCTCACGCAAAGCTCGAAGAAATTTACTGAGCTTCAATGATATTCGAAAAAATGGATATCACATTGAAACTTCAAAAGAGGCAGATCACGAGTATCTTTTGATAACTCGAATTGAAAATGGCAAAAAATTTGTGAATGAAAAATTGCCATGTTACTCCTCTGGCTTATACTATACAAAAATATGTGCCGCAGAAATACATAACCTAGTAGGCTTGAAAGCTACTAGTGAATTTATTACCTGGCACGATAGACTTGGGCATCCTGGCAGTGTAATGCTGTGGCGAATTATTGAAAATTCAAATGGCCATACATTGAAAAGGCAAATGATATTGAACCCAAATGAGTTCAATTGTGCAGCCTGTTCACAAGGGAAATTGATAACCAGACCATCTCCAGTAAAAGTGGGAATTGAATCCCCTACATTCCTAGAAAGAATTCAAGGCGATATATGTGGACCTATTGATCCACCGTGTGGACCTTTCAAGTACCTTATGGTATTAATTGATGCGTCATCACGCTGGTCACACGTTTGTTTATTATCAACTCGCAATTTGGCATTCGCAAGATTACTTGCACAAATTATAAAATTGCGAGCACAGTTTCCAGATCATCCGATAAAGAAAATACGCCTTGATAATGCTGGAGAATATACATCACATGCATTTGATGATTTCTGCATGTCGATTGGAATTACTGTTGAACATCCTGTGCCTCATGTGCACACGCAAAATGGTCTGGCAGAATCATTTATTAAGCGATTGCAATTAATTGCAAGACCCTTGTTAATGAAATCAAAACTCCCTGTTTCTGCTTGGGGACATGCTATATTGCATGCAGCCGCACTTGTGAAAATAAGGCCGACAAGCTATCATAGCTACTCCCCTACACAAATTGTGTTTGGAAAGGAGCCCAATATATCCCACTTGCGAATATTTGGGTGTGCGGTTTATGTACCGATTGCGCCACCACAACACACAAAAATGGGACCTCAAAGAAGATTGGGCATATATGTCGGGTATGAATCACCCTCGATTATTAAATATCTTGAGCCAAAAACGGGTGATTTATTTACTGCAAGATTTGCAGACTGTCACTTTGATGAAACTCAATTCCCGACATTAGGGGGAGGAAATGATCAACTGAAAAAGGAAATATCTTGGCAAAGTCCATTTGATTTCCTTGATCCTCGTACAAGGCAATGCGAACTTGAAGTTCAAAGAATTGTGCATTTGCAGGGAATTGCAAATCAATTACCCGATGCCAAATGCACCAGCCAATATAAATGTCCCAGAAGGGCAAATTCCAAGTGCAAATGAACCTACTGCACGCCTGAAGCGTGGTAGGCCTTTGGGTTCCAAGGATAAAAATCCACGAAAGAAGAAAATTATCCATATGGGTGATAAATCAATCACAGATGATACTCCCGAAGGAGAAATTGATTCAACCCCCGAAAAGGTTGAACCTGAAAATATTCACCCAGAAGAAAATGAAGTTATTGAAACTTCTTTCAATTATATCAATACTGGGAAATGTTGGAACCGAAAAGAAACAAACGTTGATAATGCCTTTGCATACAACGTTGCACTCGATGTAATGGAAAATAACGAGGATCCTGAACCAAGATCAGTTGAAGAATGTCGGAAAAGAAATGATTGGCCAAAATGGAAAGATGCGATTCAGTCTGAACTAGATTCACTGAATAAACGAAAAGTATTCGGCCATATTGTCCAAACACCAAAAAATGTGAAGCCTGTTGGCTACAGATGGGTGTTTGTGAGAAAAAGAAATGAAAATAATGAAATTGCCAAATATAAGGCAAGGCTTGTAGCCCAAGGTTTTTCACAACGACCGGGAATTGATTTTGAGGAAACATATTCCCCAGTTATGGATGGAATAACATTCAGGTATCTAATGAGTCTAGCAGTACGAGAAAATCTCGAAATGAGGCTGATGGATGTTGTTACTGCATATTTATATGGCTCATTGGAAAATGATATTTATATGAAAATACCTGAAGGGTTTAAATTACCTGAGTCTTGCAACTCAAAACCCAGAGAAAATTATTCCATCAAATTGCAAAAATCGTTGTATGGGCTCAAGCAATCTGGCCGAATGTGGTACAACCGCCTCAGTGAAAGTTTGATAAAGGAATGCTATACAAATGACCCGATCAGCCCTTGTGTATTTATAAAGAAAAATGGGTCAGAATTTGTGATCGTCGCAGTCTATGTTGACGATTTAAATCTAATTGGAACTCCTGAAGAGTTGAAAAAGGCGGTCGAATATCTGAAAAAGGAGTTTGAAATCAAAGATTTCGGGAAAACGAAATTTTGCCTTGGCCTACAAATTGAGCATTTGGAAATGGGCATATTTGTTCATCAATCAGCTTATACCCAAAAGGTATTAAAGCAATTTCGAATGGATTATGCTCATCCGCTAAATAATCCAATGGTCGTTCGGACACTTGATCCTGCAAAGGATCCATTTAGGCCAAAAGAAGATAATGAAGAGCAACTTGGCCCAGAAATCCCATATTTAAGCGCAATTGGTGCGTTAATGTATCTTGCAAACAGCACGCGACCTGATATCGCGTTTGCAGTCAATCTACTCGCAAGATTCAGCTCTTGCCCTACTCAACGACATTGGAAAGGCATAAAGCATGTTTTTCGCTATCTCCAAGGAACAATTGATCTTGGGTTATTTTACCCAAAAGACTCTCGACATGAGTTAATTGGCTATGCCGATGCAGGTTATTTATCAGACCCACACAAAGCCAAATCTCAAACAGGCTATATCTTCACGTGTGGTGGAACTGCTATCTCTTGGAGGTCAATGAAGCAGACTATAACTGCTACTTCTTCTAATCATGCCGAAATATTAGCAATCCATGAAGCAAGTCGAGAATGTGTTTGGTTGAGGTCAATGACTCAACATATATTGAAGAGTTGTGGTTTAATCATTGAACCACAAATGCCCCCAACAATTTTTTTTGAAGATAATTCGGCTTGTGTAGCCCAGTTGAAAGGGGGTTATATCAAAGGAGATAGAACGAAGCATATTTCACCAAAATTCTTCTACACTCATGATCTTCAAAAGAATGGTGAAGTCGATGTGCAACAAATTCGATCAGAAAATAATTTAGCGGATCTATTTACCAAGGCATTGCCGACTGCAACATTCGAGAAGCTCGTGAAGAAAATTGGAATGCGGCGGCTTCGAGATTTAAAATGATGTCCAAATCAGGGGGAGCATCTGATACAAGAATACTGTACTCTTTTTCATTCACTTGGATTTTTTCCCACTGGGTTTTTTCCAAGTAAGGTTTTAACGAGGCATATTCTTCGTATTGACGACATTCAAGGGGGAGTATTATGCATGTAAACAAAACATGTGAATGTCTAGTGTTCAACATCCATGTTCATGCCTTGATCATAAGGTTAGACATGTGAAAGTCTTGAAATGTATATGCCTTGATTATGAGGTTAGTAAATAGTGAGAGGATAAAAAAGTTTATAAATAGCCTATGTAATGTATTGAGAAGAAAAGTTAGAAAAATTTTATGCAAGCTTAATACTTGTTTCATTTCATAGCCATAATTATTACACTTTATCCATTTTATTATCCCACTTTTAAACTTCCTTTCTTTCATCATTTAATCCCAATTTCCATTACAATACTTCCACTATAAACACAAGCTAATAAGCCATATACCATTTTATTGTACACATACATAAATAAAGATAGTTATTTCTATAACAAGAGTATGTTAATACAAAAATACTTACCAAACCCAATTGATTTATAAGAATTCGAGTCGAGCCGAGCCCGAATAGTGGTAAGTTCGACTTGAGCTCATAAGAATTCGAGTCGAGCTTTGACCAAGCCGAGTGTTGATCGAATTACTTCGAGCCGAGCATTGATCGAGCTTTGACTGAATCGAGCCGATCTCGAACAGTATCATTTTCATTCTCACATAATTTATAAAAGGAATTATATTCAATATATTGCATATTTTTAATTATATTTTATTTAATCTATATATTTAAATAATTTTAAAAATATATATTTAATTAATAATATATTTATAATTTAAAAATTAAAAGATAGAACCAATAATAACACTTATACTTTTTATATTTTATTTAATTTCTATATTTATTACTTCCTCCATTCTCATATATTTGCTCCCTTTGCATAGTAGTAATTATTCATTGAGTAACTTTGATGAATTTTTTTTAACATAGTTCTATAATATAAAATATAGTCAAGTGAGATCTTGTTAGATTCATCTAATCACGTAGTTTTAGAATATTAAATTTTATAATTTTCACTTATAGAAAATATGAATTATTATTAATTAAAGATATTTATTGAATTACGTGAAATACAAAAGTGTAGTTATTAAATAACAGAGGTAAGTAATAAATAAATATATGTACAAAAATAAATCGTGCCTATTATCGAGCTTGCGAGCCGAATAGTAGTTGGCTCGGCTCGAGATTATGATTGTTATGAACCGAACTGGAGCTCGAATCGAGCCATTTCGAGTCGAGCTTGAACTGAATTTTGGCCGAACCGAGCTCAAATAATTCACGAGCCTATCAGTCTCATTTACACCCTAGTTCTGACAGTTTAAATAAATGTTCCGGAATTGAGTTTTTTATATGCAGAAAGAATTCTACTTTGGAAAAAAATAATCCATTCGAAATCTTGGAATATCTTCTATTCACCTAACAAAATACAAGAACAATTAAACATGGGCAATTAGGCATCCATTTAGGGCTTAGGCTTTAGCGTGTACTAAACATGGGCCTGGGCTCGAGAAATTAGCGGCTAAGGAAAGAGTGAGTTTGCTTTTTTATTTTTTGGGATCGCATATAGTTTTAATTTAAAAAATGCATAATTTTATTTTATTTTATTTTTTTAAATACAACTCTATGTGTTTGTTTTTTATTTTTTATTTTTGAGTAATCGGGTATTCAAGGCCACATTGGACCGAAGACTAATTATTCGAGAATCTGAGAGCACCTATTACAAAGCAGTTTTTTGCATACACAAAGCTCGAACTCGAGACTTTGCTTAAGCGACTAAAGCTTCAATCCACTCAAGTCAACTATTGTTTGTCGTATGTTTTATTTTTCTGAGTTCAACATTTTAGTTGAACACTGATATTTTTTTTTACTGAACAACCTATAGGTTTGAAATTTTGGGATTTGACCAGTAGGGTAAGTCTCCATCCCTTGAACACTGACATACTATTTTTTTTATTTTTTGGAGGAGTCATTAAAGGTCTGGGAAAATGGTGGTGGAATCTTATGCCACACTAACATATTATTTGTTTTGAAAAGCCGAAGCTTGATAACACTAACATACTAACATTATACTTTAATTTTTTTAATAAATAGTAATATATGTCATATGAGATCAAAAGGCAATTAAAATAATAAACCAATGAGGAAGACTACAAATTTATTCAAGGTCAATAAAGTTTGATTTTTTATGTTGTTTTTTATTATTATTATTATTATTATTATTATTATTATTATTATTATTATTATTATTGTTGTTGTTGTTGTTGTTGTTGTTTAAGTAATAGACGAAAATTCACAGGCTTCGGGTCTTTAATAATAGACGAAAAGTAGTACTCCTTGCTTAAAGTTTAGGCACAAGTCCCGTGTATATAAGCCTGTTTAAGCCGCCAGTTAAGAAATAAGTATGTATTGTGAAGTAAAAAAGGAGAAAGTATTTTTACCCAAATTATAAAAAAAAAAAAAAAGGGAGAAAAAGTAAGAGATGCGGGTGTATGGGAGAATGCAAATACCATGGGTTGATGTGTAGTCTGCACTCTGCAGGAAATATAAAATATCAGTGAAAACAAAAAAACAAAATACAAAAAAAAAAAACCAAAAAAAAATAATAATAAAATTTAAATACCAAGGATTTGTTTGTTTGTTTGTTTGTTTTTTTTTTTTTTTTAACAATCAGTGACATTAACAAACGTCGGCAAAGGAAAAAACTAAAAAAACTACATAACAAGGGGAAAGCTAACCACGTGCCCATTAAATCCGCATTGACAAGTGGCGCCACTCCATCGGGAGGAAAGGCCCAAATGATGAAAAATTTCAAAGAACTAACACCTTTCTTAGCCAAAGCATTAGCAACAACATTGCTTTCCCGCAAAATGTGGAATCAACGAAAATCCGGGTGTTGGTCCAAAAGATCCGAGATGTGAAGTACAAGAGATCGAAGCCAATGACCCTCACGGGTCCCTTGTCGCACCAACCTAAGAACCTCAAGAGAGTCCGAGAATAAGATGGCCTTATCGATTCCCAAGGCAATAAGACGTTTAACACCATTGAGGATCCCATCAAACTCTGCCACCAGATTAGTCGCCGAACCAATCAAATCCGAGAAACCCTCAATCCAACCTCCACCCTCATTTCGAATGACACCGCCACAACCAGCATCACGCGGTTGCCAAAAGAATTCCGGTCAAGGATTTGTTTGAAAATAGTATTCTATTTTTTTGCGTAACAGCCATAGTATTCTATTGAATCAGATCCTAATTTAAATTTAAATAATTAAATAGTGAATTTAAATGAGTATATTAATATTCTTTTTTTTTAGTTCCTTTAGCCGATTGTAACCAAAAAAAAAAGTATATTAATAACTAAAATATTTTAAGTTTTACTAAGTATTTTGAAATTATTTAATTCAATACCCCAATTGTTTTTGCCTTCCTATTCATTTCATTTCATTTATTAAATTACTTTTAGGTTGGTAGACAGTCTAAAAAGTTAGGAAAGGGATTGCATTTACTACTATTAATTAGTTAGTTATAGTTATTTCTTTTTTTTTAAAAAAAAAATTGTTTATAAAATCAAAATATGCGAGTGTGGTGGTTCGAAGTTTTTAGTAGCGCCGGCGAAGAGGAAAAACCGAATCACCAAGTATTTTTTACCACACACGCCCACGCCCACGCCCACACTGACACGGCAGCGTAGCCCGCCACTCACGAGTTTTCGCATTCATGGCGTCGTCCTTCCTCTGCTCCACCAACTTCTTCCTCCTCCTCCTCCTCCTCTCCGCCGTCCCCCTCGCCTACATCATCCACTCCGAGACCGCCACTCGCCCCACCCACTCCTACGAGTTCCACAGCCACGGATGGCTCCGTGAGTGCGCCAAGTGGGACGATCTCAACCGCCGCTTCCTCGTCTCCTTCTTCGAGGGAGGATTTGGGGTCCTTCCGGTCAAGGAGGAGGACGGCTCCGTTCTCCAGGAGGTCCCCGTCGTCGATAATGCTGACCTCGGTAAGAACTCGTCCCTCGGATTCGTCATCGATCGCCCCAGGAATCGCGTGCTCGTCGCTATCGCCGATGTGATGGGGAACAAGTACAATGCTTTGGCCGCTTATGATTTGGACACGTGGAATCGGCTTTTTCTTACTCAGCTCAGCGGGCCAGGTGAGTATTTTAATGATTTTTCTCCAGCCGAGTGTACCAAGTAACTGATTCCCGAGGTGCATCATATATGGATCGAGTGTCCATTTCTATGCTTTAATCTCTTAGTTTCAGCGAAGACCTATAATTGAACGATTTTTGTTGTGCATTAGAGGCTTGTATTGATAGGGTATGGTAATCAATACTCATCTTAGTTGAATTTTTTTTTTTCATCTGTCTGTCAACTGTTGCTGGAGGTTTGGGGCTTGTCAAATTCTAGATGTTTTCTTCTTAGTGTACTCACTGAAGGAGTAGGAATATCCATGTTTGTGATTTTTTAACAGAATTTACCCAATCGATAGCTGCTTTTCTTTTAAGTTTATAAACCCGATCTCTCATTTAGATTTTAACAGCAACTGAGCAATCTTTGTTTTTGACATGACCTTTATGGAACAAGAATGCCAATTTGACAGTGTTGTCTCGAGAGTTGTCAGTCAGTGTGCTCTTCTGTAACGGGAACAGATGAATTGTGAATTTATAATTTGGAACATGGAAGGAAATGAGATATGGTTATATGGTCCTAAATCCTGGTAAAACTGCAATTTTCATGGCCTGGAGGATTGGTTGGTCACGATCTTCCAGATACTGAGTTCTGAATTTTTGGTTAGGTCTACTTTTGTTGGGCAAGTTTCGATACTTTGACGTTGATGGAATAATTAAATATATTAGGCCCGCGTAAGTCGTGGTGTTGTGTTTCACTTCTTTATGTAGTAGTAATAAACTTCAGCTACCAAAACTTGAATTTTGGCTGTGTATGCTCCGGAAGGTACAGCAATATACTAGTGGACGGCCAATGTATTTCCTGGGTTTTACTCGTTTAGACCTTTCTAAATCTAGAACTTTATAATGGGCTGAACTCTTTTTACTGCAGTCCAATATTTACTGCATTAAAAAATGACTTATGGAATGTATGAGTATCACTACCAAGAAATTATGAAAATTTTATTGGATGGAATGCGTCATGAGGCCCCTTCAATATTACTATCATGCTGTATTTTGGTTAACTAGAGGATATTGAAATTTTCTTCAATTATTATTATGCAGAGGACGAAAAAGCATTTGCAGATGATGTGACTGTTGACCCAGAGGGCAATTCCTACGTAACTGATGTAAAGGGAAGCAAGATTTGGAAGGTTGGAGTGAATGGAGAATCCGTGTCCACCATCAGAAGTCCCCTCTTCCCTGCAAAGGAATGGTACCGCAACTTGTTTGGACTCAATGGAATTCTCTACCATCCCAATGGATACTTAATTGTCATCCATAGTCAATCTGGAAGGCTGTTCAAGGTCGAAATAGGAAACGGAGATAAAGTCAAGTTGCTCAACCTAACTGAAGGTTCTTTAGTGAATGGGGATGGATTGCAGCTGCTGTCTCCGACACAGCTTGTGGTAGCTTCAAACCCTTCGAGGTTGGTAGAGAGCAGTGATAACTGGGAGACTGCTCGGGTTGTGGCTAAATTCTCTGGCATCACTCATCGTTGGGTTACTGCAGCTTTCGTGAAGGAAGGAAAGGTTTACCTGAACCACGCGATTGGTTTGGGGTATCCTAAGAGAAAGCATGTGCTTCTTGAAGCTGTTTTTTCTTCATAATATCAGGCAAGAATTTGGTAGCAACTACTTGTTGTGAGGCTAGTTATGCTGCTTTGTGTGTTGTTGTTTGTCTTGAGTTTTGGATCAATTATGTACGTTGTCTGTTCTTGCATACATCTTTTAATTATAATGGATTACGTTCTACCCCAACTGGCCTATATGATCAATGTAGGGAACCAGTGATGGGTTGGATAGAAGTATCACATGCTGTTGTCTTTTTTAGTATTTGCTGAGTATCCCAAGCTTTTTTAAATTCCAAAACAAACATGAATTGTTTTTGGCAATAGCAGCAGTAGCTTCTGTTTGCACGAGTATATACTATATAGTGTTCCGGACGCTTAAATTTTGGTATTACTGGATATTTAAATTGTCCAATTAAAATTCAAGAAATGGTTTTATGACAAGCTTTAGAAACATTCTGTTTGGCATGCTATCCTACTTATAGCTTGATGGTTTATCTTGGAAGAAATTAATCTCTATTTCAAGAAATATGTTTGTGCAAAAACTTACCAAGGAAAAAGTTATAATGGTGGACTAGTTCTTGATATTTTATCTTTGATTCCTCTCAATTTTATTAATAAATAAAAAGGGTGGATTTCCAGTTCCAGACACAGAAGTTGAAACCCCCTCTGCTTATTACAATATGCAAACAGATGAACTTTACATAGAGCACAGAATCTCCTATAAATAACCATTTACACACCAACACACACACCATTTCCATCAACAAAACCCTGTTTCCTCTCAGTTGAATTTCCAAGCAGAAAGTGAAAACAATGGCGTCCCTTTCCACTCCTCAATCAGGCATTTGCTGCTCACATCCAAACTGCAATATCTCCCACAAGAAAACTTCTTCACTATCAAAGAAGCCTGGTACACCGATGCAGAACTCAGTTCCATTTCCACCATTCCAAACCTCGCAAAGAATGCCCTCCACACATTAATACTCACGCTTCTCGTCACCCTTTCATACCCCTCCCTCGCCACTATGTTGCGTATCCCTTCCCCGAACGCCCCCATTTCCACCGCCATCCTGTTCTCATCATCCCGACCCATGCTCTCTTCCAGGCTATCGAACAGCGCACCATAAAAGAACAATGCCTCGATGAAACGGTTCACAAATGAGGGCGAGTTGTGGTTCGTCTCCGCCTCACACACCACCACTACCGATGGCTTGATCTTTTGCGTTACGGTCATTAAATTCTTCAGGCAATGTGGCCTTGCTATTAGAGTTCTCAGCATGAAAGAGAAGTGAACTGCCACAGCCTCCTCGTCGTTTGGATCGATTCCCAAGTCATCTTCCCTGAGATCATTAATGTCCGGTACAAACACCGCCTTAAACGAGAATGGCAAGTTTAGGTAACCAGCGAAGCTGGTCAGGAGATTCCCCGTTTGCTCCGAACAAAGCATGTCGAAACTTTCAACAGCTGTGATCTTGAGATGGCTTTGGGGATCCATCTCTGCTTTCTGGGCCATGGCTTGAATCAGTGCTGCCCAGTGGAGTCCGGTCAGTATTTGGAAATCAATTATATGAACTCTGGACTTCGTCCTCGCGTGTTCGAGTATCGTCTGGACGGACGTGAAATGGAGAACTTGAAAGAAAGGGACTTCTTGATGCATAGCAATGAATGCAAGGTTGTTTTTCCGCAGACAGGCATCGGTGTTCTTTTCTTCCTTCTCCGAACCTCCTGTTTCTTTACCGATCCTCTCCCTGAGTGCTTCGGAAAAGTAGAAAACGGCTCTTTGCACCGGAGTGCCCTCCCTCGACGCCATCCATTGGCAACTACGAAGCAATCGGATTCCCAATTCGAATTGCTGGAGAGAAACCTTCTCGGCTGCATCTAGAAGAAGCTGCACGAGATCCACGTCCTGTTTATCTTGAATGGACAGACCCGAGAGGGAAGAATCGTGGGAATAGAAGGACGTGTGGACATTAATGATCTTTTGAGAAGAAAGGTGCATGAACCTCTCCCCTGCAACCTTCAGTATTTGATCTGTGGAAAGTTTGGGACCTTCTGGGCGTATGTAACAACTGCCTGTATCTTCGTTCCTCAAATTTGTTATTCCTCCGCCTGTACGTTTGAATTGTTTCCTCTGAAAATTACGGACGAGCGCCAAGCAATCTGAAGAAAGTGTTTGCTCAATCATCTTTCGCGAATCTGGTAAGTGTGGAATCTCCTGGTCTCCTACATTCTTGGCATCAGAGCAAGATACTATTCCTTCTTCCACATCGTTTCTCACTGTTTCCTGATTTTTCATTGGCATTTGGAGGAGATTCTCGATTGGATTATCTTGATAGAAGCCATATTGATCGCAGAACGAATCGACATCGCCCCAATCAGGCGTATTTGTTGGTAATTCTGTAGATTTGCTCACAACTGTGGTAGGGGTAGTAGAAACCCCACATTCTACAAAAGAATTGCATAAAATTTGATTCAAATAGGATGATTCAATACCAAAGAAGGGATTAGCCATCACAAAGCACAGCAGTCAAGAATCTAATTTTTTGTGCATTTCATCAAGTGATTTTTGGTACAAAAAATACAATGTATGCACAATTTTTCTCAACGTAGTGCCATAATCCAAGGCAGGATAACATCAGGTGACGTATGGTAGCAAATACTATAATGGAAGCCACAAGAAAGGAACAGACTTGGATTTAGCAATTGTACCAGAGCTTGAAACAGAGACAGAGTCAGCTACTTGGAATCTCAATTGTTCGTGAATTACAACATCATCTACTTGGATGGACTTGCTTTAACCTTCTTGCTGAGTTCGCCTGCATATTACAGAAGCATGACGGAAAATGAGAAAGCAAGAAAAAGAACCTAAATGCCAGATTTTTCCCAGAATCGAGATAGATGATTAATTTATGCTTTCGCCGGCTGACAAAAACAACAAAATCAGCATACAAATGAAAGGTGACTGATTTTGTCACCTCTTCAACATCACTTTCATCCTTTACTACATCCTGAGAATTTTGAGGGGTTTTGTAACTCCGTGCTATCAGGCACCAGCTATGTAAAGTGTAAAATATTGTTGGTGTATCCTCCTCAATGGGCATTTGGAGCCCATCAAGTAGGCCCAAAATATGAAAAAGCCCAACTAGAATGGTGATGTTGATCCAAATTTTCACAGAACAAAGCCCAATTATACTACTAAAATGGGCCCACAGCCGTACGCGCTGCTTTCAACTCTCATGATTAGAAAGGAATAAAGGACTAAAGGAGCCGTTTTGGACTTTGGTTTTTAATTTTATTATTATTATTATTGGTAAATATTTCTAGGGGGCCGGGAATTGAACTCCCAATCATAAAGTTGGAAGTCAGAAATATGACCACTAGACCAAGTTCACATTCCCGGACTTTGGTTTGTTGTCTCTGAATTTTTTGTATACATGAATTTTAAATAAATACTAATACGAGATATATTTTCAATTCTTAATAACTCAAACTTTATATAAGTGAAAATTATATTTTTTAATTTAATTATATTTAAAAAAATTTGATTAAAATTATTCAATAAATAATAATGAATCCTTATATAAGGAACCGAGGAAATAAATCCTTATAAGTGTCCTTGTGATCACTGATAGAGTTTCACGACTTTAACATCCTTGCATGGAACGTGCGTGGCGCCATGCAAAAGCCTACTCAACGCCACATCAGAGATGAGTTGTATAGACTCAAACCTTCTATTTGTTGTATTCTGGAGCCGCAAGGTCCCTTTGAACGATTAAAGGTCCCTCTTTATTGCTGGGATTATGAATCTGTCCATGTTACGGAAAGTGTTGGCCGGGCTGGAGGATTTGGATTCTTAGAAGGATTGGGACTTCCTTCTCAATTTCTGTTCTTTGGAACACACTCGTTTGGTTACCTTTCGAATTAGTTATGGTAACTCACATTGGAATTTGTCTGTTGTTTATGCCAACCCAGTTTTGAACCTTCGGCATCAGGATTGGAGTGATATGCGCGATGTTGCTTCAACTGTTCAAGGAGCTTGGATTGCTATAGGCGATTGGAACAAGGTTCTAAATAGCTCGGAGGTGATGGGTATGTCTATATCCATGCATCAGTGCGAGCAATTTAGACACATGTTAATTGATTGTGGTCTTGATACTTTACATACGGTGGATGAGACTTTCACTTGGCAAAAAAACACCACTGGGGTTCCGTTGGCTAGGAAGAGGTTGGATCGAGCAGTTGCTTCAGCCAACTGGATGTCCTTTTTCCCGGAAGTTGTAGTTGAGGTCCGATCACAATGGCTTGTTACTCAAATGTGCCTCGTCTCATCGATATTCGGGTAGGAGGCTATTTAGGTGGGAGGCTATGTGGGCGGATCACCCTAGTTATAACCATGTGGTGGATGCAGCTTGGAGTTTGGAGGGTAATAATATCTCTTCAAGGTTGAATTCGGTGACTGAGGCGTCTACTTATTTCAATGAGCACACTTTTGGGAATCTTTCTAAGAGAAAAAGGGTTATCTTGAGAAGACTACAGGGGGTCCGAGCTTTTTTGAACAGGGCGGACTCAGTGAGACATCAGTTACTTGAGGCTCATTTGATGAAGGAATTGTATGAGGTTTTGCGCCAGGAAGAAACTTTTTGGTTTCAGAAATCCAAGGATAAATGGCTTGCTCATGGTGACCGCAATACTCGATATTTTCAAACTCAAACAAAGATCCATAGGCAACGCTCAAAAGTCACTGGCATGGAAATCAATGGGGTGTGGATCACGGATGATAGTATTTTAAGAGATCATGCTCGGTCTCACTTCTCTCACATGTTTGGAATTACAGCTTATAATTCCCCAAGTTTGGCTCCGCTGCCCGCTCTACCGCCCATACCTTCGGTAGAGGGTCTTGACAATGTTGTTACTAATGAGGAAGTTCACTGTGCTGTTAAGGACATGGTTGCTTTCTCATCTCCCGGTCTGGATGGCTATCAAGAAATACTGGGCGATCGTGGGAGGGGCTGTTTGGGAGTTTATTTCCAATGCCATGGAGACAGGTGATTTTGATCATGCTGTGTCAGCAACCTCTATATGCCTTATTCCTAAGGTGGAGATCCCCAGAGAAATCCGGCACTTCCGACCTATAAGTTTGTTCAATGTTTGTTCACAAGCTCTTGACTAAGGTTATTGTAAATCGGTTGAGGCCATTCCTGCAACAGTATATCGGTCCATATCAGTCTGCATTTTTACCAGGTTGGGGAACTAATGGTAATGCTATTATCCTCCAAGAGGCGATTACCTCATTTCGTAATCGTAATAGGAATCGAAAGATATCCTATTGAAAATCGATTTGGAAAAGGCGTATGATAATGTATCTTGGGACTTCTTGGATGGATGTCTTTCGGAGATGGGGTTGCCTCCCAGTTTGTGTCGAATTATTATGCACTGTGTCCGCTCTCCCACTTATTCCATCGTCTCTGGCCAAGGGATTACGGCAAGGTGATCCGCTCTCTCCTTATCTCTTCATTATTATTATGGAGAAATTATCTAGGGCCATCTTGAAGTGTGTTGATCAAGACCAGTGGCAACCTGTTAAACTGTCTCGGTTGGCACCTCCCTTATCGCATTTAATATTCGCGGATGACCTTCTATTGTTTTCTAAGGCATCTATTGCTAGTGCTCAATGCTTGGATGGTTTATTGACGAGGTTTGCTAGGCAATCAGGACTGCGTATTAATGGGGGGAAGTCCCTTGCCTATGCTTCAGCTTCTGTGTCCGCCAATACTAAAATGGCGCTAGCTGCGGTCTTCAATGTTCGCTTCTCGGATGACCTCGGAAAATACTTAGGGTTTCCGCTCTTTCATGGGGCGGTCAAGCAGCAGCACTTTGAATCAATATTGGATAAAATGCATTAACGGTTGGGGAGTTGGAAGAGGGCCCTTCTTTAATCGTGCAGGGCGTATTACCTTAGCCCGATCTGTCCTTGCGGCTATCCCATCTTATGTCATGCAAATTTGTTGGCTTCCAACATCCACTTGTGACAAAATTGATAAGTGTATCCGGGATTTTATTTGGAAAGATTTGAGACGTAAAGGTGTTCCGCTTGTTAGCTGGGAGAAAGTTGCTCGTCCTCGTGGCTTCGGAGGGCTTAGCATCCGTCGAGCACGGGATATGAACATTGTCTTACTTGGAAAACCCTTTTCGGAATTTATCCTGGGGAATCCGAAACTGTGGGTTCGTCTTTTGGAGAATAAATATGGGAAGCATCTGAATGCTAAACCAGGAGCTTCAGTGGTTCATCACTCCTCAATCAAGGTGGCTCCCTTCCTCGTGGAGGGTTTTCAATTGAAAATTGAAGATGGTAATAGTAGTTTGTGGTTCAGCAAATGGCTTAAGGGAGGGGCGATTGAACCTAGGCTCTCATATGTTCACATATCAGATTCTCATTTGCGAATCAAAGACGTATTCAGAGAGGGTGCATGGCAATGGAATTATCTCTACACTGTGGTTCTGGAAGAGATTAGGTTGGAGGCTCAAGAGTATGGGCCATTTGTCTGCCATGACAAGGCAAGGGATAAGGTGCATTGGATTTTCTCTACCTCTGGCAAATATATTGTCAAAACAGGTTTTGCTTGGCTTCTCCAGAGACGTGGTCTGCATGGTTATCCATTGAGGTCGTGGGCATGGAATGTCCGGGCACCTGAAAAGGTGCGCTTGTTTGCATGGCTTACAGCCGATAACGCTGTCCCATGCAATGAGGTTCGCCACTCCCGCGACATCTCTCATTCAACAACATGCCGCGTTTGTGGTGAGGATATTGAAACACTCATGCATATGTTATTCCTTTGCACTTGGGCGAGGGAGGTATGGAGGCAGATGGGAGGCTTCCCGTCAGCTAATTGGATGTCTAGGTTCTTTGATGCTTCTCTGTTCCTTGCTCGATTTGGCAAGCACTGGTCGGGACATCAGTGGGCTACAATTTGGTGTATTTGGATGGGTAGGAATAATATGTGTTTCAAGAATGAAGCTCCCAATGTTGCTATGGTAGTCCGCAGTGCTCGGTTTTATGGGTTGGGCTTTTGAAAATGTGTGTGGGCGTGGTATTCGCGTTAAGGAACTGAGGCTGATTCAGTGGAATCCTAATATGTACAATGGCATGATCATGCATGTTGACAGTAGCTCGTTAGGGAATCCGGAGAGAGCGGGATTTGGGGGAGTCTTCGGGATGGGAGTGGTCGTTGGTTGGATGGATTCTCGGGATCAATTGGATCTTTCCCTAACCTGGATGCTGAACTTCATGCTATTTGGAATGGTGTTAAGCGTGCTCATAGTTTGGGCATTGAATTCATGTGTTGTTATTCTGATTCGGAAGATGCGCTGAGACTCATTGATAAGGATCTTGATCCGGATCATAGCCATTTTGCGTTGGTTCGGAACATTAGGGACATGCTTGCTTCTCGTCCGGGTTACAAATGGTATCATATTCTGCGGGAGGTCAATTCGGTGGCGGATGCTTTGGCTAAGAGAGGTTCTCGTTCTGAGGAGTTCTTCACAACCCGATGGTGTTCGGTCTTTGTTGTCTGCTGACATGTTGGGGACTTGGTATCCCCGATTTTAGTTGGTGTTCTGTTTTTGTTTCTTGTTCTCTCTCTTTCACCCTTTTTCTGTAATTTTCTATTTCTTGGCTGATGCTTTTGCATCCTTTCACCAAAAAAAAAAGTGTCCTTGTATAAGAAATACACAATATATATTTATATATGTAGTATTCAAATTTCTCTTTCTTCATTAAATTTTGTTTTATTTTTAATATATTATAATTCTACTTGATCTGAATAATGTTCAATTGGACTATTTCGGCTAAATTATCAGATTTATTTTAGAATTCATTATATTTATTCATAAATATATTAAAGTCTAATTATTGTTCTTTCCACTCCAAAAAAAATTGCCAAATTTTCTTTTTAATTGTTATGAAATGTTTGTCAATTTTATTTAATTACTCTTAACACTTTTATTAAAAAGGTACTACAAAATTTATCTATTTTCTGTTTAGAAAAACACTCCCTTCCAAATTCAATCCAACAAGCTTGGTGGAATAAAAAAATTTTAAAAAAATTTTAGTAGTATCATTTTAATCAAAAACTTAATTAAAGAATATTTTCATCTCATCTCATAAAATACAAAGTTACAAACACATCCGCCCATAATTTATTCATTTTTTATATCTCAACAACATAAAACAGTTTAATTTTTTTTCCCTAAAGCTAAAATTTCCAAAAAAGCAGCCTAAAAGCCAGTTTGGATAACAATCCAATAAATCAACCTCAAACTTTGTCTGTTGCAGATATCAAGCATGGGAAGCCCTGGTCAGAACTACTCAGAATATCCGAGTGAGTGTTCTGGCCGTGCGATTCCTTGCGTGTGCTGTGTTCTGCCCATTACAGCCACTAAACTGTCTAATCTAACCCACGTCGAATGCAATAATATTGGGATACAGTTTTGTTGCTACTGTTTTGTGTTTTTCACTTTTTATCTAATTTTGGTTTGTAGTTCTATAAGAATAACGAAAACTACAAATCAATTAATTTCAAACACAACATCAATTTTATTTTATTTTATTTTTTTTAAAATATACTACTATAATTTCTTTTAAATCACTTTGGGCTTGTTTGGAAGTCGGCATATTCATGAGCATATATAGCGCGGATTCAATCAACATATTATCTCTCTCCGACTCTGCTACCTGCTAGCGGATCTGCTGACTCCCAAACATCCTCTTTGTATTATTCCATGATCCGATCTCAGACCGGGGCATGAAATTCTCCTATAGTGTAATGAATAATTGGGGAGGGGTTATCACTGTTCCGTACTACAGATTTTTTGAAAAGATGAACCAGAAGTGTATAGTAGTTTGCCCAAAGTCCCCACTTGTTTGGAACCTACTTAATGTGTATCCAATTCAATACTGCATTATGAGGCAATGGTTAAAAAGATGAAAAAAATAATATTTTGAAATAAAATAAAATGTACTAAAATAAAAATTAAAAAAAAAAAAAAAAAAACTGATCTTGAATTGGCACACACACTCTTGAAATTAAGACAGGGCACATTCATTTCTTTTGGAAATAATGGGCCCTCCACCAAATCCACTAGCTTAAAGAAAAGAGTGAATCTCAATCTCATTGGACATGGGAGCATTGTAATTTTAGTTCAATATAATTGAACTTTTTTTTGCAGTGGATAATTTTTACTACATGTGGGAAGCTCTTTTGAGTTACTGCTGTGATGGGGGGAGATGCAGGAATTGGGATAGTGGGTGGTGGTGCCAAAAAAGCATTTGCTATTTTTATGTGGGCATGTTTTCAATAATTATTTAGATACGTGTGTGTGTTGTATAACTTGTATTGTAGTGAAAAGGAGGGAGGGTGGAGGGATGTGGATGTGGGGTTTGTCATTTGTTGTTGTCATCACTCTCCTCTATACTTACATAGTTGCATCTACTGTCTTTCCTTCCATCATCTCTCATAATCAATTCAGTGACTGATATTTTATATCCATCTTTTTCCCTGCCTTTAGTGCCTCCTGTGCTTCCTCATTCTAAAGAGATGAATGAAAGCCTCTGTCTGTCCTCTTGATAAAAGCTAGTAAAATTCAAGTTTGAGTGAGGGATCAAATGGATCACCCTAAGCTGGAGGCTAATTTCTCAGAAACAGACAATCATGCATCCAAGAAAAGGTATGTAGTATGTAGTTAGTAAGGAGATGATGATTCTTTCAAGAATGAATTTCAATATATATATATATATATACATCTTGGGTTTTGCAGAAAGTTAGCAGAGAGAGTTGTAATGACTGTGAAGATGGAAGGAATAGAGAAGAAGCATCAGAAAGGTGAAGGGCCTCCCCCTGACTGTTGGTCATGGAGAAAATATGGCCAAAAACCCATCAAAGGCTCTCCTTATCCCAGGTTGGTTCTTTTGTTGATTTGTTCCCACTAATTGGTGGTTCTTTTTAGTTGTTTTGTAAGCCAATTAAAATGGTGGTTGAATTGGTGACAGGGGGTACTACAAATGCAGCACATCAAAGGGCTGTTCAGCCAGGAAACAAGTGGAGAGATCCAAAACAGATGCATCAATTCTCATCATCACCTACACATCCACCCACAACCATCCTGGCCCATCTCATGATTCCTCATTAAACCCTTATCCTGATCCTGAAGAAGCCCAAGAAGGGATTCTTGACGACAACAACCCACTTTCTCAAGTCAGTGAAGATCATGAGAGTCATGAACAGGAGCAAGATGCACAAGTGATGAAGGTGCCTGAGGAAGAAAACCCAGTAGCCAATAATGATGAACAAGAAGACCCTTTCCAGTATTCCCTGTCCCCATTCAATTCAACTTCTCCAGACCATAACATAGTCAGTCAAGAAGAGGACGACCCTTTCCAGGAGACACAGACACTCACACTGGTACCTTCCTACAACAACCAAGATCCCAAGCCATTTTCTCAGGCACTGCCTTTGCCATTGCCGTTGCCGTTGCCGTTAAAACCGGAGGAAAATGACTTCTATGATGAGCTGGAGGAGCTTCCTACGCCTCCATTTTTCAAAGCATTGATGGGTAATGTGAAAAGTAGTTTCTGCAGTGAGGAAAGAATTATTGTAAACCCTTCTTGAGGACTCAGGAGATGAATGTATGTGTGTGTGTACTTAATTTGTAGATGTTTAGTTCGTTCCTTCCTGTGAAGAAAGAACATGTTTTTGATTCAATATTGAATCTTGTACCCCACACTGACCCTGGCTCATCCCTATCTTGATTCACGTGCAAAGGTAAAATAAATAAATGAACAGAAAGGAAGATTCTCAACAGAGGCTCAAATAATGGTGGAGACTGGAGACTGGAAAGTGTAGTGTAACTACAACTCTACAACTAAGCTTTATAAAGCTAAAAGTAGCAATGTCTATGAAGTGATCTCTCCGATTCTGTCGTCTTCCTCTATTCATTCTTCCTTATGTCACTCATTATAAATTTTTCTTTCCTTCCAATCATTTGGAAGTGACTAATTGGACTTGCAACCATCAAGTAGCAAAATTAGGAAAAAAAATTTGCCTGCCCAATTTCAGAAACCATCCTGCAGTTGGCAAGCAAGTAAAAGGGATGGGGTTGGGGGGAAGGCAGAAAGTTGCTTGATTGAGAATGATGATGAATGTAGAAGCTACAACAGTAATTGGGGGGGGGGGGGGGGGGGGGGGGCAAGGGGAGCAGTGACTGATGCACCTATTTAGATGGGCAGGCAGGAAATAAGTGCATGTGCAATTACTACTCTCAACAAACAAACAATTAATACCCCCTCTCCCTCAAAACCCTTTTAAGGCCTTAAAACTGTGTGCAAGTAATAAGAGGGAAGGCTGCGGTATGAGAGATGCAGAAAAACCATGGCAACTGTCAGTGAAGGGCGTGTCAAGTTGGTAGGTCCAACAGCATCTAAAGTTTTTCCTCAATAGGAATTGATCCAACAACGATAATGTCTGCAATCTCACGTCGAGATTTACAGCATCGACAGAGATGGGATCATGGACTACATTTCGAGGCAATTAATCAAACACAATCTTTGCATATTGAAAAGGGTTGGCGGGTAACAGGGGAAAAAAAATTACTCTTGCACCATTGGAGTGGGTGCTGCCTGTAGCCCTTGGACAATGTTACCACTACTGGGGAGCTAATGTTACCACTGCACGATAAAAAGTGTGGGTCGTGCTTTGGAAACTTGAATCATCCTCCATGTTTGTGCTTGTCGGGCGTCTGTCTTAGTTAACACTTGTTCCAGGATGAGAAACGAATTTCTAATGATTCCCTTGAATGAAAGTGATATCCAACTATTGTTCTTGAATCTACCTATGTGGAGAGATAAAATTCACCACCGGAAGTTCAGAATATATTAGAATGGAGTGGAGTGTGGTAAACAGAGAATCAGATAACAAAGGTTGTCAAGATCCCTATCAGAATCAGAGGATCCTAAAATCCTACTCCTAAAAACGTGCAAGATTGGTATAGGATCTTAAATATAGTGGGATCGGCCTAGGATCCGTAGGATCGTTCAGTACAAAAATTTCCGTCTTTCGCCTGGCGCGCGAGGCAACGAACAAAGTCATGAAGTACAAGAGGCTATGAAGGCAACGAACAAAGTGACGAAATACCACAAGCAATGAAGCCTTATGCAATGACATTCGTCTTCTATTTCCTTGCTTTCCGGATAAATTATCATAATGGTTGAGATGAGAATGTTATTATAGTTAAGGGTTATGCGATGAGAATGTTATTATAGTCAAGGATTATGCAGTGTGCAGAAGTCTTACTATCAGTGATATGGTGTTACTTTATAAGGTTTGAAATTGAATATCTAAAAGACACTTCGTCCAAAAAAATCATAACTCAAACACAACTGGTGAAAAAAGGGGAGAGAGACAGGTTTTTGTCATACCATAGATGTATCCATTGGAACCACCAGGTGACTCTGAGCAGCAGCAGTGGCAACTTCAATGACCACTTTGATCATGGACAATTTCTAGTTCTTAAAAGTGAAATTGTTGTTACATCTCATCTTACAGAAAAGGGAGATGTGTCATACTAATAACCAGTGACTTTAGCTAAGGCTGAAGCAGTCCCGAGCTGCCAACACGACCACATATACTAACCGAGGAAATCACCAATAAACATACGGGAATGACAGAGGTTGTATTTGTTAAATACAGATGAAAGCTTTCAATGTAAAACAGAATTTAATACCAAGTTACCATGTCAAGTAAATAACTGAACAAAAGGATTCTCCTTCAAATTGAATCCCTTGCAAAAGGTTCGTTCTCAGAGCAACAAACTACACTAATGCCTAATCCTTTCCATCATTTGAAAAAGGACACTTGGAAGACAATGTGCTTCCAAGAATTTGTATAGAGCAATAATAACATGCATTTACATGAATACTAGAATGAAACAACAAAAAAAACAGACACAAGAAGAACGGCCATGACTTCAGCAGGCCTCCTCTTTCTGCATCTTTTCATTAATTGCCTTGTAGCAACGGAGGCTGCAAAGGGGAACCTTTGATTTGGCATCGCGATACTTGTAAGGATTGGTACAAGATGGACCAACGCACTTCTCCCGTGGAGGAGGATAGCTGAGACTCCCAAATGCATAAAAGAAAGAAACAGCTGTTATTATCATTACAGAGGCATCTCCCTAAGCACCATTCTAAGGAGAAAACAAAACATTCGATACCTGTGAGGGATGGGATCAAAAAGTTTTGGGAAACCCATTTCTCTTGGAAATGTGACTGTGGTTCCAGAAGGTCCCATGACCGTCCTAATGGTGTTTGATGCAAGCATTTCAGCACTGACAGCCTTCACCTGTTTTATTTATATATAAATATATATATATATATATATATATATATATATATAAGATTATATCATTAAATTTCATACTCCAGTCCAGTCTAACATATCATGTTATCAATAAAATACCTGTGCCAACTCTTCCTGCCGTTTCTTCATCTTCTCTTCTCTCTTCTTCCTACTGGAATCTTGGCCAAGTATTTTTCTAATTGCCTCCGCCTAAATTTTAATATGACTCAGTAATTTCCTTCTTGTCTCTAAACACATATACATAAAATAATGTATGTGATAAAAATGCACCTCTGTTTCTCGAGCTACTTTTTCATTCTGCAATTTACGCCTCTGAGCAGCCTCGGCCTTCTTCATTTGTTGCTCGACTTCTGTCAACTTCTCCTTTTGCTCTGTCATGGGAGTTAGCTGAGATAAGTTGGGAAAATAATAATAATAATAATAATAATAATAATAATAATTGAATCTAGGACATGATCCTAACATCACAAAACAAAAGAATTTCACTCACTCCGCGATGGAGCAGGTGGTAAACCATTGGGGAACTCAATTTGATTTGAATCAGATGCGGCAGAGGAATCTTTATTCAGAAGGGCTCTCTGACGAGTTGTAAGAGCCATTTCTCGTTTGTTTTCTGTTGGTAATTCCGACAGATCCTTCTTTTGTTTTCTCTTCCTTTTCCCTTCTGGTTCACCATCCGACAACGGTTCCTCTTCATCCTCTTCATAATCCATGTCTCCAGATCTCAACTTCTTGCCATCTTTACCAAGCCTCCCAACATCCTCCAAATTGTCAAACTTACCCCCTCTCTGCATTTTTCTGCTTGGTTGCCCCTCTGAGTCCTTATGTCCTGTTATCCTTGAAGTCCTGAGTTTCTCCAGGTACCGGATCTCATCGTCATCGTCTTCTTCATCGAATTCGTCATCCAAAACATGCCTTTTAGGCGCCCTTTTGCTCTTGCGAATTGAATCCGACTTATCTCCTTGCTTATCAATGGCATTCCTTGTTGATGCCCTCCCCATATCCTCCCTCCCAATATTAAAACCACCTTCTGAGAAATTCTTCCACGGAATCCCTTGTAGGCCGCTTTTCTTATCTGTCGGCGGAGAGGGATATTCGTCTGAACTTTCCTGGAACAATAAATAAATGCAAAAAGGAAAAAAGGAAAAAAGGAAGGGAAAAAAGAAATGGAGGGTCAGCCAGGGTAAAATAGGTAATATATCACAATAATTTTTGACTTGAATGCAGTAGATTCACATGCCAAACGAATACAAATATAATTTTTTTTAAAAAAAAAATCTAACATTCACTATGAACACCCTACCTATGTTACTCGGGACAGATTAATCTTTCGTTCCATAGAGACCAGCGTAAAATATTTTGCAACAGTAAGAAGAAAAACAAATAGCCAGAATATTTATACGCATGGTGATGGCTGTCAGTTTTCAAATACGTTTACCAGGATAGTGTGAATCACATTACAGAACAGACACAAATTCTTTGAAAAAATTATTCTCCAGCAAATTAAAAAGGTATTGGTGTATAAAACAAATATTGTTGAAACCCAAGCAGATACGGCTGCGTGATTTCATTATAATTGTACATATTTAACTAGCTCATGTACATGCAATAGCAATCAAAACTATGTAGCATACTTTAAACAATGAAAGTGAATCTTCATTGTTGAGTGTATAATAACTTCAACTATACGGCACATAATACTTTAACAGAGATAAAACTGATCAGGCTGACCCACAACTACAAAATATAATTGCAAATAGATTTTTGATGATCACATTAGAAAGGAGCTAAGTTTACAACCTGAGGAGGCAGCCTTTGTTGAGGTTCACTATCTTCAGATAGATGATTAGTCTTTAGAGAAAATCTGCAATCTAATACCCCATTGGAACTGGTTTTAGGTTGTATAGTCCGTGTCACACCACCAACCTTCAACTTTACTTTTCTCAGTTTATTCTCATTTCCTGTTCCATTACTTTGAATCATGTTTGATCCACCATCTGATCCATTAACTGGCAAGGACCTTGACACACAATGGTTCAAATTGAACATCTTCCCCCCAGATTTACCGTCACAGACGTTTTCATCACTTGACATCTTGCTTGCATCATCTGAAACTGGTGTGGGTGACTTGGAGGATCGATCAAGATGTGGTTGGGCCTCAGGTTTAGGTCTTCGGGAGGTCTGTGTTCTCTTTCTCTTTGTAGTGACACCAATGCCCTCCAAAAGAGGGCCCCTGGACTGATCCATTTAAACAAGAATCTTGGGTGCAAGATCAGCAGTTATAATGAGGTCAATTAAACATAAGATAAATTCATGTACAGAGTCCCCATACAGCAGCAAGATCCCCTGTTAATGTGTTCACATTTAGCATTATGTCAGATACACGCTTAAATACTTAATTACAATTAATGTCAGATAACATGTTGCATTAGGAAATCAAAGATATGAACTTGGAGAAACTCAATCTATAGACACTAGTAAATGTAAGTACACTATTAGAACAGAACGTCTAGAGGCAATCAAAAGTAGAGCAACAAACAGGATCAATCAAGCAAAACAGCGACCGCAACAGTAATGTAGAATTTTCTGTTTTCTTCAACCCAGACATCTCCAATAATCCCTTCTCCCAACCCAGAAAACACATGTACAACACAAAAACCAACTGAGAATTATCAGCAAAACCAAAGGCAATACAAGTGTAGGAAGAAACCTCATACGTATTAAAGAAAAAACACAACAAAATTCACCCAACATAATGTGGAAAAGAATGTGACATAGTAGATTGTAAAAATCCCTATTTGCAAAAATTACATTAGTCCGAGACACCACGTACATAAAGGAGAACCAGCAAAAAATTCACATTAAGAGACGCATTGTTACATCCCACATCCCAACGAAACGCCGTAAGCCAACCCACAATCGCGCCCAAAGAAACGAGAAAACACAAAACCAAACGAAACAGCCCCGCATTGAGCGATCAACGCAAACCCAGAAGCCAAATCATACCCCAAGCCAACGAAAACACCCAAACCCCCAATAAAGCCCACAATAAAAGAAATTCAAAAAAACACAAAATTTACCTAAAATTAAGAAAGCCGGGCGACGAAACAGCGGTGAGAGGGAAGCAACCAGACGAAATAACGAAACCGAAAATCAATTGAGGGCGAGAAATAAAGGGTGGGTGAAAAGAATAATGGGTATTTGGGGATATAAAAGGCGGAGAAAGATAAAGGGGTGTTTGGATGCTTTTGTTAGGGTTGGAGAAGATAGAGAGGGAGAGGGTAGTGGCGTTGAGACGGGTTACTATTGTAGTAGTAGTAAAGGAGACACCCAATTTCTTCTCCATTTTTTTCACACCTGTTTGTGTGTGTGTGTGAAATTTGTGTGGGTTTGTTTCGGAGTGGGGGATATTTGGACTCGCTTCGCGACTCAGTAAGGACATAGGCGAGTTCACTCGGATCCCTCTCCCTCTAATTTTCCTCTCCCCGCCCTCTCTTCTACCTTTTGCTGCAACTATGAGCGCAGAATAAGATCGTGCGCCTCCCTGGCTTATTTTAGCAGCTCCCGTGCCTCCTTGCACGTGCGTCTTCAGGCCTTTTTTTTTTTTCCTGGAAACGTCTTCAGGCTATTGTTTGTTTGTTTTGGTTTTTTAAACAATGGACCAAATCCTAATGAATCCCCTTGTTTGTAAAAATTCAACAGCTTCACCAATACCATCAGAAGAACAAACATCCAAAATTCCCAACCTTTTCAAAAGGAATATGAGGGTGTTTCGATTGGCTTATAACAAGGTGTTTTTGGCTTTTACTTCTGCCAAAAGCACTTTTGGGGAAAAAGAAACGTTTGATTTGGCTTTTCTAAAAAAGCAGAAGCACCTCGAAAAGCTGCAAAAGTGCTTCTGAGAGAAGCAGCCCAGGGGTGCTTCTCCGAAACGCAGAAGCCAAAAGCATTTCGTAAATTGTGTAAGGACTTAAATACCCTCATTACTTAATATAAATTACACTATAAATATATCTTATTATCATATTAAGTAGCATGTCCTTTTTGGTAATTTATACATTTAAAAAGCATTTTTCACTTTTACACCTCCAAACACACTTTTGAAAAAAACTGCTTTTCAAACATTCAATCCAAACACAAAAGTTACATGCTTCTGCTTTTGGCTTTCACTTCTGCTTCTGCTTTTGGCTTCTGCTTTTTTCAAAAGTCAATCCAAACGGGCCCTATGTCAAGATGGGGTGTATGATTGTTGTCATGTTGTTGGTAAATATAATTTCTATAAGCAAATGAAAAATGGGAATAAAATAATTTAAAAAAAAAACGAAGAGAAATTTACTATCAAAATTGAATAACATATATTAATAGTATCTTTGGAATTTAAAAGATGATTGGTAGTATATAACGGGAGTAAGTACGGTACTGCGGATGATTTGACAGTACATCAAGGCATATCATCACAATCGTTCATTTGAATCCGACGGTTATAAAGTAAAAAGGGTATAATTGTTATATAATCATATATTTAGTATGTTATTAATCTAATATTTGGTAAATCATATCAAATATTTGGTAATCTATATCTATAATCAGCAATACAATACTTATTAAAGAGGGTGACAAATTTATTAGGTATAGAATTTCAAAGAATTCAGTGACACTACCTTAAAGGGCATCTGTTAGGGTGCGATCATTAAATTTGACTTGATGTACTGCGGTACATCACAACCCTTAATTCAAATTATAAATTGATGGTTGAGATTAACTTGAAGGTTAAAATAGTAAATTTGCTATTAGTTTGTAACAAACATTTGATTGTCGTTGAAAACATACATATACGTTCTTCAGCTCTTCTTTTCTTTTACGCATTTTCAATATGATCATTCGATCTTATCTTACTCTCCAATTTGCTTATTTTAGGTGCTATATACATATATGTTTATGAAAACGTACCTAAAATGTTCATATTTTGAGTCGCTGAATTGTTGATGAAAACGTCGCTGGATTGTTCATGAAAAGATTGTTGAATTGTTTCTGGTTTCGTCGCTGAATTGTTCATGAAAACGTCGCTGAATTGTTTTTGATGGCATCGCTGAATTGTATAAGGTAGCATCGCTGAATTGTTCTTGATAGTGTCGCTGAACTCTTCTTGCTATAGTCGCTGAATTCTTTTAGGTAGGCTCACTAAAATATTTTTTGGTAGCATCACTGAATAATTTTTGGTAACATCGCTGAATTGTATGTGGTAGCATCGCTGAATTATTCTTGATAGTGTCGCTGAATTCTTTTAGGTAGGCTCACTGAAATATTTTTTGCATCACTGGATTATTTTTGGTAACATCGCTGAATTGTATGTGGTAGCATCGCTGAATTCTACAAGGTAGTGTCGCTGAATTCTTCTTGGTGTAGTCGCTGAATTCTTTTAAGTAGGGTCACTAAAATATTTTTTTGTAGCATTACTGAAGTAATTTTGGTAACATCGCTGAATTATTCAATGTAGTGTCGCTGAATTATTCAATGTTGAATCGCGGGAACATTTTTTGATACCATCACAGAATTATTTTTGGTAACATCGTTGAAATGCTATACGTAATAAATTTGTTACGTTATTTACTAAATATTGTTGATCATAAATATAGATTACCAAATATTTGATATGATTTACCAAATATTAGATTTATAACATACTAAATATAGGGTTATATCTTCCGTTACATATTTTGTTGGACAACTTTACCATTTTTAATTTACAACCTTTGGATTTGAAATCAGCGCTCCAGATTTTTGTCTTGATGTACTGCGGAATCTTCCGCAGCACCCTAATTGAACCCACCTTAAAGAATTCAACGATACTACCTCATAGAATTCAACAATGCTACCAAATACCATTCAGCGATGTTACCAAATACAATTAAGTGATGCTACCGAAAAATATTTCAGCGATCCTACCTAAAGGAATTCATCGACTACTCCTAGAAGAATTCAACAATGCTACCATATACAATTCATCGATGTTACCAAAACAATCCAGTAATGCTACCAAAACATATTTCAGCAACCATAACTAGAGGAATTCAATACAACAAGAAGAATTCAGCGACGCAACCATTAAGCAGTGATGCTACCATATACAATTTAGCGATGCACCCAAAAATAATTCAGTGACGTTTTCATGAAACTTCAGCGATGCTACCCAGAACAATGAAGCGAGACTACCAAGAACAATTCAGCGGCATTTCCATAAATAATTCAGCGACATTTTCATCAATAATTCAACGACTCAAAATAGGAATATTTGAGGTTCATGAACGAATATGTAAATTATGTAGCATCGATTGATCATATTGAAATGCGTAGAAGAAATGTAGAGTTGAAGAGCATAGAGAATTAACGAGTAATTATTTGTTAACAACTAAATGTAGTAAATTTACTATTTTAACATTTAAGTTAATCTCAACCATCAATTTATAAATTGGATCAATGGCTGCGATGCACCGCAGTATATCAAGTGAAAGTGTTCAATCGCACACTAACGGAATTGGTATATAACAATTAAAATTTTTCAATCTACTATTTGTTCTTCAATATGTTTCAAAATCTAGCATAATTCAAATTAGCATATTCACCAAAATATACACTCAAATCCTGGCATTGGCTTCAGGAAGAAAAAAAGAAAAGAAAAAAAAGAACAAAAAAAGAAAAGAAAAAAAATCCTCTCTCAAATTTGCTACTTGTCAAACAAAGTTATAGGTTCAAACATACTATATACGATATACTCCCCAATATAGTAGACTAGTAGTGTATATAACATACTCTCTCCATCTTTTCTAGTCTGCACCGGTGTTTTAGGCATTGTTTACGATTTAACTTTATCTCAAATTTTTATAATAGTTATGGAAAAAAACAAAGTAAAGTGAAATTTTGTTAAATTTGTATAAAATTATAGTTTTAGAATATCAACTGTTTATAATTTTAATTGCATATAATTTAAGTTATTAATCGTTGAAAATTAACATGCGTAGCTAGGGCAAGTGTTGCATTTTTAAAAAGATGGAGGAAGTATTTACTTGAACATATAATAATATTATAGTATGTAGTAAATATAAATATAATACTCCCTCCGTTTTCAAAAATTGAAACGGACCCACAATACACGCAGTCCAATGTACATTTTAAACCATTAATAACTCAATTTCGGTACAAGTAAAAATTCTAAAAATTCTATATTTAAAAATTACTGGACGAGACGGATCCAACAAGATCCCTCTTGGCTATATTTGAACTTATATAACTATGATAAAACTTTAAGTCAAAGTGCATGTGTGAATAGTGTCAAATTTCCAAACGCTCCAATTATATGGGAACAGATGAGTAATATATTCCATCCGTTCCATATTTATATCTCACTTTTCTTTTAGGTTCGTTTCAATATCTTTGTCACATATCAGTTTTAGGAAATAATCAAATTAATAATACCCAAATCCACTCCATGGCATCTCACTAATAAATAAATAATTAAAAATTTCAAAATAACAGTCATCAATAAATTCAAACTCATAACTATCACATTTAATTAATAAATTAATCAATTAAATTTTCAAACTTACTAGTTACTACCATCACATCACATGATTCATAATTTACCATACTTTAAAGACTAATACACTAATACTTAAAACACTAAACAAACATTACATAAAATACCATACCCAAAAGGTTTGAGACATAAATACCCGACATAGGGAGTATATAATTATTTATATAGATAAGTGATAAATTTTGACATGGATCGATAAGCTAGATACAATATCAAGAACAAAATAGGAAGAACAAGGAAAAATAGCAAGGATATGATTTGAGACTATCCAAATAAAACAATAGCTTTGGAATAAAATGCAAACTAGTTGCAACCCATTCCTTCCACTTTGAATCCCAAAGATTTAATACAACCCAAGTTATCTCACCCTTGGATTGAGTGTTTAGCCAATGTGGATTAAACACCAAGTTGAAAGCTATGTGCTCTCAATGACATTTAAAAACAAAAGTGAAGAAAATATTCAATATGCATTCAAAGGTGGGTAGCAAGTGTTGGGGGATGCCATATATATAGGCAAACCCTAATTACATGGATTAAGAAAGCTAAACAACTAATTAGGGGCTTTAATAAACCCATTACAAGAATTAAACAAGTGCTATAGTAAATTAAACAAGGCAATTGGGGTGTTGAGTTGGAGGAGTATTGGACCGGTGGTGCTGATGGGCCTGTGATGAGTGTTGGGCCAGTAGAGAAAATGGAGTGGGCCTGTGGTGGATTGGACTTTGTCAATTCTAAATTACTCATATTTAAAAGACATAAATTGGGCTTTTGATTTTGGTCATCTTGGAGATAAATTATCAGTCTCGTCCCAATGACTTCCTCGGCATTCTCGAGTTCTTTCATAATTTGATTTGTTCTCAAAATATTTGAAACTCCTTCCATAAATCATAAAACTCGGTTTCACGAACATGGGCCATTTGGAAAATTAGTGCATTCGTCTTGGCTCCCATGCCAAATTTCATCACTTGTTGAAAAATATATGTGAAAGTGATAACTCATTGTAGTTAGGGGACTTAACCATTAGGTCAAATTCTCATCGCCTCCAGCTCACTTATTAAATAAGTACTTATTGGAAAAAAGAACAGCAATATTGGTTGAATTTTACTTATCTACTTTCAACTTCTGCTTGAAATAAGCAATCTTATTATTTTTTAAAAAAATAAAGTACTTTTAGAAACAATTGAGCCATATCTATATAATATATAAATCAAAAATGTATTTTTTTAAAAAAATAATAATTCTAGGGTATCAGGCCTCGAGACAAGTTTAATCATTTTGAGAATCAAGTCCACATTAACTTTGCTTTTTTCAAAGCATAATTATTTATGCAAACACAACCTGAGTTTAAACTATCAGAACTCCATACTACTCAGGTTAACTGATACATAAAAAATGTGTCTAATCATATGTAAAAATATTATCAATTATTTAAATAATTTTTAAATTATTATTAAAAACGAGTTTATTTTTAAAAACTAAAAACCAAAAACACATAAAAGAATTGGACTAACTCCTGTAGGGGTAGGAATGTCAATTTCACCCGCACGCGCCTGAAATCCGACACACCCGAACCGACGAAATGGATGAAAATCCGACAAAAGGTGGATTCTTATAGGGTGATGGGTGGATTGGGTGACAGATAGGGTCGGAGATGGATTTAGGCTCATCTAACTCACCACCCGATCCATTACTCAACCCATCCATTACCCGTTATATTTTATTTAATATATATATATATACATATTTATGTACTCAATATCTTTTAGTAAAAATTCTACCATAATTTTTCCTCCATTTTTTCTTCCATAGTCCTTACCGCCGTTCCAACCTTTCCCAATTCCTCCGTAATTCCATCACTCATTGCTAAGGGTGGCCTTATAGGCTAATCTTCCTAATGCCCTCAACATGTTTTATAATTATTTCGTTTGACCCTTTCATTCTCAGTATTCGATTCTTCCACTTTTTGGGTGTGATTATCTCATTTACACTTCGCTTCCATATATTGCAAATCAGGTATAATTTTCTAGACTTCATGATGTTCAAATTAGAATTGGCTTAGAATATAAATTATTGTAAGTTTACATATATTTTAATCAATTACTCACCCGATCCACCCGCTTCATCTCTGGTTGATGGGTGGATTGGATTTGAGTTGAGTTTTAGATGGATGATAGATGGCTTGGATAATAAATACTCCCTCCGTCCCACCTTACTTGTCATGTTTGACTTTTTAGCACTGTTCATTGTTTAACTTTGACTCAATTTTATTGCAAGTATATATTTGATAAAAAAATAATCGAGTTTGGTCTTGTTAGAATCGTGTAATCATGTAGTTTCAGAATATATAATTTAAATAATTTTTTATTGTACATATTTTGAGATATTGACAGTTGAAAAAGTGCATTCGATTGTGTGCAGAAATAAAACAAGACAGGTTAAATGGGACAGAGGGAGTATACACTTATGGATGGAGGTGAATTTAGCCTTCTCCGATTCCACGTCCGATCCATTGTCATCCCGGGGTCCGGGGGAGCCCTTAGATTTTAAAAAAAATCATAAATGAATAGAAGTAACGGCAAATGTAACAAAAATCCCTCCGAAACAAAATACACCATTTATACTCCCCCTATACTTTTATACTTCATTTGAAATCCTCATATCATAATATAGCATTTGTTTTGAAATTTAAAAAGGGAAAAGACCTATATACCCTTCTGGACAAAAAAATTGTAAGACATAAGCAAGGGTGAAAGGGTAATTGTCCCAAGCTCTCACATCATTCCTCATCTTTCTCCCTCAACCCATCTCATCTTTCTCCCTCATCTTTCAAACCCACCTCATCTTTCTCCATCATCTTTCAAACCCACAATCTGCAACTTCCTTCCAATAACCCCCAAACCTTTCATTAACCCCCAACCCCCCCCCCCCCCCCCCCCGATGCAGCAGTTGTTGGTTACCATTGAAGTCCTCAAGTTCTTCAATTGTCGTGCAAAAGATGGGGAAATAGGGGTACAACTTCAGTTTGAAAAGCTGAATCAAACTCCAACAAAGTAGCGTCTGAGTTCGTGCGAAAGAGGGCGAAAACAGAGGCACACTCTTCAGTTTTTTTGAAGGGTAATGACGAAAGGTAATGCACCCCCTTACTCGAAAACAAAATGGGTTTCGGTTTAGGGTGCGATTGAAGTGTTTAAGGGTTGGAATTAGTTATTTTCGGGCGTTCTTTGGTGCTGCAAATTTGGGGACTAGGGTTTATGGAATACCCAAGAAAATTGAAATCGGTTTCGGGTTATGGTGCCTTAGTTGTGTATTTGCGACTGAATGTGTTGTTTTTTGGCAAAAAGAAAGGTGTTTGCCCCTCCTCCAGTAGTTGCGAAACTGGCCTAATTGTTGGGGCAAGATGTTTGATTTCACAGAAGTGTGGTAGTTTCGGCGGAAAAAGGTGTTCCCCTTTTAAAATTGTTACGAATTTCGCATAGGTTTTAGTAAGATATGTGAGTTCATATATGTGTTGTATTATTGAAGAAGTATGAAAATATTGTTTTTTGTTCATAAATGACATATGAAAATGTTGATGTTGTATATACCTATATGAATATATGTATGTGTTGTTTTTATTGCGATTAGTGGTGTTTTTTGAGTTGATAAATATGTTGTGTTGGTTTTTGTATGAAAGTGTCGTTTTTTGTTCATGAATGTATTGTTTTCTGTTGCTATTAATGGTGTTTTTTGAGGTAATAATTGTGTTGTGTTGTTTTTATAATGGTATGAATTGATTGATTTGTTTTTTGTTCATAATTGTTTTAAATGTGTTCTTTTGTATAATGGTATAATGATATGAATGAGAAAAAGCATGGGGCCGAGGAAAAATGTACTGAGACGGAATTTGAGAGTGTGAGGGCTGGAGATTAAGGGTGGGAATAGGCTAGGCTACCCGACAGGGGCCTATGGCCTAGCCTACCGAAGGCCAGGCCAGGCCAGACTTTTTTTATAAACAGGCTTGGCTTAGGCTAATTTAAAAGCCTATTTAGCTAAATAGGCCTAGGCCAGACTTAATTAAAAGCCTTTTAGGCCTACCATGCCGACCTATTTATCATATTATTAGTCTATTTATGTTTATTACGTAGGTATATGTCGTATTATTAGTATTATATTATGTCAAAGTAATTATTAATTTGATCTTATATAGATTTTCAAAATATTTATGAGTTTTTTCTCGTAAATAAATAATTTTGGATAACTTGCCCAAGTGAACAAATTATGTCTTCCAACCTTATGATTACATCCAGATATATAAAAAATATTTAAACTTATTTCTAAAATAGGCTTAATCAGGCCTTTAAAAGGCTTAGAGGCTGGCCTATTTAAATAAATAGGCCAGGCTTAGGCCTATAACATAGGTCTATTAAAGGTAATAGGCCAGGCTCGGGCCTATGAAAATCGACATAGGTCCAGGCAGTACAAGCCTAGGCGTAGCCTGGCCTAGCCTATTTCCACCCCTACTGGAGATAGAGGAACTGACCGCTCCGTGGAGAATGGAAAGTGAAGCAAAAGAGAGAAAGAAAACAAGTGCAAGAGATGAGGGTTATGGGGCTGGCATCATAAGCCGATGTTCTATTTATGTACTTCGAGATGCAATGAGCTGAATTGAGGATTGCATCACTGAGCAGCAAAAGAAGGCAATAAGAATGACACCCTTCCACCACTTTTCAAAGGCAGATGGGACATATATAAGCAAGACGAGGCTGCAAGCATTTCTGTTACAACATGTTGTTCTGATTTGTCTATTGTAGTTTTTTATAAAAAAAAAAAACAATTGGACATATGTTTCATTTTCTTTTGTCTAGTATTCAATAACTATACATGTTGTTGTATTTTCTTTTGTGTCTGGTGTTCAATTTGTCTGTTACACTATTTTTTTAAGGTTTGACCATATGTTGGTTTTATTTTTCTCTGTTGTTCAATAACTATACATATTGCTGTTTTTTCTTTTGTGTCTCGTGTTTAGTCTTCTGTTACACTATTTTGTTTACAAGTTTGGCCATTGTATTTTTTGACTGTGTTGTTTTGTACAGCTGGCTATGTGTTTTACTTTGGTCAGACGTGGTGTTCCACTAAACACCGAAACGTGATTTATGACAATAAAATTTGATGTTTTCAGTCCTTGAATATTGGGATTTTATGTGAATGACTGCTCTATTTTATTTTGCAAGTATAGTTTGGAGTCTTTTTTATAGTTGTAGTTTTTAATTGTATCCTATGAAGTGATCAATTTTTAAAACAAAGCATATGGTTTAGGATATCTAATGAGTATTTGCAAGCTATAATAGATAAAATTATATTGAATCTTACATTAGCAAAAACTTAATGTGCACAACCTTAGTAGGAAAATGTCACTGAAAAAAATGTAATGTTTTTATTTTCCTTATTCCCAGTATGTTTTGTTCATAATATGGTGCTTCAGAAACAAAGTGTGGTGTTGGATACACAAAAAATCAGTAACCATTGTCCAATGTTTACAAGAAATACCAATCCGAAGTAAGTAACCATTGTCCAATGTTTACAAGTAAATACCCATCCAAAGTAACCGTTGTCCAATGTTTACAAGTAAATATGTTACTGAATCTGTTAGGTGTGTGAAAGTATGAGGTTGTTAGCTTTAATGTGTAACAAACCATCCAAAGCTATAATAGATAAAATTATGTTGAATGTTATATGAGCAAAAACCTAATGTGCACAACCTTCAAACATTATTTAGTATAAAATTGTCACTGAAGAAAATGTGATGTTTTTATCTCCCTTCCTGCCAGTGTGTTTTGTTCATAATTTTGGTGTTTCAGGAACAAAGTGTGATGTTGGATACATAGCAAATCAGTAACCATTGTCCAATGCTTACAAGTAAATACCGATCCAAAGTAAGTAACCATTATCCAATGTATACTAGTAAATACCCATCCAAAGTAAGTAACTATTGTCCAATATTTAGAAGTAAATACCCACCCAAAGTAACGTTGTCCAATGTATTCAAGTAGTTAGGCTATTGAATCTTTTAGGTATATGAAAGTATGAGGTTGTTAGCTTCAATGTGTGGCAAACCATCCAAAGAGTGGTGCTTTCCTTCTGTAACATGTAGTACACTTTGTTCATAGGGTTTCTAATAAGTACATGCAAGCTATAGTAGATAAGATTATGTTGAATCTTACATGAGCAAAAACTTAATGTGCACAACCTTCAAAGATTATTTAGTGAAGTGATGCTGGTAAGAAGTCTCCTACTGCCAAACCACATCCTACAATGGATTGAAGTGATGACTATGTTGTTTTTGATTGACTGAACTATTTTATTCCATGATTGAATGCCCGGAATAGAACATGTATATTTTTTACTGTGTTGTTTTGCTGAGCTATTTATTTGTGTGAATTTGGTCAGATGTGGTGTTTTACTGAACACTGGAACGTGATGTTTGACAATAATATCTTTTATGTGAATCATTATAGTGTTTTGTTTTGCAAGTATAGTGTTTTTGGTTTTCCTTATAGTTGTGGTTTTTAATTGTATCCCAAAAACGTAATGTGGACAACCTTCATAACATTATTTAGTAGGAAAACATGTCACTGAGAGGGTGATGTTTTCGTCTCTCATTAATCAAGTGTGTTTTTTGAATAATATGGTGTTTCAAAACAAACGTGTGGTGTTGGGTACACATAATTTCAGTAAATACCCAACATTTTCATTGTTCATAACTGTCGTATTTTAGAACAAATGTGTGATGTTTTACAACTGTACAGTATTGTTACCTTCAATGTCTCTATGTTGCTGTTGATTCCAAGTGTGGTAGTTCAAGGTGAACCCTATTCTTTGTAGTTCAAGGTGAACCTGATTCATAATATCTAACCATTGATCTTCCTCCAAAGTTGAAAATAGCATAAGTTTGTATGTTTCATCGATATCATCAACTAGACATACCTTCCCATTTCCAAACCCTGTTAGTTGTAGTTTAAGGTGAACCCGATTCTAAAGTAATGGTTGTGTTATATCTGTTAAATCCAAAAAATACCTAATCATACACGACTAATGAATATGTTTGCACACTAGTTTTACACACATTTGCTATTATTCTTCACAAATTTGAACCCATGTCGGACCGCAATACAGTGGTTTTTCAGCACCCTACGAAACTGATCCGTATTTTTAAACTTTTGGCCTTTCCCTTTAAAAACATTAGCTCACACCACTGTTACATCCCCGTTGTCTTCCTCATCAAAGTTATCGCATTCATCATCATCTTCCTTATCCGCCCTGCAACAAATAATTCACCACTAACTGTCACTATACATACAGCAACCAAACACAACACTGTTTCACAAATAACATCGGAATTCTCAATGTCTGCACAAATATGCAGTGTGCAACATTTATTCCAGTACAACATTACCATGTAAAAAACAACAGCTTCATCCACTATAACACGACACAGTACGTAAACATATATAACACAGCACAAATACCTATAAAACACAAATGCACTTTATTAAATCATTATTCCATATGTTGAACACTAGAAACACTCATGATCTTTGCATGCAAAAGAAAAATACCGATTTACTTCCAAACACAAATATTTTTCATAATGCATACATGCACCAATGTGCATTCAGAAAATAAAACACCAATATCATTGGTCTGGGCACCACAGTGGGTTTCGTTTAACACCGCACGTACCTCATTCTCTTGTTGCCAGCTTCCTTGTTCATCACAGTCATCTTGCCAAAAGACACCCTTACCCTTACCCTTCTCCTCGAAACGAAAAATATCGCCGGAATCTTCTCCAAAGCCACTGCCCTTACCCTCGTCTCTTCCCTCCCAAAGCACGAAGAAACTCACCCCTACTCCCTCTATGATCGGCTAGAAATGTGGTAACAAACCCTAACCTTTTCCATCTTCAAAACCGAGCCCCTTACCTTTGTTTTGCTCTCAAAACCGTCTTCCCAGACAGGTATTTCGCGCGAAGAGAAGCTTCTTAAAGAAGCCAGAAAACCCATATAATGCATTGTGTGTGGAGGGTTTCTTATCCATATTTGTGTAAGGAGAAAGGAGGAGAGAGAATTGTAATGATGACAAGTCATGTCACCTGCTTTTGCTACCAAAAAGTAAGGGTAGTAAGGTAATTTCATAACTTATTATGTTATTGCTTTTCTTTTATGTAATAGGGATTAAAGTGGAATGTATTTTGGATATAGGTACTAATACATGATGAAAGAGTATGTGGGGATTTAACTTAAATTCTTTAAAATGGATGGGGATTTAACTTAAAAAATCCCAAAATAATTGCTCTTTCTTTTTTTTCCCTCTCTTTTCTTAATTTTTTTTTACATAATTAAAAATATATTTTTAATTCTTAATAACTGCATTAATTAAAAGAAATTCATTTTAACCATATTTTATTATATATAACTATAATAATCAAATTAAATCAATAAATTATACAGAAAAAGTTACTCTGTTAAGGTAAAAACCATTCAAATTATGCAATTAAAAAAATAAAATAAAAAATTAAAGAATAATTAAGTGGTGTTTTTGAAATAAAAACAGTAGTTACTAGTTACTAACTTACTAGTTACTACCAAGCAGCACTATTATCATAATCACATAGTTACGGCAGCAGCATACTGACTAGCATACTGACTAGTACTAGAGCGCCATAGGATTTTCCCACAATCCCCCCAAATCCATTTTAGGGTTTAACTTTCCCCGTCATGTCCAAGCGAAAATTCGGATTCGAAGGCTTCGGGATCAATCGCCAACCCACCTACAACTTCGACCGATCTCAACCTTCTCAGCGTCTTTATGTTCCTCCTTCATCCCGTGCCGCTGCCGGAGATGCTGACGCCGAAGACGCCGACCTCGACAATATTGAATATGCAGAGGACCGTGACCCCCCCTCCAACGATACCTTGCCCAATAACGACGACGGCGATGACGAGATTGATCCTCTCGACGCTTTTATGGAAGGGCTACAGGAGGAGATAAAGGCCGCGCCGCCTCCCAAGGCCAAGGAGAAGTTGGATAAGTATAAAGATGACGTTGAAGATGATCCCATGGAGAGCTTTCTCAAGGCCAAGAAGGATATGGGGCTGCAATTGGCTGCGGATGCCCTCCACGCGGGATATAATTCCGATGAAGAGGTTTATGCGGCTGCCAAGGCAGTGGATGCAGGGATGGTTGAGTATGATTCTGATGATAATCCCATTGTTGTCGATAAGAGGAAAATTGAGCCGATTCCCGCACTTGATCATACCTCAATTGACTACGAGCCGTTTAATAAGGATTTCTATGAGGAGAAACCTTCCATCTCAGGTGATTCAATGTAACCTGATGCCTTTGATTTGTTGTAGGAGAAACTTCACGTTGAAATTCATTTCATTTACCGTTTCGTTTTTGTGGGGGTTTCTTTCAATTCATATGAGTTATGTGGCTCTCTGCCGATGACGGTAGTCAAATATTTACTTTATGTTTTTGAAACCAACTGCAGTACTTTGGATTTCTTCTAGTGACCTGTATTGAAATTTAGTGTCAAAGCGAATGTAATTTGAACTAGAAAAATTTAGAAGAAACACTAATCTAACTGATAAGATAAAGGGCTCCTATTTTGTAATAGCTTGTGAATCGAATGGAATTGATAAATAGCTGCTTTACTTGAGTGTTTTATGTTTGTTGCAAGTAGTAGCTACGAGTTATTGGGACTTTGTTATTGGCTTTAGTTGAGACTCAGGGCTATTCGGACTCAATACTTTCTTACCATTTATGAAAGGTTGCAGTCTTGCTTAGATATCCAGATGAATAAATAAGAATAATGCTTCATTTTAGTTTTGAGTTGATCGCCATGACATGTAGTATGATGTTACTGAACAAGGGTGATGATGATATGCTATTATTACATGTATCTGGAAAAACTTTTTTGCTTAATTAATGGTCTTCTGACTCTGCATTAGTGTGAGATGTATCTAAAATGTGATATTTGCAGGTATGAGCAACCAGGATGTTGCTGATTACAGAGCAAATTTAGCAATCCGTGTTTCAGGTTTTGATGTTCCAAGGCCAGTTAAGACTTTTGACGATTGTGGATTTTCTGTTGAGCTAATGAAAGCCATAGCAAAACAGGCATATGAAAAACCCACTCCAATACAATGCCAAGCTTTACCTATTGTGCTTTCTGGAAGAGACATAATTGGGATTGCGAAAACTGGTTCTGGAAAGACGGCTTCATTTGTGCTTCCTATGGTTGCCCATATCATGGATCAACCTGAACTTGGAAAGGGAGAAGGTCCAATTGGTGTGATATGTGCACCTACTAGGGAATTGGCACATCAAATATACCAAGAAGCTAAAAAGTTTGCTAAAGCTCATGCCATCCGTGTCTCCGCAGTTTATGGTGGAATGTCCAAGCTTGATCAATTCAAGGAACTTAAGGCGGGATGTGAAATAGTTGTTGCTACTCCAGGGAGATTGATAGACATGATTAAGATGAAGGCACTGACAATGTTGAGAGCGACCTATTTAGTACTTGATGAGGCAGATCGAATGTTTGACCTTGGTTTTGAGCCTCAAATAAGGTCAATCGTGGGTCAAATTAGGCCAGACCGCCAGACATTATTGTTTTCAGCAACTATGCCTCGCAAAGTTGAAAAACTTGCTAGAGAGATTCTATCTGATCCTGTTAGAGTAACTGTGGGAGAGGTTGGTATGGCAAATGAAGATATTACCCAAGTTGTTCATGTGATCCAATCAGATGCAGAAAAGATGCCATGGCTGCATGAAAAGCTTCCTGGAATGATCGATGAGGGGGATGTTCTTATTTTTGCTTCAAAAAAGGCTACAGTGGATGAAGTCGAATCTCAACTAATGGAAAGGGGTTACAGGGTTGCGGCACTTCATGGTGACAAAGACCAGGCTTCTCGTATGGAGATATTGCAGAAGTTCAAATCTGGAACATACCATGTCCTTATTGCTACAGATGTTGCTGCTCGCGGTCTTGACATAAAGTCAATTAAATCTGTTGTGAATTTTGATATAGCTAAAGACATGGACATGCATGTGCATCGAATAGGAAGGACTGGACGTGCTGGTGACAAAGATGGGACTGCATACACTCTCATAACCCAAAAAGAAGCAAGATTTGCTGGTGAATTAGTTAACAGTTTGATTGCTGCTGGTCAAAATGTGTCCACGGAGCTCATGGATCTAGCTATGAAGGTAATTCACCTGCATGTTTCTTTCCTCCTTGCTGAATATTTTGTGGTTATATCAGTTATACACACATTATGCACTTTTGTACATATTTTTTTTGCGGGACACCAGATGTTTAATGAAAGTGGTTATTTGGACAATTGTTTACCTACCATACTGCACCTCCTGCAAGTGTATATTGCTCTGTTTGGTAGTTGAATGACGTTTACTTTGTAAATCATTAGGATGGAAGGTTCAGATCGAAACGTGATGCACGGAAAGCAGGTAAGGACTTTCCTTTTAACACGATGAGTGGAACAATTTGAACATATTGTTTGGGACTCGTGACTCTGGGTGTTTTGAAATGAAGTGTAATTTCTGAAAATTGGTGTCAGCAATAATTTTTTTATTTGACAAGAAATATTTGTGGAGATTTAAGTTCTGTCTAGATAGCAGTAATATGTCTATACCTTGTAACAATTAATGGAGTTCTCAAAACCTATCCTTCTGGTGCAGGTGGGAAAAGAGCGAAAGGAAGGGGTGCTGGTAGAGGTGTTCGAGGTGTGGATTTTGGTTTGGGCATTGGGTATAATCCTGAATCAAATACGCCATCAAATGCCACCCCCAATCGTTCTGCAGCTGTTAATTCTTTGAGGACTGGAATGATGGCGCAGTTCAGGAGCAACTTTGTTCCTGCATCTTCGAATGCCCAGAGTCAGTTTGTGCAAAGTAGCCCTGGTGTACAACCCAATAGAAGAATGGCATTACCTGGGTTTGTATCCGGCGGGACAATTGGTGGTGACGTATATGCTGCAACCATAAACAGTAGCACAAGTACTGTTTCTCCATCTAAAACCTCTTCAAGTTATGAAGGAAATACAAAACCGCCACACTCTGACAGGTTTATTTCTTTGCATATTTTTTCTTGACGACTTCTCGTTTTGCCCTGTGCATAAAAGTGCAACTCCATGTGTTAATTTCTTCTCTTGTTATCATATTCCTTCCATGGCCAGGCTAACTTAATTTCTGTTTTTCCTTGCTTGGTTTTGCAGAGATAAAACCAGAGAAAGGCGTAGGCCATCGGGCTGGGATCGTTGATGGATATGTAGAAAAAATGATATGTTGGTGGTAGAAGCACACTACGTTTTTGGCCAAGTTCAATTCGACATGTTGTATCTGTATTCAATGACCAGATAATTAGTACCTGGCCTCGCCTTGTGTTGTTTAATCTTGCTTTTGAGTCAAATTTAGATTATTGTTATTTCTTGTAAGGTCTAAGGTCTGGTTACCAATTGCTATGGTTTTGAAGGCCAAAATGGGTGATGCAATTCCTGTTAAATGAATCAGGTAACAGGACCTTTGCCATTTAGAAATGCAGCATTTTCTTTTGAGAAAACAAAACAAAAACCTGGTACTCAAGTTTGTTTACTACCATGAATCGAGTTGAATGTGCTTGTGAATGCATGTGTATGAATCGAGTTGAATGTGCTTGTGAATGCATGTGTTCACATGATGACGGTGGCAAAGGTGCCAAAAGGCATCCCCGATGTACTTTGGTCCCGTGGGACTCTTCTAACTGTTCATTTATATAATTTTTTTTAATAACATGTGGAAATATGTTTAGATTATTAAACAAAGCATGCTTTAGGTTATTTTATTTAAGTACTATACTATGTACTTAATGAAGTTTAATTTTTTGGCATATACTGGATATACCAAACCAGCATACATAAATGTTCCAACCTGAGACCTTTGTTTAAGTTGTCATACCATACAAGCCACTTGCTTCTTTAATGAATTTTTATATTAAATAATTATATAATTAAGATATACACCTGCATATATTATCATTTTGCTCACGCAATTAGTTTTTCTCACTTTTTAATTAACATTTTTGTTTTCCCTTCACCATCAATTGTCACATGATGTCAATAGAGGTGATATCGAGTCTAGTCGAGCTCGAGTATTATAGTACTTGAGCTTGAGCTTGACAACATATATTCGAGTTCGAGTATCATCAAGTCGAGTTCGAGCTCGAGTATCATCGAGTTCGAGTTTAAGTTCGAGTAGTTGGCGTGTTCTTTTTTTTGCTAAACTCGAGCTTGAATTTGTAGCTTAAGTATGAATTTATTTGATTTTTCTTAACATTTGATTTTGAATTTTTAACCATAGCCTAAAAGACACAATTTAATTTGATATTTGAATATTGTGTTGATTATCGTACAACTAAAGATAGAACTAAAATTCTTTAAAAATATTTTTTAATTTTTTAGAATGACTATTTTTCCTTGTTTAGATATTTTAAATAAGTGATATATTTTTTCTAATAGAAAATAGAGTGAAGTGTGAGGGAAAGTATGAAACGAAGATTAATTAAAATGTGTGTTAATGGTGTTATCGAGTCGAGTCGAGCTTGACTTGATGCGAGCTCGAGTTCGAGTTCGAGCAGGAGTCGAGTACGAGTCGAGTTTTTTTCGAGCCGAGTCCCAAGTCGAGTACGAGTAGCACTACTCGTTAATCACCCCTAGATGTCAAGCTAAAAAATTGTCACATGACATTCAAAAATATTACTACTATAATCCTGAACCAAAACATTGTTATGGATGGGATAAGGACTTGTTTAAGTGATAAAGTTTTTGTTTTTCAACTTTACGGTCAGGGGTTAAATTTTTTATCCGGCCCCTGTTCCTGATATTTATTCCTCTTGTAATCTTGTAGCATAGACTCCCTCAACAATTTTCTTTGGTTTCGACTTGGGAAAAAAGAAAAAGAATAATGTTAGGTTGATAAAATACAAGATTACAATATTTATGATTACTATTTTTTTTAAAATATCTTTATAAAAACGATCAAAAGTATGGTGGATATCTTAAATGGATCACACCACTTTTTTCCTATACTGTAAAGGTTCTTCATTAAAAGAAATTATGAGGACATGAGGGGAGTAATAATTCTATACCATGAACCCTAAAATTGATAATTTAATTAATCTTAGAGAGTGTTTGTTTGTGCATTTTGGAATAGATTATCTGATTATTATATTTGCAAAACGTAAATAATCAGTTAATCCCTGTTTGTGTACTAACTTCCGATAATCTATTATTTGCATTTTGAGGGAATGAAAATGTTATTTTCTTGCTGCTACATTTTGGTGCTGCAAGAAAATTGCCTTTAGCCAAAAATAGATTTTACCATATTGTTACTTTTGAAGTAATGAAAAAAAGCAAATCTAAACACTTTTTTAATGATTATCTGATTATTTAGATTTGAAACAATATAAGCTCATCCAAACACTTAATTTTTTACAGTTACAATAATTATCTGATTATCCGTTTTCTAAATGCTGCAGCACTTTTTAAAACGCACATCCATTAATCAATAATGATAGTCGAGGAACAAAATTACAGATAATTAACAAATTGTGACATCAAATAAAAAAAAAAATCAATAATTAGAGCACCAAATTAAAAAATTAGAAAAGCAAAAGCAATTTTTTTTTTCCAAACCTTAACCTGTCAAACAGGCCTAAATCCCGTCTTTCTTCCCTGTGCCTTATAACGATAGTTGTAATAAACCCTAAGCCCTTATCCCGGAGTGTGATCGACTATGGCGGCTTCTACCCGAAGATTAACCACCGGAGTAGCTTCGACATTGCTTCATAATTCGTCCATTAAGCAGAACCAGACTGTTGAAGAGGCTAGCAGCCTGTACCGGAGATTGTCCGCTTTGGGGCCTGTGAAGGGGGCCGTGGCAAGCACCATAAATGAATATATAAGAGAGGGGAAAACCGTCGGAAAGATTGAGCTCCAAACCTGTGTCAAGGAACTCCGTAGATACGGCAGATACCTTCAAGCTCTCGAGGTACGGTTGTGAGGATACGACGATCCTTTTCCCTTTTGTTTTGTCTCTGAAAATTTGGAACCGATTTATGCACTTGCTTCTTGTTGATTTCTGTATTTACGGTTATGAGCTTCGCTGTCATAATTTTACTGTTTTCGATTCCCATTTCTTTTGAAATGGAAGCTCAGAATTGATTGACCGGCTATTTTAGCATGAATTGGATGAATGATGTGTGATTGGTTTCCACTTTCCTGCATAATCAGTGCTAATGATTATAAAATATTTTACTCCTTCCTGTTGATACTTTTTTGGATCTCGACTGATCAATTTACTGTGTACATAGAGTTGATTGAGTATGTATATTATCCTGAAGTATGAATATTAATTGAATATGGTGTGTAGAATTTGCCTTCATATTGGAGCATAATATTTTCTGTTTATGTCATTTTGGATATGGAATGGTATCTGTTAACTATGTTACGCTTTCAGATCTCGGAGTGGATGAAAGCACGAAAGTATAACTTTGGGTGGAGAGATCATTGTTCCCATCTGGATCTAACCGCAAAAGTTAAGGGAATAGATGCTGCTGAAAGATGCTTCAATGGCCTCCCACGTTTTGCAAAGGCCCATTGCACCTATTCAACACTTCTAAATTGCTACTGCAATGAGAAGATGGAGGATAAGGCACTGGATTTATTCAGTAAGATGGTTAAAGAGAACATGATAAAGTCATCACTCCCATTTGTCAGTATTATGTCTATGCATATCAAATTAGGGCAACCAGAGAGGGTGCCTGTCTTAGCAGAAGAGATGAAACAGCACAACATTCAACATTCAACATATACCTACAACTTGCTGATGAACAGCTATTCACTTTTGAATGATATGAAGGGGGCAGAAAGAGTTTTTGAAGAGATGCAACGGGAAAATGCAAACCTATGCCAGTGGACTACGTACAGTAATTTGGCATCGATGTACACAAAGGCTGGGTATAGAGAAAAGGCTGAGTTGGCTTTGGAAAATTTGGAGAAGATAATGCCTAAGAGAAATCGTGAGGCGTACCATTTCCTGTTGAGTTTGTATGCCGGTATTTCTGATCTTCACAATGTCCATCGTATTTGGAAGTCTTTGAAGTCAAGATTTTCAGTCATGACGAATAGGAGTTATCTCGTAATGATTCAGGCGGTGAACAAATTGAATGACATCAATGGGGTGAAGGAATGCTATGAGGAATGGGAGTCTGTTTGTACCACCTTTGACCCTAAGATCTCTAACTCAGCAATTCGTGCTTATCTGGCACGCGACATGGTTGAAGAAGCTCAGTCAGCATTTGAAAGGGCGACTGCTCGATCAAAGACTCCTTGCTTCCCACTGTGGGAAACGTACATGCTTTTCTTTCTTACAAATAATCAAATAAAGGAAGCTCTGCAAATGTTGGAAACTGCTACATCCAATGTTACCTCTGGCAATAAATGGCAGCCCTTGTCTATTACTGTGGATAAATTTATCGATTATTTCAAGACACAGAGCGATGTTGGGAGTGCTGAGGAATTCTACAAGTTAATGAAGAGGATAAAGTGTGTTGACAACAAGGTGTACAAATCACTACTTGAGACTTATGTGGGTGCTGGAAAAACAGCGCCGGACATGGGCAAGAGGATCAAAGCAGATGGGATTCAAATTACCAGTGAGCTCCAAGAATTGCTTGCAAGTGTTTGCCCTGATACTGAATGAGAATGTGGAACGATGAGTTTCTTTTGGCGCAGATGGTGATGTGATGCCCCGACTATCTTCCATTTTTAGTATCGATTCAATTAATGCATTTTATTAGCTTGCAACCTTCAGGATTTTTATTTTTAAACTTGAGCAGTTGGGGAAGATTTCAGATTTCATTAGACTGGGCATGTTAGGTTGCTCGTTTAATTTTGTTGAAGAGGAAAAAGTTTATTGCATTTGTAGTTTCAGATTTTGATAAAAAGAAATTAGGGTGCATTTAGATTTGATGGATTTGGATTTGGGAAAGGATTTGGAGGATGAATTTGAAATGTGGCTCATTTTGGTATGAATTTCAAATTCACCCAAAATTAGTAGGAGGGGATTTAAAATCCATAATAGTAAATCCTTTTACTAATCCAAACAAGTGGAAATGAATGATTTGTTATTATGAATTTTAAAATCCCCTCTCAAATCCATCCACCAAATACAATCTTAGGTTATTTTCACTTAATTTCTGTTTACCAACATGAGACTATATTAAATCATCTCAATAAATTTTAGTACGTACTATTTTCAATATGATAATGCTTAATCTTATTACTGGAATTTACCTTGGTGAAGCGAGGCATTCGGCATACTTTCTCTTGTCTTGTACTTGTGTATGGACTGTGTGCACAATTGCAACTCCATGTGTTTTAAGTGCTTCTCTTGTTACGATTTTCGTTCCATGGCCAGGCTATGAGGCTAATATGTTGTCCGTTTTTCTCTTTATTGGTTTTGCAGAGGTTCAACAAGAGAAAGGCGTAAGCCACCGAGCCATTATCAATAATGCATGTATAGAATAATGGTGTGTTTGTTATTGTTGGTGGAACTTGGAAGAAGCGTACCATGATATGTAATACTGTGAAATAAAAAATTAAACAACTAGCAATATATTTTTAACAATTAACTATTAAGTACTTACATAATGAACCATATTTTATTTAAAAATCACTTATATACAACTAAATAAAAATAGTTTATTTGACTTTATTTTTTAGTTATCATAATACAAACATTAATGCTATAGGGGATGGGGACATAGCCTGAGTGATTAAGTCCCTTGACTTTTAACGGAAGTCTGGAGGTTTGAATTCCTATTGGCCCCTATCCCCCCTTTGTTACTTTGTAATTTATGTGACATGAGCTCTCACCAATCATTTCACAGACCTTTAATGATTCCTCCAAAAAAAAAAAAACATTAATGCTATAAACATACTAAACACAATTAACATGAATAGTATGGCTGTATGGGGCTCTGACAAATTAAACAACAAAGTTCCGTATACACCGAAAAATTAATGCTATAAACATGAAACTAGGTAGTTTTATCAAATTTTTTTTTTTTGGTTAAGCCAATGGCCGGGAAGGTAGTTTTATCAATTGAATCAAGTCTCAAATCAAGGCATTTAAAAATTAGACAAAAATGTTATTCATCCAAAAAAATAAATATAAAATTAGACAATGTTAATTTCTATACTTTGATTTTCATATTTTTGAATATATGAAAAATTCTAAATAGAACCATAAAATATTAAAATTCCGTAGCCCGGGTCATAAAACCCTAAACCCTATTTGCTCTTCGTTAACCCCATTTCCGGGCGTTGGGCTGGGTGATTCACTATGGCTACCTCTGCCCGACGATTCAGCACCCAACCTTCGACATTGCTTCGCGATCTGTTTGTTGACAAGAAGCCATCCGTTCAACAGGACGACAAGCTGTACCGGAGATTGTCCGCTTTGGGGCACGTGAAAGGTACGGTGGCAAGAACCATAAATGAATTCATAAGGGAGGGGAAAACTGTGTCAAAGTCTGAGCTCGATGCCTGTGTCAAGCAACTTCGTAGATACGGTAGATACCAGCACGCTCTCGAGGTATGGTTATCAGAATACGCCGATCCTTTCTCTGTCGATTTTGTCCTTGAAAGTTGTTTGATCAAATTGATATACTTTATTTTTGCTGACTTTTTGTATCTACGATTATGATCTTCCCTATCTTAATATTGGTGTTGTCGATTTACATTTCATTTCATTTGAAAACGGAAACTTAGCATTGATTGACTGGCTATTTTAGCTTGAAATGGATGAGCGATGTGCTGTTGGTTTCCACTCTCCTGCGTACAGAATGGTATAGATTATTTACCAGTGCGATGTTTCCTGTTGATGATATTTGCTGATCTATATTTATCTCTTGGCTATGTGCCTAAAATCGATTGAGTAGGTATATTCTAGGCTGTCAGTTTTGATATGAAATGGCATGTATTACGCACCCAAAAAAAAATGGCATGTATTAATACTGTTAGACTTTCAGATCACCGATTGGATGGAAGCCAGGAAGTATAGCTTTGGTAATAGATATCACTCTGTCCGTCTGGATCTAATCGCAAAAGCTAAGGGAATAGATGCTGCTGAAAGTTACTTCAGTGGCCTCCCACCTTCTTCAAAGGTCCATTGCACCTATGGAACACTTCTGCATTGCTACTGCAATGAGAGGTTGGTGGATAAGGCACTGGATTTATTCAGTAAAATGGTTCAAGAGAACATGATAGATACAGCAATGACATTTGGCAGTCTTATGTCTATGCATATCAAACTAGGGCAACCAGAGAGGGTGCCTGTCTTAGCAGAAGAGATGAAAAAACAGAACATTCAACCTTCAACGTATACTTACAACCTGCTGATTAACAGCTATGCACTTTTAAACGATATCGAGGGCGCTGAAAGGGTTTTTGAAGAGATGCAACGGGAAAATGCAAAACTATGTGATTGGACTACGTATAGTAATTTGGCATCTATGTACGCAAAGGCTGGATATAGAGAAAAGGCTGAGATTGCTTTGAAAAATTTGGAGAAGATAATGTATAAGAAAGATCGCGAGGCATATCATTTCCTGTTGAGTTTATATGCCAGTATTTCAGATCTTCACAATGTCCATCGTATTTGGAAGTCTTTGAAGTCGAGAGTTTCAGTCATGACGAATAAGAGTTATCTCATGATGATTCAAGCACTGAACAACTCGAATGACATCAATGGGGTGAAGAAATGCTATGAGGAATGGGAGTCTGTTTGTGTCAGCTTTGACCCTAGGGTGGCTAAATCAGCGATTCGTGCTTACCTGACACGTGACATGGTTGAAGAAGCTGAGTCAGTACTTGAAAGGGCGACTACTAGATCAAAGAGACCTTGCTTCAGTGCGTGGGAAACGTTCATGATTTTCTTTCTTTCAAAGAATCAAATAAAAGAAGCGCTGCAGATGATGGAAACTGCTGCATCCAGAGTTATTTCTGGCAATGAATGGCAGCCCAGGTTCACTACTGTGGATAAATTCATCAATTATTTCAAGACACAGAACGATGTTGAGAGTGCTGAGGAATTTTACAGGTTAATGAAGGGGATAAACTGTGTTGACAGCAAGGTATACAAATCATTACTCCAGACTTATTTGGGTGCTGGAAAAATAGCCACGGACATGCGCGAGAGGATCAAAGCAGATGGGGTTGAAATAAGCAGTGAGCTCCAAGATTTGCTAGCAAGTGTTTGCCCTCACCCTGAATGACAGAATGTGGAAGGGCCATTTTTCTCGTCTCAGAAGTCAGAATGGTGCCCCACCATCTTCGATTCTAGAATCTTTGCAAGCAATGCATTAAATTTTAGAGTTTAGAGGCTGTCATATTTTCGTACAAGTGATAAACAGAGCCACTAATTTAAAATTTGAAGGTGAACCCAAAGATTAGCAATATTTAATTTTTTGTTCCTCTGTTTTTTTTTTTGGTAATTCTTTTTGTAGTTTGGAATGGGACTTTGAGCAATTTGAAAGGAAAACGGTTTCAGGTTTATAACAAGACTTGCGTCAGTGAGTTGCCATAAGTTCAAGCTTTTATAGCTCTTCAACTGAGTGACCTTGTCCTTGTGTCAGTCTTCCTAGAATCCCGGTGACTTCAAATTTATTGAATTCTCTTGAATTAAGGTTAGTTATTACTTCATATATTATACAACCAATTCTTGAACCCTGATTGAAACAAATGCCATAAAACCAAATCACCACTTCATATGGAGAGGGTTCTGTGTATATAAGTTTAAATGCTGTATAGTGTATACTCTGGGATAGGACTCTCTAACATTGTAAAATGGCCAACGCCATTTGTGTAAAAAAAATAAAAATGAAAAAGGGATAAAATTGGGGAAAAGACTGAACCAAAATATACAAAATTGAGCAAGACAGGCCCCTTGGTGATGGTCAGCTGCAAATGTTAGAATCTTGCATATGAGTAGGTGATGATACCACTTGAACAAAATGCTCAATTATCATCCCACTTTTTGTAGTGAGGCATATTGTACACGCTTCACCCAAAGAAACCCACTAAGGCTTGTGTTTCAAGGTTACTTCTGTGATCTTGATCGGTGTTTTTGGCATATAATGTTCGTCAGTATCCACTTCTTCAATTTCCTGAAACTCAAAACAAGAATAGTGCATTTAACACAGTAATTACCAAGGTTTCCTTAACACAGATTGGTTGAAGAAGAGCAGGAATATCATTTTACTTGGACAACATCTTCACCCTTGACAACGCGCCCGAATACATTAATCTTCTCATTTAGATCTGGAATTGGGGCCGTTGTTATGACAAGATTGGATCCCTTGCCATCATCTTTCGTCTTGGAAGTGCCCACCATGAAAGCTTCATGTTTCAGGCTGTAACATTTTTATATTATACTTACTATATAATACTAGGAAGGGGAGGAAAAGAGGGGAGGATAGAATGAATGGAGAGAACTACCTTGTATCAAGTTTGTGTTGTTTTCCCCTCTGAATCCAATATTCGATAGTTCCAAGCCTCTTAACATCACCTCCTTGGATGACAAAGTGCTTTACGACACGATTAAAGAGCATGCCTTTGAAGTATCCCTTCTCACTGCAAAATAAATTGTACTATAATACAAACCATGCTCCTTCAGGATTCAGATCCACCCAAAGAGAGGCAGCATATTCCACATTTTCAGTGTGTTCCACTAGGTGCATACCATGATCCAATAAATTCGTCAACCACTCCAGGGGAACTGTCCTTAAATAGTTCTACAGTTATTGAGCCTCTTGAGGTCTTCATCACCTGATAACATATGAACATTACTGTCGATATATTCTGGAAATGAGCAGATAAAACACACAAACAGAAATGCTGAATAAATTAGTATATCAGAAAGATCAAGACAAGGTATGGATATACATATTTGAGCGACTAACTACAAGATCACAGCTCTCACTTTTTATTACAACAGTCATCTGTGCACAAAATCAACATATGATGCAAACAATGAAACCCAGAATGTACAAGGGGTAAAACTGCAGTTAACATTTCACACCAAAACATATTAAAAGGAATATGAAAAATTCATATCACAGAATTATGAATTTGATGTATACCTATCAGGTGCTAAGTCTAAACAAGAGGAGATTCCATCAATCAGTTAGCACTATGGGAAACTTACAGCATATTTGGGGATGTTAGCTTTCTCAGAATCACCAAAAGAACTTGTGTGCTGCAAAGAAAGAAAGAAAGAAAAGAATTGAACAAATTTTAAGATGAAATGAAACCAAACAAAGAGAATAGAGAACATTAATGCCCTCCACCAAGGATGGACATTGCCATATGCCCTTGACATCCATCAGGAAGAAAAATGGAAATTTGGGACTGTATAGATTGTTGGATATCACATATGAGACTTCCATCAACATATGTAATAAATTTCAGAACCTGCTTAAAGATATCACAGTACAAAATAATTTTACCTCTACACTGGATAACTTCTCTTCTGACAGAACACTTGACCTGGACAAAGAAATATATTACTCATTACCCATGCAAAGACCTGTTTAACACTAACAGAACCTTTCACACAATAACTTTGGGCTGCAGTAAATTTTGAAATATTTGATCAACCCCTATTCCATTTACTTATTTGAAATCGCTACTCCATGTAGTATAAATGCTCACTTTCTATCCAAGAAAAATATAAAAGAAACAATATATACAGCTAAAATAAATCAAGCGAATATATAAACGATGAAACAAAGATTGCACAAAAATACAACAGAAAGGCAACAATGTCTTATACAATATTAAGGGGATATGTGTAAGTTTATAGTTACTTAGAGATAGATACATAATTGTAAGACAAAAAATATAGAAAGAAGAAAATGAGGGTCAAGAATGAAAGACAGACCTTCTAGACCAGTGTTTGTAGGATACGAAAAGTAAAAATCCCAACACAATGACAGCAAGACTGTACACAGCAATTGTAACAAAAGAGATTTGGCCTGGTCCCTTCTTCTTCTTACTTTGTTGTAAGAGTGCTTGAGGTTTGATCCTCGCCATCTTCCTACACTTCAAATCTGGTTATTTAAAAGGAAACCGGGAAAAAATAACTGAGATTCTAAAATTTCTAATGCATCGATTACTCATGAAACAATCTTAGGTTCACCATATCCACACAACGCATCACGCGTATGACAACAGAATCTACAATCTAATCTATCAATAATTCTATACCAAAAAACAATAATACAAATTAAAAGGAATCTGCTCGACTCGAATACAATCACAGAAGTTAACCTACAGATTTCTCAATTGAAACAACGCGTGAAAGGAAACAATACGAAACAAATTAAAGCTAGAATCAGAGTGTGTAACATAAAGAGCGAACAACAAATAGCAAATCATAAAAAAGGCAATCAGAGAGTAGCAAATTCAAATTTGACGGAAAAACAATAAGTAATAATTTCTGATCGAAGCTAGGCCGGAGGAAATTGGCAGACAAGAAACAATGATTTTATCAACTTCGGCCAATTCCGCATGTAGAAAACAGGTGAAACGGAAAAAGCTTACGTATTTGTTAAACAAACTTGTGATTCGATCACCGGTTTTGGTTAGGAAAGATTGAAGAATACGCAGTATTCAGTGTGTAGAAATTCAAAAGTTGAGAAAGTCACGTAGACAGACGTATTCATAGGTGTCGAAATTTGAAACTGGGAACCTTAAGTCCTACACGACGATGTCCTGATTTCTAGCTTAAATTTCATCCGCCAATCAGGAAAACAAAGAAAGAAGAAAAAAACACAAAGATGAGATTTGAATATATGGATTGGAGACTTTAAGAACGACATAGTTTCTGCTACTAACGTGTTAGTTTTCATTTTTGTATTATCAAACAACTAATTATACTTAACACTAGCATGTGTTATTTTAATGTGAATGAATAGAAACTAGTACTAGTATTATTTTTAAGAATGACTCCTTTGTCATAATTAATTCGAAGGTAGGTAGGAAAGGTTCAAACCATATCCCCTTTCTCTAATTTGTGTGTCATGTGAATTTCCCATAGTTGAGGATGCCACACATATTTATCACACAACACTGGGTTTGCATTTTAAGTTTTACCCAGAGACCAGAGTAACCTAGTCTGCATTTGAATGAGTTGGTCCAAATCAAGATCAAAGCCTATATATATTATGCATGCTAACAAGCTGGGACTCACATCTTCAGGTAAACATTGGCACAAAATAAGCACAAGATTTTGCTGTATGTATCGTTTCTCTCTATTCCATCCCAAGAATTGGGGAGATATCACAATCTGCAATGACCAAACATTGTCCCAAGGGATGTTCTTTTCGGGACCTATCAATTTCCAAAACAGTGTGACAAAGTGCTTCTAACAAGATTATTACAGCCAATCATGAAATGTAATCAAGAAGAACCTGAGAATCCAATGGAAGTATGGAACATATATGAATTCGAGAGGGAGTCTAATGAAATTACAAGGCAAGGCTGTAGATACAGCAGCTACACAATTGTAGAAAAAAAAAAAAAAGAGAAATATTCTGTTGAAGAAAGTGTAATCGAAATGTTTAACCTAAAGATTGTCAATGGGTGTAAAGTTTGCTCTCCTGCTGACAGTAGAAAGCCGGTGCCCGATAAGAATAGATATGCAAAGAGCCAAAACAGAAAAGAGGAGAGAGATGGTCGTGGCGGCATTCCAAGGGCTTTTTTGAGGTGCCCTGGTTTGCTCGGAAGCAGAATTCCCCGGAATAAAATCAACAAGAATCCAATCACAGCTAATCGAATAGTGCCCAGATCCATGCCATGGTTTGCCATCCATGGGATACCAGAATGCTGCTGAGAACTTGCTTGTTTTTCCAATTGTGAACTGAGCATCCTGAATCAGTTGTCAGCATTGCCATGTAACTTATTGTAGACGACAATAATGAAGTTAACTTCAAACATTTCTTCAACATGAGATCTTAATGAAACTGTATTTTACTCGTCAATGCCTTAACTTGCTGCTTTATGTAGTTAGATGACATAGGTCAATTTATTAGCAGAGCCAAGATGCGTAAATACACCAATATCAGAGGGGTAATAAGTAACTGGGAACATAATGTCTATGATTGCATGATTTACGAAAGATTTGTGGCAACAAGGTAATTTCTCTCTGGTTTAGGATAACTAAACGTTACCTGCAGAATGCGATCCATTGTTCTTAGAGGCCTTGAGAACTCAAAATAGTATGTTCCCTCTTGATCCTCAGATGCATATGGACTGTCATCCTTTATGAATCCTGTTTTGTTGAAGGTTTGTCAAGATAGCACGAAAAAATCTAACCACTACCAGCTTCTCTATAGTATAGGCAAGTTAACAAAAAATTGACTAGGCAAAAGATAAAAGAAGAATAATGATAATCAGAGATTTAAAACATGAGCACAACTCCCCCTCACTAAACAAAGTTAAGGACTGGACTTCTAGGTTCAACCCATTGCTTGATGATGTGAAGAGAGTTAAGGGTTTTTATCAACAGGGTACCACAATAGTATTCAGGTGACCACACATTCACACATGAGTGCATACTTCTAGAAACTCGAATACACATAAGTGCACATGAGCACCATGACCAAGAAATAGCACAGTAGTTGTGGAAATACAGCAGAAAAGATCAAAATTGAGAAGAGAACTTACCTGAGTGCTCAGCCAAGCTACTATGCCACCATGATCCTTGCCAATCATTTTGTGCACTGGTGTCATTCCCTAATTTGAAGGAAATAAAACATCACAATCAGGGGGGGATTCATACATATGATGATTGTTTAAAATTAATGTGTTAGCAATCTTAAGATCTGTTTTGATGTCACGGCATCTAAAAGGACATTAAAGATGAACGGATCCATGAAATAATGTAGAAGTTGATGGGAGGTTCATATAAATAGCCCACTATATGTTGTAAAGTTCTATTTATGAAAGCATTCACCACGAATTGAAATTCTATTTGAGAAAACACAATGTAACCAGCACAAGGAGAAAAACAAAGAAGAAAGGATCTTTAATTGTTTTCTTTACATCGCTACATTATAGATGGTATAGAAAATCAAATTAGAGCTAATGAGCCTAAATGAAGGCAATCTAGCCCGCACACTCTTAAATCTTGCAAATGTACCTGATGGGCCGTGGCCATCAAGGAATCTACAGTGTGGGTTCCAAGAATAAACATCTACCAAATGACCAAACCTGTTGTGTTCAAGGCATCGGTCAAATATTAGAGGAACATGATATGAAAACACATCATAAAGAAATGCAACACAAAACTACATTGTCAATTTGTCATTACCTATCACCTCCATATCCTTCTCTGTTATCGATTGGATTTCCACCATAAAGTCGTCCAGGGATAGCACTTCCTATAGAGAAGTGCATAATGTCAACTTCATGCCCATGGCAAGTCTTGTTGGTGCAAGAGCCTGTTTGTTCTTCACAGCCACCCATCTTATAGTAACATGGATTGTTCAGTATGATTATAGGTCAAGATAAGAAGATTTCAAAGGTCAGACAGGATTCATATATCGTTGAACTGTTACTACTTACTCTATGGTAGGATGCATTTTCGCCAATCTGAAACATCAGAGCAACCGATGGGCATTTTGTGCCATCTCTGTACAAAATGGGAAAGACAATTATGAAAGCTGGTGTTACTTTACAAATATATTATCAATTAAAGGTTCACCAGGGAAAACACCACTTGCAGAATATTCAATCAAAAAGCCATAATGCACAAAAAATATGGAGAAGGAATCGTATTGACTGGAACATGAGAATGTGAAGCGAGATCACAAATGGTGACGTTTGAACTGCTGATTTGCGTTGGATGAATGGATCTGAAGACAGTGGGGGGAAGACTCTACCTAATGGCACCATAAATCATAAGCAGATCATGTGAAGCAGGAAAATAAATTCGTACAATATCACCAAACTTATTTCACTAAAAAACAGACGAGGAAAGAGAACTTGAAAACAGCTAGATGTTAGGAAAAGACTAAAGCTAACTAACCCCGAAAATGGACTGCACAAACCGTAATACAGGAATTTTTAGAAGAGACAAATTTCGTTCAGCCAAACATGCCAACTACTCAACCGTTACTGAATCAGTTAACTCCAAAACGTAAAAATTTAACAAAAGTGGCACACAATCTGTTCTTGTATCTATAAATCACTTCAAGCAATATCCAGAATTCAAGAAATAGTACCCCTGAGTATATGCATAGTTTCCATTAACCTGTAACATGAAGTAGGCCTCGTTTCCGTCGTGCAACGCCTAATAATGGACGAAACCAAACAAATTAACACCAGCGAAAGCATTTTGAAATAACGAATATTTTTATCCTATACCTTAAGAATCATTTTTCCAGCATTGTATTCTTTATCAGCGTCCGGGTCTAGGGCAGGCAAGAGGCTAAAATCCGACCCCTCGACATCATTCCAATCATCCACTTTTCCATCGATTGTGATGATCCCGGGTCTGAATTTGGCGGGGACTCGGATCCCCGAGCTCGTGTCGCAGTGCCACTCCCCTGTCTCCTGATGAGAGGTCACTCGCCAGATCCAATCAGGGGGCAACAACGATACGGCGATGAGAATCACGAGAAGCTGAAGTTGAAGCCGTAGCCGAAGCATTGGCCCGTCGACGGATTAAGAAAATTCAAAGGATTCCATAATGGCTGCGGGGGTTTATTTGGTAGTTTTGACTTTTTATTCCACCCCCACAAGTTTAGAAAATTATATGTTTCACCCCTCAAATTTAGAAGTATTTTCCAGTTCATTATATATTTATACTCAATAAATAATTTGGCCAACTTATTAAACAATTTTTTACTCCTATAACATAAAAAAGGTATTTTGTAGTATTTGTTAAAAATGTGTTGAATGATTTGTTGATTTAACTTTTTGAAACTTTTTTACTATTGATATTAACCAATTTGGTAAAAATGTAGTACTTCACAATATGTAATATACTCAAGTCGTTTTCAAAAAATTGAAACGGACATACACTGCATGCAGTCCAATTCAATACATATTTTTAAATCATTAATAACTTAAGTTCGATACAAGTAAAAATTCTAAAAGTTCCATGTTTAAAAACTACCCGACGAGACGAATCTAATAAAATTTCACTTGACTATATTTTAACTTGTATAACTATAATAAATCTTTAAGTCAAAGTGCGTGTGTGAACAATACCCAATTTCCAAATATTATAATTTTTCAAAGACGGAGCGAGTAATACGAAGTATTAAACTTTTTTACTATTGATATTAACCAATTTTGAAACTTTTTTTACTATTGAATCTAAGTGCTGATCGATGTTAATTGAGCAATGTTTGGAGAGGTAGTAATGTTTAATGAGTTTGTGGTGTGTGAGATAATTAAATCGATGAGAATACATGTTAAGAAGGAATGAATACAAATACGGATGAGTGGTGGATTGGAATTTGGAAAGGAATGGTAAAATTTATCCATTTGGATTTGGGATGCGACCGTCTTAACGGCCTTTCTGAGTGGCAATCATGGAGAAAACATCATTTCTGGTCTCACCACTTTTGTTCAAATCCTCGTCCTCGTCCCCTCCAAGGCTCAATGTGTTCCGATGCATTGCCAGCAGGCTTTGGCTGTCCATCACTTCTTCTTCATCATCATCATCATGTCCATTTCCTCCTCCGCCTTTAACCGTGTCACCATCACCACTCCCCCCATCAGGTTTCAGCTGCAGCTGCAGCGCCGATTCCAGGCTCCACAGCACGTCCCCCATGCTCGGCCGATCCGCGCCGTGATCCGCCAGGCATTTCTGCGCTGCCTCCACGAACTTCTTCTGGCTCTCCGGCGTGATCTTCCCTTTCAAGTGCGGGTCAATTATGTCTTCCAGGGTATTGTTTCTCACGCACCTCAGAGCCCACTCCGCCAGGCTGACCTGCTCTTTCGGAAGGTTCACGTTCAAGGCCGGCCGGGCGCATAGGACCTCGAAGAGCACGACCCCGAACGAGTACACGTCCGATTTTTCTGTTAATTGCTGCCTTCTGAAGTATTCGGGATCCAGGTACCCGAAGCTGCCCTTCACGACCGTGCTGACGTGGCCTTTGTTCATGTTCGGGCCTGTTTTGGACAGCCCGAAATCCGATACCTTGGCGACCCATTTGTCGTCCAGCAGAATGTTCGTCGTCTTGACATCCCTGTGAATGATTGTGTACTTTGCCCCGGTGTGAAGGTAGTGAAGCCCCCGGGCAGCACCGATGCAAATTTCCAGCCTCTGCTTCCACGTCAGGACGGTTTTATTGCCCTTGTAGATATGGTCCCGCATCGTTCCCTGTCCCATGTAGTCGTAAACCAGGATCATTTCTCCATTGTCCTCGCAGAATCCAATCAAGGAGACCAAATGCCTGTGCCTCAGCTGAGAGAGCATTTCGATTTCGGTTTGGAATTCGTTGACGCCCTGCTCGGATGAAGGGTTCGATCTCTTGATCGCCACTTTCATATCCCCATCGATGGTGCCTTTGTACACCTTCCCGAACCCGCCGACGCCAATGACGTTTGATTCGTCGAAGTTTTTGGTGGCCGTCTTGATTTCTTGCAAGCTGAAGTAGCGGCAATTGCTGGCAGCATCCGTTGAGATTGTCACGCCGCCGCCGCCTTGGCTCCTGCCTGATATGGTAGAAGATTTATTAGAAGTCCAAGAAATCGGCAGCCAACTATGCCCTCCGTCTGCTCCGCCGAAGGATTTCTTTTTCCTGTAGGCCGCCACGATTAAGACCGCCGCCAGCCCGACGGCAGCTGCTCCGCCGGCAGCACCGGTGATGATGACTGATGAGACGTCCTGATTTTGGGTAAACGCCCCTGGGGACATATAAGCTTCCTGATACCTCCTCATCATATCTGATATGGTCGGATTTGGTCCCGCAAGATTCGATTTTGCATCGCTGATCTTGAATATTTCGAGCCCGTTGAGGAGGACGTCGAAGAATTCAGCCTTGGTAGCATCCGTCGGATTCATGGACACCCAAAGTACAGGATCGCCTGCCCTGTTGCTGACATGGACAACGTAATCCCTCGTCGTGGGCGTCGCAACGGAACCCGTCCAGGCGAATATGTCCACTTCATTCACGGCGGTCTTGTTGTTGAGATACAGATTGAAAACTCTCTGGTTCGGCCTCGTCATCTCGGCGTCGCACCAATGGAATCTCACAAGGTACATGAAATTAGGATCCACTTGAAAAATCCATGTCAGGTTAGCATTCTTGTTCACATCCTTGAAAGCCCCCATTGATCTGTAAGTTTTGTACACGTCCAATGGCGCAATGTAGGTCGGCAGGCCTTTGTACGCAACCGTCGTATTCGCCTGTAAAGCGACTCCTTGGCCGGCGCCGTTTATGTACACGCTATCGTCGTACCAGCTTCTCATCAGCCCATCGGAATCCTTCACGGGGGAGATATACGTCCCGCCGACGTTCAGCCTGAACATTGTCTCCAGGCTGCTGGATTGAATCGGGACCGTCGATGCGGCCGATGAGTCGATATCTGATGCGGCGGTGCCTGCCAAGACAGGATCCTTGTCGAAGACGGGCGGGGCGGGGATGACCTCAATGCCGTTTATAAATGCGAACGATGAAGGGTGGTTTTCGGATGGCTTGAAGGTGAGTTTTAGGTTGGGGTCTGGTGCGGCGGCCAGGAAATATTCTTTGATGAAATAGGCCTGGGAAGTCGCTTCTGCAGCCAATGACGCGCTGAAATTGCTGAGCAACGTGAGGCCTCCCGTGGCAACGGAGAAGTAGGAATTGGATATGTTGAAGTTGGGGTACCATGAAGGGTAGAAATGGAGGCGGAGGAGGGTGCGGGAGGGTGGAGTTGGGCGGGGGAATTGGTAGCTGCCTTCGGATTGGAAGATCCGGGCAGTCATGTAAGGGACCGTGGAATATAACGAAGGGTCCTGCGTTTGAGCCGTGGCGGCTACATTTTTGCTTCCGGCTATGAGGTACTTGTCATCGGGTTGCCATTCCCGGCCATCCACATCCTTGCCGCCTTGGGGATTGCCGCAGCCTAAAACCAAGGCGGGTGGGCTGGCAGCCGAGGCATGGATAGCGTTGAGGAGAACGAAGAGGCAAAAAAGATGGAGAAATAGGGGCAAAAAATGGTGCATAGTGAAAGGGGAGAGGGGCATACAGGAAAAGGAGAGGGCTTGCGTTGTTTGGAAATGGTTTTCCTGTAGGCCTAAAAAATTTGATGGATGCAGAATATTCTGGTTGTCTATATTCTGTTGTTGTTGTTAATTGTTATTGGGTTTAATGATTGATCAGAGAGTCTTATTTCATTACAAAGGGCAAGAATATAGGCGTAATAAGAAGGTTTGTGCAAGTCTCCATTGGCAAAATTAATTGAGAGTAGAATGTTGAATGGGGAATTGCAACCCAGGAGGTGTAAGGGGGGATTGGGTTGTAATACTAACTTTTTGGTTTGGTTTTGTTTGTTTTTACTATTCTTTGGTTTGTGGATAGTGTATAGACACGACCATAGTAATTAGTATCCAGTGATGAGTGCGCCAAAATCGGGTGTGTTCCAATGAATGGGAGGGAATGTCTCATTATGGGAATGGGAATGGGACTGGATATCATTCATATTACTCCTATGTAAGATGAAATTGAATTTTGCCATTCCTAATCCCTAATGGCTAATGTTGTTGAAAGAAATTTACAAAAGCTATGGGATGCATCCTTAATAATAATAACGGGGCGTTTGGTTCGGGTATCTGAGATTTCCACTGGGAATCTTAGGTAAGGAATGCAACATGCTCATGTTTGGTTCGGGGCATGTTTCATGTGGGAATCTCACATTCCCACCGAGGTGGGAATGTTGGGTGTTTTAGGTGGGAATGTGATTCCCACCTGGAAGGCAGGTAATCTTAGATTACCACATCCACTTTACCTACTTTTATACTATTAATTTGACTTTTATACCCTCACTTTTTATACTTATTTTATTTTATAAATTTAGATATTTGTATTCTAAAAAATGATAAATATATGAAATTTAATTTAAAAAATAAATTGGAAAATTTTAAATTATTTAAACATATTTTTTAAATATATATATTCTCATATTTTAAGATATATTTTTATATATATTCTCATATTTTAATATATTCTCATATTAAATAAGTAACTATCACACGATAAATTACATATAAAGAATTTTCAATATTTTAAAAAATAAATCGGCTTAAATATTTTTATTGTGTAGCAAAATGACATATTTATAACATTCGTTCAATTGAAATTCAGGGACATTATGGCAAATTAATTAGAACTAGAAATCTGAGATTCCCAATCTAACCAAACGCAATAATCTTAAAACATAAAAAAATAAGATTCCCAGCAATCTCATATTCCCAGTAATCTTACATTCCCATGCAGCAATCACATTCCCACTAGTAATCTAAGATCCCTCCAACCAAACGCACCGTAATAGTATAGTATAGTAGTAAAAAGTGTATAGACTAGACTAGTTACGGGTGGCGTGATAGAGGATGATGTATCCATAATCCTAATCCATGATGAACTTACGTAGTTAGGTTTAGGTGTTAGGAATAATGGTGCGAGGGAGGGCTGTAGTCACTAGTCAGTAGTACTACATTGTAAAGTGATGAGGTAGATTTAGGGCAAGCTAAGCAAGGCAGCCTAATCTAAATACTATTAGTACATTATTATAAATTGGTCCATTCCACATTAATTAATACTACATTAATAATATTATTCTCCCGGCCGGGCATGTGGTGTGGTGTGTGGAACTGAAAATACTGATGAATTCATTCATTCATTCTTAATAGTATCTGCGTGTATGGTAATGGAAAGGTACAGACTAACTACATTAGAATGGTACCCACAGATATAGCCCAGAATATATGCATGTGCATGTGGTGACACTACTCACTACTGCACTACACGTTTAATTTACTAGACATTAATAAGGGTTCGGTCGTTCAAAATGCCGCTAAGTTTAATTTGGAGAATAACACGTACGGGATCTCATCTAGAAGTATATATATTTTTTTTCATCATATCTATCTAAGCCATTTTGTTTACTCTTTTTTTTTCTTCTTCTTAAGGATTGGGATTAATTTACTTGGTTGAAAAGAAAAGAAAAAACAATGTGAATGTTTTTATTTAGATTGCTTCTATTTAACTCTTTTTTTTTTTTTGGAAAAGTGATGCTTATATATAAGAGAGAATAATGGAAAAAAAAAACACCATTGGTCCCATAAGTTTCCACAATTTCGATTTCAGTCTCATATTATTTTCACTAACACAATTAATCCATTATTTTTGCTAATTTTTGCGTAATCCATCCCAAACCCCTTAATGACGCATTTCGATTAATTTTATTTTTATCTTTCCAACTTTTGCATCAACCACCAGTGTTCAGCCCTTTGAACGACTAATTTGGCTCCAGAGTAAGTTTTGGGATCAAAGTATTTCCACCCCTCCTGTGACAGTTGGTGGATCGAACCGTAATCCGTTCTACTAAAATTAGTCCCAATAAGAACTACTTCTAGTAGCTTTTGGGGCGTTTTAAACTCTTCTTAAATTTAATTATCTTTTAATACTTTCAAAAGATAAAGTCACTTCTAATAAATACTTTATATAAAACTAAAAGCTATATCTCCTAGCTATAAAAAAGTCACAAATTCTAGAAGCTCGGAGCTCTCTCTAAAGAGGTTATCGATGGAAAATCATTAGCAACCACAATTTTAACGATCGAATTCAATTTTTTTTATAGTAATCACGCACGCATTGATATAATTATTTTATGAAATAAAATTCCTTTATATACAAAATGAAAAACCAAGCACTCCAATCTCAACCACATACAGTGAGAAACAACAATACAAAAAATTCCTTCAGATTACAAAATAATAATAACGATAATACCCATTTTATTACCTTATGACTATATAATTTCATTTTCAAATTTTATGTGTATCAGGGCCGCCTAGTTTTCGTGAAAGAAGCAATTGCATATATTGCTCTGCCTTGATCCCTGACCCATAAAGGGATAAAAGATAGGAATTAATTATAAGGACTCGATAATCGATTCGAACCTCCAACAATAAGGTTATAAGTTGAGGGACTTGATTATTGAGTCAATCTCTATCCCAGCCGTCCATAGTTATATATACTACTAGTACTTGAGGGTATAAGTAATAAAGTTATTGTAACTTTTTATGGGGATGTTTGGGAGTCAGCAGATCCGCCAGCAGATAGCAGATTCGGAGAGAGAACTGTGAGATGATATGCTCTTTCAATATGCTATATGCTATCAAATATGCTTGCTCCCAAACATACTCTATATCTAATTAATGGAGAATAATTCATTGTATGATTAAACTTTTAATTTACAGTAATAATTTGAGGTTGAATCTGTGAACCTCCTCACTGGTCTTTTATACGGTTTCTTTTATATGATTATTGTGTAAATATAACTAGATCTATCAATCACCAATATAACATAACAAAGAGAAAATCAGTGGATGTTAAGCTACCATTTTGTCTTCAATGTTGCTGGACATGCCCAAGTTGGTTGCATCAGACGAGATATATTAACTTCAGTTTAATAGGTGCATTATCTCGATAAGAGAGGTTAATGAAAGACTACAATAAAATCAATAAAAAGGGGAGAAACAATGGGGAGCCTGAAAGTTATACACACAATCAAATGAAATGACCTCTTTGCCTGAATTTTCCATTGAATTAAACATACAAGGGGCTTGATCAAAAAGTCAAAAAAACACAGAAGCAGTTAGCAGCTGAAGATAGTAAATACTCCTATATCAGTTACAGATAGAATTTCAATTAACAAATCATAAAATCCATGCCCCCAAAATCAGCAGTTGACTAGCAGCAGTACGTAATTGTTTCCTGTATTATGCGTCGTCGGTGATGGTGAATGTGCCCTAGCCCAATTTTCAGATTTTTCAATAATTCGAATTGTGAATTGTGATCAATATAAGTAAAATCTTGATATTCTAAAAGTCTAATAATATACTTCTCCGTAAGTATTTAACTATATATATATATATATATATATATATTTTTACTATATAACTATTATCAAAAAGTTAGATTTAAAATTAAATAATAACTAATGTAAAAATCAAACTGTACGAATCACTGTTAAAAAAATAGAAGCAGCATATTAATGTAATCCTTTAACAAAACAAGACTCGGCACAATCATATGTACATAATAAGATTTTATATATATTGATATAATTTATTATATTAATCAATAAAGTATCTTAAAGTTGTAAAGCAACAATTATTTCAATACTATTTTTGTTTTATTCTAAAATGATAGTTTTATTCAATTTTGGTGTATATTATTTTTCTGTGTTTTTTTTTTGTTGGTGAATCAAGGAAGGAGCAGGCCAGCAAGGCATATATTGTAAAGTAGGGTTGTAAACGAACCGAATCGAACCGAATACCACAATATTCGCTTTGATTTGATAAACTTTTCGAATATTATCGAATCGAATCGAATTATTCTATAAAGTAATTTAATAATTAATAAAATTAATTTTAATTATTGGACTTAAATATTTAATTCGATTAATAGATCAACTTTAATATTTTAATATCATATATAAATATATTTTAATTAGTAAATATAGACACTAAAATTAAAATTCTAAATTATTTAACAAAATACATTTATATATTTATATATATTTTAATATAAAATCGAATATCGAATCGAATCAAATATTAATCGAATATCAAAATTTCTGAATAATTTTGAATAAAATCACGAATCGAACCAAAAATATTTGATTCGTTTGCAATGCTATTGTAAAGTGCATCGGAGACCTACCTCCACAAATGAAATTAAAAAACAGAAAAAATGAAAAAAAAAAGAAAAAAAGAAGAAGTCATGGAGGCAGAAATGAGAATAATAACGTACGGGCATACTAAATATTTTGATTGGAAAGAAATGAAAAGATGATGAGAGGTGGAAAGTGAATGGCTGAAATGAGCATTAAGGTAGTTGAGAGTTGGGATTGCAATAAATAATTAAACACAATAAATCTGAACTGGCACATGGTGCAATGTCGATTTTCAAACATGATTACAGCTTTTGAGAATACATATGTTAGGGGATTATTTTGAATTAAAATTACGCGGAAAATTATATCAGTGTCTCAACTGCATGCATTTATGAGCGTAACTTGTACACAGAAATCGTGAGCCCACCCCACCCCGCTTGTACAAGTCTATAAATTGGCCAATAAGTAAATCAGTGGATGCATCCAAGTGAGTGAGATAAATTATCATTCATTCACTGATTGTAAGAAATTAGAGAAATGGGGATCAAGTCGGCGGCCAAAGGTGGGTTGATGATGAGAAATGGCGGGGTGATTGTTATGGTTTTGTTGTTTGGGTTGTTTGTGGCTAGGATTGCTCATGGGCGAGAGCTTCAGAAAGATACGTTATTAGGTGGGGGTGGCCTAGGTGGTGGTGGTGGATTTGGTGGCGGTGCCGGAGGAGGACTTGGTGGAGGTGGTGGTGTTGGGGGAGGGTTTGGAGGAGGACAGGGAGGTGGTCTTGGTGGAGGATTTGGAGGTGGACAAGGCGGTGTTGGTCTTGGTGGGGGTGTAGGAGGAGGTGGTGGTGCAGGTGGAGGATTGGGAGGAGGACATGGTGGTGGTCTTGGTGGGGGAGTAGGAGGAGGTGGTGGTGCAGGTGGAGGATTGGGAGGAGGACATGGTGGTGGTCTTGGTGGGGGTGGTGGTGCTGGAGGAGGATTGGGAGGTGGACATGGCGGTGGTCTTGGTGGAGGTGGTGGTGCCGGAGGAGGATTAGGAGGTGGACATGGCGGCGGTCTAGGTGGAGGTGGTGGTGCTGGTGGAGGATTAGGAGGTGGACATGGCGGTGGTCTAGGTGGAGGTGGTGGTGCTGGCGGTGGAGTTGGTGGTGGTGCAGGTGGAGGATTTGGCGGCGGGCATGGTGGTGGATTTGGAGGAGGTAAAGGTGGTGGTGTAGGAGGAGGTGTTGGTGGTGGGCATGGAGGTGGTGCAGGCGGAGGATTTGGTGGCGGACATGGTGGTGGTGTAGGAGGAGGGGTTGGTGGTGGCATAGGAGGAGGCGCAGGTGGTGGAGCCGGTGGAGGATTTGGAGGTGGCAAGGGAGGCGGCATAGGAGGAGGTGTTGGCGGTGGTTTTGGTGGCGGCCAAGGCGGTGGTGTTGGAGGAGGATTTGGTGGTGGGAAGGGAGGAGGATTTGGTGGAGGTGCTGGAGGTGGTGCCGGGGGTGGATTCGGTGGTGGTGCAGGAGGTGGCGGTGGATTCGGAGGTGGAAAAGGAGGAGGATTTGGGGGAGGTGCCGGAACTGGAGGAGGATTTGGCGGCGGTGGTGGTGCAGGAGGAGGCGGATTTGGTGGAGGCGGCGGTGGGGGTGGTGGTTTCGGCGGAGGCCATTAAATTTAAATGGAGATGCAATTATATATGAGTATATTAGAGAGAGACTAGTATGTATGTAATGCCCAACTGCATTGCATGCCATTGCATGTTTTCTCTGTATTTCTTCACATTATTACTACTACTATGCTATGCAATCTGTAATTTGTATTATGTTTTTTCTTCATCTTCTTATAATTACTAGTATTAAATTATAAAGATATCTACTTCATACACTACTACTGTTACGAAAATAATGGCAATGTGGATGAATAATGTGGATTAAGGTTGATGACTCGCTGATTTTTCATAACATGTGTCATCATATTAAATTCGTCTAATCTTGTAGTTTTAGAATGTTCATTTTTAAAATTTTTCCTTGACACAATTTAAATTATTAACCATTAAAATGTGTATTGACATGTGTGTCGGAAGTTTTCGTTTAAAAAAAAAAAAGGGAAGTAATAAATAATGTGCTTTGAAGTTTTTTTTTCTTCTTCTGCAGGTATATATGACGTGTGGATTGCATTATTGCAATTTGCAATGGGAAAAGTATATGTATAGGAAGGGGCATTGCTTATGTTGTTAAAAAGTGCATATGATCTGAGTCTGAGAGCCCCACCACGTTATTAATAAAGGGTCGTCGGTCATCTCATATATAGAGTAGCTAGACAGAGATGAAAACAACGTACGGGCAGACATACTATATACTAGTATGATTAGTGTTGTAATAATATTGATGGGAAAGAAATCAGCTGCAATGAGGTGGTTGGAAGTTGGATTGTAGTACTAATAAATAACTCTAATTAACAACTGAGGCCGGGGTGGGTATTCAAAGTTTATATATATACTGGAGTACAGGAGTAGTATAAACTTTGGAAAATACTACATGGGATTTTGAATTAAAACAACACTTGACAGCATGCATTTAATTATAATAATTGATTTATGAGGCCAATTAACAATTGTTGGCGAATGAGTGAAATATCATCATTAATAATTTTTGGGCTAATTAATGGGTATGTTATGTATGCCTACTTGTTTATTTATTTTATTGACCCTTTTCAATGTCTAATATTGCGCTGCTGTACTATTCTCTGCCTATATATAAGCATGCATCTTTAGACTCAATTTCTCGTCCTCTTCTTTTCAATATCCTCAACATCATTTCAACTTGTTTAAACTATCATGTGCGTTCTACATATGCCGACTTGATATAGGGTCCGTTCTGCACGTCGAGCTATGTGTCTGTTCTGCACGTAGCTTTTGAGAGCTTTTGAGAGCTTTTGGTAACTTTAGCTTTTATTTCAAAACAAAAGCTCCGTTCTGCACACTAGCTTTTGGTAGCTTTTGGGAGCTTTTGGAAGCTTCTTTTTAGAAGCTACCTATAGTAGCATTAAAAAATAAGCTAGTAGCTTATTTTTGAGCAATCACAATTTTAACCCAATAACCAACCTACTACCCAATAGTCTACATAAATATTTGTCCTTTTATGTCATTTCATGCATTTTTTCACAGCTACAGCTAGTTGTACAAAACACTTAAATATAACTGACAGCTCCAGCTCCCACAACTCCTTACAGCTCCAGCTCCCTACAGCTCCAGCTTGTAGCTACAGCTCACAGCTACAGCTCTGCGTGCAGAACAGACCCTATAGCTGCGGGCTGTAGCTGTAGGGAGCTGTAGCTGTTGGAAGCTGTAAGAGCTGTAGCTATCAGTGTTTGCATAAGTGTTCGGTACAAGTAGCTGTAGCTGTCATAAACTGTAATTTGAAGAGAAAAATTAATTAAATTTATAAAGTAGCTTTCGAAAGTTCCCAAAAAGCTACTGAGCGTAGTTTCTGATTGTAGAGCTTTTTGGAGCTGCAATTCATAGCTAAAGCCTTCAAAGCTAGTGTGCAGAATGAGACTATTGTTTTAAAATAAAAGCTAAATGTCCTTAAAGCTCCCAAAATTTGCGTGCAGAATAGACCCATAGATGGAGCTCTTCGTGTAAATATAGGCAGTAGCCAATTACACCAATTACAATCTGTTATGATATGGCCCATTTTTGTTGGCCCAGTCCAAGGCCCATGATGCTCTAGTCTGAGGCCCAAGCCCATGATCACATTACATTTAGACTCCCACTGCCGTGTCCCTCTCCAACTCAAACCCTCATTTGTTTCCTCTTGCTGTGCGGCGCCTCTCTCCAGTTCCTCTCTTGTCCAGATTACTTCACCACCACACATAGGATTAGATTTGTTCTTCCTTTAGCTTGTGAGTGTGTGAGAGTGTTGGGCCGAGAGGTGTGAGTGATTATGGGGTTGGGTTCACCGGACTATGGGGTTCGGTTGGGGTGTGCTTTTACTTTGTAGAGCCACAAAGATTTAGAGTCACTGGAAAGTGGTTTCCGGTGACGGGTTGAGCAACGGCAGTGGGCTGTTGAAGGCGGCAGAGGGTGCGGACATCGGTGGTTGAATGGCAGCAGCCTTGTGGTGGCGGGTCCGACGAAGCTTTGTGCTTGGAGGGCTTGGTGACCGACACTAGTGTTGGCATTCATCTTTTCCTACCTTCTGGACCGATTCTGATTGTTACCTTGGTTGAGTTGTTGTCTCTATTGGGCTACCTGAGCCTAGGATCAACGGATCTTGTTAGATCCGTGGGTAATCTCTTTAGTATAATACTTGATGTTATTATTCTTGTTCTACTAACATATTCTGTAGATCCGGACTAAAAGAGAAGGCCATTGGACAACTGGAGTGAAACAGAGGACGCAAAGCTTGAAGTTGTGTATGTCCAACGAACCCGAGACCAGATCCGCGCGTGATAGCAGCTTGTTCTGCTTTATGTTTCATTTCTGTTTTCTATTTTTATGAGTGAACATGTAATGGTGAGTTCAAAGCTATGTAATCCCACTAGTTAGGCCTTTTGGGTTGTAATAGTTAGGTAAAACAGGGTATCCGGTGTGGTTTCCCAACAGTGGTATCAGAGCCATAGGCCACTTTGGGACGGGGGTTGGTCAAGGCACCCCCACAAGGTAAAATAGCTTGATACATCTTTTTACAGTTTTAAGATAATATTCTTGTTCTGGATTGTTGCTTGAAATATGTGATTTTCATGCTTGGAGCTTTGTACTTTAAAATCTGGAAATATTATGCTTAAACTGTGTTCTGTGTTTTCTGCATTTTGTTGTGCATAAACTGCTTTGTGTGGTGTTCTTGATGATCTTTACATGTTCTGTGTTGAATGTGCCTTATGTGAACTTTGTGTGAAAAAATTGTGGATTTGAAATTTTTTGGGGAATAGAAAAATTGATTTCTGATTCCCTGAAAAAGCAGATTTCTGAATATCTTGATAAGTGTGATATTTTTGGGAATCTGTGAAATCAATCCAAATTTTAAAAAGTGACCGTTGGGACTATTGGGCCTCCCAAAAATTAATTTTGGGATGTCTGGATAGTGTGGTCAAGTCTGAAATTTTTTGGGCTCCCAAAATTAATTTGGGTTTGCTTAAAAAAATTTAAAAGGATGACAAATGCTATAGTGTGGAATTAGTTGTGATTAGTTGGCCAAGTGTTTGAGCACTTGTCTGCTCATTCCGTTAAACAGCCAAACACAACAATGACTTCCACATCGAATAGCATAGTTCCTTTTAATGGAAAGAACGACTTCAGCATCTGGCAAGTTAAGATGCGTTGTGTTCTTGTCCAACAAAGAGTTTATAATGCAATTGATCAACTCTTTGATGACGAAGTTACTGAAGCTAAAAAGACTGAAGTAGATGAACTTGCTAAATCTGCCATAATCTTAAGTTTATCTGATGTTGTCCTTAGAAAAGTTAGTGATTGCAAAACAGCCAAGGACCTTTGGGAGAGGCTGTCTGAACTGTATGCTGAGTCATATTTGTCTTCTAGAATATTCCTGCTTGGTAAATTTTTTAAATTTAAATTGGATATATCTAGAGACTTAGATGAGGGTTTAGATAATTTTACTAAACTGGTTCAAGACATTAAAGCAACTGGTGATAAGCATATAGATGATTATGTGCCTATAGTGTTGTTGAATGCCATCCCTGATAGTTATTCTGATGTGAAATCTGCTATCCAATATGCTAGAGATGATTTGACTTTAGATCATGTGATTAAGAGTCTAAAGAACAAAGAACTTGAAATGAAGAATTCCTCTAAGCATTCTGATAAGGTGTTTATGACTAGGGGTAGGTCTTGGAAAAAGGTTAATCACCAACAGCATAATGATAGGGGCAGAAGCAATGCTAGGGGTCAGTCTAAATCACATAGATCTCAGTCAAGAGGTAAACATGATAAGAAATGTTACAACTGTGGTAGAAAGGGCCATTTCATTAAAGATTGTAGACTCCCTAAGAAAGAGAAAAATCAAATTGATAATCAGAACAATGATGTTAATGCCGTGACTGATGTAGCAGTTAAGCATGATGAGCTTTTGATGGTTCATGATTTGAATTGTTTTTCTGATGTTAATATGGCTAAAGATGCTTCTAAATCTGTTTGGTTGTTAGACTCAGGGTGCACCTCCCATATGTCTCCTCATGTTGAATTATTTGATTCCTATCAACCTGTTGAAAATGACTTTGTGTTCATGGGTAATGACAATAGATGTCCTGTCTTAGGCATAGGAAAAATTGTCTTACAATTTGAGAATGGGACAAGATTCTGTCTTGATGGTGTGAAGCATGTGCCTGATTTGTCTTATAATTTGATTTCTCTTGCAACCTTGCAGAAGAAAGGTTTAGAAGGGAGAATTGGTAATGACATGATTAAAATATTCAAAGGGAATTTGATGCTGTTTAAGGCCATTATCAAGAATAATCTTTTTGTGGTCTCTAATGTGGTTAATTATGCTTTTGCTGCTAGTTCTAGTTCTAGTTCTGATAAGGTTAAACAAAATACGCTTTTGTGGCATGCTAGACTAGGGCATATGAGTGATAAAGGCATGAAATTTCTGAAAGATGCTGGTTGTATAAAATCTGATTTATGTGAAGTTGATCTTTGTGAATCGTGCTTAGCTGGTAAACAACATAGAGTGTCTTTTAACTCTTCATATCCTGTTGGGATAAAATCCACCCGTGTACTTGAGTACATTCATGCTGATGTGTGGGGTCCTTCTTCGACGCCCACACATGGTGGTAGAAGATATTTTTTTATCTATCATGGATGATTTTTCTAGAAAAGTTTGGGTATTTCTCATGCAAAACAAATCTGATGTTTTTGGGAACTTTAAACACTGGAAAGCTTTGATTGAGAATCAAACTGATTTAAATATTGGTACACTTAGGACAGATAATGGGCTTGAATTTTGTAATCACCAAATGGATGCTTTGTGTGCTGAATCTGGAATTAGAAGGCATAAATCTGTTCCTTACTCACCTCAACAGAATGGGGTAATTGAAAGAATGAACAGAACTTTATTAGAAAAGGTTAGGTGCTTGATGACACCTACTGGCCTTTCTAAGAAGTTCTGGGGTGAAGCACTGATGACAGCTGCTTACTTAGTTAATAAATCACCCAATGCGCCTTTAAATGGTAAATCTCCTGATTCTGTCTTTTTTGGTAAACCTGTTGATTATGAACATCTTAGAGTGTTTGGATGTTCAGCTTTTGTGCATACTAGTAATGATAAATTGGACCCTAGAACCAAGAAATGTATTTTCTTAGGTTATCCTGAGGGAACTAAGGGTTACATGTTGTTTGATAGATCAGGGGGTGGTTTTAAAATCATTGTTAGTAGGGATGTGATTTTTAATGAATCTGAATTTCCTATGAAAGTTTTTGAGAATGATAGTACTTCTGTTGAGGTGGAGTCTTCTTCTGTGGAACATTCTGTGAATTTGCCTGCTCCCATTGTTGTGCCTAATGTGATTGAAAATGCTGAAATTGCTGATCCCAATTTACATGTGAATGAGGAACCCATAACTGATACTCATGATATTGATACCATAATATTGATGAAGGTGGAGCTCAGAATGAAGAAATTATTCCTGAAAATGATTTGAATGATCTTAGTGATTATATGCTAGTTAGGGATAGGGCTAATTCAACCCTACTCCTTAACCAAGCTGAGTATGTGAAAAAGGTTCTCTCTAGATTCAAGATGTCAAATGCTAAATCTGTTGGTTGTCCACTTGCTTCTCATTTCCTGTTGACTAAAGAACAATGCCCTAAAAATGAATCTGAAATGAAAGATATGGAATCTGTTCCTTATGCGCATGCCATTGGGCCTGTTATGTATTTGATGATATCTACTAGGCCTGATTTAGCTTATCCTATAAGTTGTTTGAGCAGATTTATGGCTAATCCTGGTAGACCACATTGGGAAGCTTTGAAATGGCTTTTGAGATACTTAATCAAGTCTATGCATTATTCTCTGTGTTTTTCTAAATGGCATGATGAAATTTTTGTGACTGGTTATGTAGACTCTAACTTTGCTAATGATAGGGATAGTAGGAAGTCTACTACATCCTATGTGTTCACTCTAGGTGGGTCTTGTGTGAGTTGGAAATCTCAATTGCAATATGTTGTTGCTTTATCCACTACTGAGTCTGAATTCATTGCCATAACTGAAGCTTTTAAAGAGGGAATTTGGTTTAGTGGTCTGATGCATGAACTAGGATTGAAAAATGAGATCACCATTTTTTCTGATAGCCAATCTGCGATTCAGTTAAGCAAGCATCCTGTTTTTCATGATAGGTCTAAACATATTGATGTTAAGTACCACTTCATTAGGGGATAATGTTGAGTGTGAAAAACTTAAACTGGATAAAATTGCTTCTGAATTTAATCCTGCTGATATGGGAACTAAGTGTTTGCCTGCTGAGAAGTTGATGTCATGCATGAAAATCCTTCACTTTGACTTTGGCTGATATGTTCTGTTTCTGATGCATGATTTACTGCTTTAATACTTTGTGTATACTGTTGGTAAGGGACTGGTAAGTGAAGGTATGATTAGGCGATGATGATATCGTTCCAATGAGCACACTCTTGAGTAACACAGAAAATGGTCCAAGGTGGAGATTGTTATGATATGGCCCATTTTTGTTGGCCTAGTCCAAGGCCCATGATGCTCTAGTCTGAGGCCCAAGCCCATGATCACATTACATTTATACTCCCACTGCCGTGTCCCTCTCCAACTCAAACCCTCATTTGTTTCCTCTTGCTGTGCGGCGCCTCTCTCCAGTTCCTCTCTTGTCCAGATTACTTCACCACCACACATAGGATTAGATTTGTTCTTCCTTTAGCTTGTGAGTATGTGAGAGTGTTGGGCCGAGAGGTGTGAGTGATTATGGGGTTGGGTTCACCGGACTATGGGGTTCGGTTGGGGTGTGCTTTTACTTTGTAGAGCCACAGAGATTTAGAGTCACCGGAAAGTGGTTTCCGGTGACGGGTTGAGCAACGGCAGTGGGCTGTTGAAGGCGGCAGAGGGTGCGGCACCGGTGGTTGAACGGCAGCAGCCTTGTGGTGGCGGGTCCGACGAAGCTTTGTGCTTGGAGGGCTTGGTGACAGACACTAGTGTTGGCATTCATCTTTTCCTACCTTCTGGACCGATTCTGATTGTTACCTTGGTTGAGTTGTTGTCTCTATTGGGCTACCTGAGCCTAGGATCAACGGATCTTGTTAGATCCGTGGGTAATCTCTTTAGTATAATACTTGATGTTATTATTCTTGTTCTACTAACATATTCCGTAGATCCGGACTAAAAGAGAAGGCCATTGGACAACTGGAGTGAAACAGAGGACGCAAAGCTTGAAGTTGTATCTGTCCAACGAACCCGAGACCAGATCCGCGCGTGATAGCAGCTTGTTCTGCTTTATGTTTCATTTCTGTTTTCTATTTTTATGAGTGAACATGTAATGGTGAGTTCAAAGCTATGTAATCCCACTAGTTAGGCCTTTTGGGTTGTAATAATTAGGTAAAACAGGGTATCCGGTGTGGTTTCCCAACACAATCAATCAATTTGGGCTTTCTTCTACAAGTTAACAGAACAGCTGTTCACTGCTCAGTGCAACCAACACCCATGAACCTAGCTACCAACAAATTTCATTTTTTATTTTTCATCTTCTATATCTTAATTTGTGTTTATCCTTTTTTTTTTAAAAAAAATACCCAATATATATATATATATATAAAAGAAGAAAAAAAAAAGAAAGAGTAGAATTGTAGGAAGACGTGTATGAGCAAGGTGCGGCATTGAGTCCATTATTTATTTATTTATATCTATAATGAAAATAGGAAAGGAACGCTAAACAAGGATATGGTGACAAATGTTGATTCTGGATTAGTGTAAAATCTTTATTATAGTATAAAGTAGACTTCTTTTTACACACATTTTCCCGCTCATTTGCTAATTCTCCTCACTATAAACCTATTTTTTTCATTCTCTCACACATACTAATTAATTTACAATTATTTCCATAGGTATGTTTTTTGTTTCCAAATCTACTTATCAATTCCTCCTCCAATTTTTTCCAAATCTGTTCGTATATTTTGTTTCCTCCACCGATTTGGTAGATTTTCTAAATTTGTCATATATTCACAAAAATCTGCATATTTGTCTTCTTTCCTCTATCAATTTTGTCCCTCACTCTGCGTATCCATCGCATCCGCCTTTATCGACTCCATCGCCTCCATTGATCGACTTTGAGGTCTGCTTCTCCTCCATCAATTTTGTCCCCGAATCAGCATATCGATCGCATCCTGGTATTATCGCTCCATCGCCTCCGTTGATCGACCTTGCGGTCTGCTCCTCCTCCATCAATTTTATCCCCGAATCAGTGTATCCATCGCATCCTGGTATTATCGACTTCATCGCCTCCGTTGATGTATTGAGCATCGACGGTTTTCCGTGATTGTTTACCATGTTTAGAGTGATTAATAGCATGCAGTTTTGTGTTTTCCTGTAGATTTGTAGCTATTTTAGAATTCCATTACTCCGAGTCCGATGAATGATGTATTTTTGTGGTGTGCAATGTTAAACTGCTTTTGGTGTTATTATCACATATTTTTCCGCTATGCTGGAGACCTTGCTGCCGAGATGTTGCAGAATAAACTGGCCAGGGGTGCGAATGCAACTATGCAAGTGTTGTTGGATTTGGGATTCATATGATGGCCAGATTTGGCTTTCAGAAAGAAAGGTATTTATATTTCTTGATTTGGTATTTATATAAACGTTTGGATTGGCGTTTTCCTGTTATAATTGCTTCGTCTTAATGTAGTAAAACATGTTGGAAGTATTATTAATGTAATGAAGTGATTACTGAGTCAGACAGTTTTACCTTAGCAATGCAGAGCCACCATCTCTTACTCATAGCCTAAAAGTCTCATAAAATTTTTAGAAATAAAAATAAAAATTTGTGGAAGTTTCTTCCAAGTTTAATTAAATTGAATGGAAACAATCAATTCTATTTTGGTACTGCTGAAGAAATTCTCGCCAATTACATATTAGGAATCAAAGTTTGGGACATTTAAACACTTCAGCAGTTCTTGAAAGAATTTGAGCATTGTTTTCTTTTCATGGTTTGCTGGAACTGATGAACTTCTTCACTATTCATTTTGCAGGAGGCATATACCTATGAATAATGTAAATCATTTCTGATTCGTCTTTAGTTTCTGTGACGGAGTTTTTTATGATGTAAATTCCCATTTGATTTGAATTCGACTCTAAATGTTTAATTGCATACAGGGAACATGTATAAAGTTTAATCTGCACCTCTGATTTTAATTCTCTGCAGAGTTCTTATCAAGCCTATTTGAGAAAGCTGGGTACGACCAATATCTCCTTCTGCTAATTCATATTACTAATATCTCTTTTCATACTATGAGCAGGCCTAATAAACCATGTTTCATGTAGATACCAGTAAAAGATGTTGATGCTTTAGAATCAACAATTCAAGAAATAAAAATAATGTAAGTGGATCTTCAGCAAATGTTAGATGAAAACAATGTATTGGTACATTCATTTAGAATTATAGCTATTGTAATTACATTTATTTACTAAACACTTTTGTTTGCTTCACGTCCGGAACCCAATTTTGCATCTTGAATCCAAAAATCGAAGCATTTGTTTATTTATTTTTAATGACTGGGAATCAAGGTATTGGTCAAACAATGGGTTTGGGAATCATTTGGTCCCCAAATCTATTTATCTCATTATTTGATACGAATTTTATCTTTATTATAGTATAAAGTAGACTTCTTTTTACACACATTTTCCCGCTCATTTGCTAATTCTCCTCACTATAAACCTATTTTTTTCATTCTCTCACACATACTAATTAATTTACAATTATTTCCATAGGTATGTTTTTTGTTTCCAAATCTACTTATCAATTCCTCCTCCAATTTTTTCCAAATCTGTTCGTATATTTTGTTTCCTCCACCGATTTGGTAGATTTTCTAAATTTGTCATATATTCACAAAAATCTGCATATTTGTCTTCTTTCCTCTATCAATTTTGTCCCTCACTCTGCGTATCCATCGCATCCGCCTTTATCGACTCCATCGCCTCCATTGATCGACTTTGAGGTCTGCTTCTCCTCCATCAATTTTACCCCCGAATCAGCATATCGATCGCATCCTGGTATTATCGCTCCATCGCCTCCGTTGATCGACCTTGCGGTCTGCTCCTCCTCCATCAATTTTATCCCCGAATCAGTGTATCCATCGCATCCTGGTATTATCGACTTCATCGCCTCCGTTGATGTATTGAGCATCGACGGTTTTCCGTGATTGTTTACCATGTTTAGAGTGATTAATAGCATGCAGTTTTGTGTTTTCCTGTAGATTTGTAGCTATTTTAGAATTCCATTACTCCGAGTCCGATGAATGATGTATTTTTGTGGTGTGCAATGTTAAACTGCTTTTGGTGTTATTATCACATATTTTTCCGCTATGCTGGAGACCTTGCTGCCGAGATGTTGCAGAATAAACTGGCCAGGGGTGCGAATGCAACTATGCAAGTGTTGTTGGATTTGGGATTCATACGATGGCCAGATTTGGCTTTCAGAAAGAAAGGTATTTATATTTCTTGATTTGGTATTTATATAAACGTTTGGATTGGCGTTTTCCTGTTATAATTGCTTCGTCTTAATGTAGTAAAACATGTTGGAAGTATTATTAATGTAATGAAGTGATTACTGAGTAGTATAAAGTAGACTTCTTTTTACACACATTTTCCCGCTCATTTGCTAATTCTCCTCACTATAAACCTATTTTTTTCATTCTCTCACACATACTAATTAATTTACAATTATTTCCATAGGTATGTTTTTTGTTTCCAAATCTACTTATCAATTCCTCCTCCAATTTTTTCCAAATCTGTTCGTATATTTTGTTTCCTCCACCGATTTGGTAGATTTTCTAAATTTGTCATATATTCACAAAAATCTGCATATTTGTCTTCTTTCCTCTATCAATTTTGTCCCTCACTCTGCGTATCCATCGCATCCGCCTTTATCGACTCCATCGCCTCCATTGATCGACTTTGAGGTCTGCTTCTCCTCCATCAATTTTGTCCCCGAATCAGCATATCGATCGCATCCTGGTATTATCGCTCCATCGCCTCCGTTGATCGACCTTGCGGTCTGCTCCTCCTCCATCAATTTTATCCCCGAATCAGTGTATCCATCGCATCCTGGTATTATCGACTTCATCGCCTCCGTTGATGTATTGAGCATCGACGGTTTTCCGTGATTGTTTACCATGTTTAGAGTGATTAATAGCATGCAGTTTTGTGTTTTCCTGTAGATTTGTAGCTATTTTAGAATTCCATTACTCCGAGTCCGATGAATGATGTATTTTTGTGGTGTGCAATGTTAAACTGCTTTTGGTGTTATTATCACATATTTTTCCGCTATGCTGGAGACCTTGCTGCCGAGATGTTGCAGAATAAACTGGCCAGGGGTGCGAATGCAACTATGCAAGTGTTGTTGGATTTGGGATTCATATGGTGGCCAGATTTGGCTTTCAGAAAGAAAGGTATTTATATTTCTTGATTTGGTATTTATATAAACGTTTGGATTGGCGTTTTCCTGTTATAATTGCTTCGTCTTAATGTAGTAAAACATGTTGGAAGTATTATTAATGTAATGAAGTGATTACTGAGTCAGACAGTTTTACCTTAGCAATGCAGAGCCACCATCTCTTACTCATAGCCTAAAAGTCTCATAAAATTTTTAGAAATAAAAATAAAAATTTGTGGAAGTTTCTTCCAAGTTTAATTAAATTGAATGGAAACAATCAATTCTATTTTGGTACTGCTGAAGAAATTCTCGCCAATTACATATTAGGAATCAAAGTTTGGGACATTTAAACACTTCAGCAGTTCTTGAAAGAATTTGAGCATTGTTTTCTTTTCATGGTTTGCTGGAACTGATGAACTTCTTCACTATTCATTTTGCAGGAGGCATATACCTATGAATAATGTAAATCATTTCTGATTCGTCTTTAGTTTCTGTGACGGAGTTTTTTATGATGTAAATTCCCATTTGATTTGAATTCGACTCTAAATGTTTAATTGCATACAGGGAACAGGTATAAAGTTTAATCTGCACCTCTGATTTTAATTCTCTGCAGAGTTCTTATCAAGCCTATTTGAGAAAGCTGGGTACGACCAATATCTCCTTCTGCTAATTCATATTACTAATATCTCTTTTCATACTATGAGCAGGCCTAATAAACCATGTTTCATGTAGATACCAGTAAAAGATGTTGATGCTTTAGAATCAACAATTCAAGAAATAAAAATAATGTAAGTGGATCTTCAGCAAATGTTAGATGAAAACAATGTATTGGTACATTCATTTAGAATTATAGCTATTGTAATTACATTTATTTACTAAACACTTTTGTTTGCTTCACGTCCGGAACCCAATTTTGCATCTTGAATCCAAAAATCGAAGCATTTGTTTATTTATTTTTAATGACTGGGAATCAAGGTATTGGTCAAACAATGGGTTTGGGAATCATTTGGTCCCCAAATCTATTTATCTCATTATTTGATACGAATTTTATCTTTATTATAGTATAAAGTAGACTTCTTTTTACACACATTTTCCCGCTCATTTGCTAATTCTCCTCACTATAAACCTATTTTTTTCATTCTCTCACACATACTAATTAATTTACAATTATTTCCATAGGTATGTTTTTTGTTTCCAAATCTACTTATCAATTCCTCCTCCAATTTTTTCCAAATCTGTTCGTATATTTTGTTTCCTCCACCGATTTGGTAGATTTTCTAAATTTGTCATATATTCACAAAAATCTGCATATTTGTCTTCTTTCCTCTATCAATTTTGTCCCTCACTCTGCGTATCCATCGCATCCGCCTTTATCGACTCCATCGCCTCCATTGATCGACTTTGAGGTCTGCTTCTCCTCCATCAATTTTGTCCCCGAATCAGCATATCGATCGCATCCTGGTATTATCGCTCCATCGCCTCCGTTGATCGACCTTGCGGTCTGCTCCTCCATCAATTTTATCCCCGAATCAGTGTATCCATCGCATCCTGGTATTATCGACTTCATCGCCTCCGTTGATGTATTGAGCATCGACGGTTTTCCGTGATTGTTTACCATGTTTAGAGTGATTAATAGCATGCAGTTTTGTGTTTTCCTGTAGATTTGTAGCTATTTTAGAATTCCATTACTCCGAGTCCGATGAATGATGTATTTTTGTGGTGTGCAATGTTAAACTGCTTTTGGTGTTATTATCACATATTTTTCCGCTATGCTGGAGACCTTGCTGCCGAGATGTTGCAGAATAAACTGGCCAGGGGTGCGAATGCAACTATGCAAGTGTTGTTGGATTTGGGATTCATACGATGGCCAGATTTGGCTTTCAGAAAGAAAGGTATTTATATTTCTTGATTTGGTATTTATATAAACGTTTGGATTGGCGTTTTCCTGTTATAATTGCTTCGTCTTAATGTAGTAAAACATGTTGGAAGTATTATTAATGTAATGAAGTGATTACTGAGTAGTATAAAGTAGACTTCTTTTTACACACATTTTCCCGCTCATTTGCTAATTCTCCTCACTATAAACCTATTTTTTTCATTCTCTCACACATACTAATTAATTTACAATTATTTCCATAGGTATGTTTTTTGTTTCCAAATCTACTTATCAATTCCTCCTCCAATTTTTTCCAAATCTGTTCGTATATTTTGTTTCCTCCACCGATTTGGTAGATTTTCTAAATTTGTCATATATTCACAAAAATCTGCATATTTGTCTTCTTTCCTCTATCAATTTTGTCCCTCACTCTGCGTATCCATCGCATCCGCCTTTATCGACTCCATCGCCTCCATTGATCGACTTTGAGGTCTGCTTCTCCTCCATCAATTTTGTCCCCGAATCAGCATATCGATCGCATCCTGGTATTATCGCTCCATCGCCTCCGTTGATCGACCTTGCGGTCTGCTCCTCCATCAATTTTATCCCCGAATCAGTGTATCCATCGCATCCTGGTATTATCGACTTCATCGCCTCCGTTGATGTATTGAGCATCGACGGTTTTCCGTGATTGTTTACCATGTTTAGAGTGATTAATAGCATGCAGTTTTGTGTTTTCCTGTAGATTTGTAGCTATTTTAGAATTCCATTACTCTGAGTCCGATGAATGATGTATTTTTGTGGTGTGCAATGTTAAACTGCTTTTGGTGTTATTATCACATATTTTTCCGCTATGCTGGAGACCTTGCTGCCGAGATGTTGCAGAATAAACTGGCCAGGGGTGCGAATGCAACTATGCAAGTGTTGTTGGATTTGGGATTCATACGATGGCCAGATTTGGCTTTCAGAAAGAAAGGTATTTATATTTCTTGATTTGGTATTTATATAAACGTTTGGATTGGCGTTTTCCTGTTATAATTGCTTCGTCTTAATGTAGTAAAACATGTTGGAAGTATTATTAATGTAATGAAGTGATTACTGAGTCAGACAGTTTTACCTTAGCAATGCAGAGCCACCATCTCTTACTCATAGCCTAAAAGTCTCATAAAATTTTTAGAAATAAAAATAAAAATTTGTGGAAGTTTCTTCCAAGTTTAATTAAATTGAATGGAAACAATCAATTCTATTTTGGTACTGCTGAAGAAATTCTCGCCAATTACATATTAGGAATCAAAGTTTGGGACATTTAAGCACTTCAGCAGTTCTTGAAAGAATTTGAGCATTGTTTTCTTTTCATGGTTTGCTGGAACTGATGAACTTCTTCACTATTCATTTTGCAGGAGGCATATACCTATGAATAATGTAAATCATTTCTGATTCGTCTTTAGTTTCTGTGACGGAGTTTTTTATGATGTAAATTCCCATTTGATTTGAATTCGACTCTAAATGTTTAATTGCATACAGGGAACAGGTATAAAGTTTAATCTGCACCTCTGATTTTAATTCTCTGCAGAGTTCTTATCAAGCCTATTTGAGAAAGCTGGGTACGACCAATATCTCCTTCTGCTAATTCATATTACTAATATCTCTTTTCATATTATGAGCAGGCCTAATAAACCATGTTTCATGTAGATACCAGTAAAAGATGTTGATGCTTTAGAATCAACAATTCAAGAAATAAAAACAATGTAAGTGGATCTTCAGCAAATGTTAGATGAAAACAATGTATTGGTACATTCATTTAGAATTATAGCTATTGTAATTACATTTATTTACTAAACACTTTTGTTTGCTTCACGTCCGGAACCCAATTTTGCATCTTGAATCCAAAAATCGAAGCATTTGTTTATTTATTTTTAATGACTGGGAATCAAGGTATTGGTCAAACAATGGGTTTGGGAATCATTTGGTCCCCAAATCTATTTATCTCATTATTTGATACGAATTTTATATTATTGTTTCCAGGGTCGATTAAATTGGTTGAATGTTTGAAAATGAGAAGAATGCTTTGATTGAGAAAGTGGTAAGCAAATTTGTCCATGGGATTAGATTGCATATATATTCTAAGCAGCCGACCAAACTTTTGCTTATGATTTTTATAAATTTAATTGTATTGAAGTTAAGGTTTTATTACCTGTGAGCAGCATCTAGGCAAGATATTTGCATTTGTGGTATCCTGTTTCTTCAAAATTTATCTGGCTCTTATCCTATATTTGCATATTTTAGCAAGTACAAGTATTTATTTTCCTCCTAATCTCTTTATGACTACAAAGAATCTGCTAGAATTCGTGATTCTTTAGGATTATTTTAACTTTTCTGGGTTGTGAACTGAGTGGAACAGATTGGTAGAAAAATGATCTTTTCAAACTTGATGTTTGTGGTTACAAAACGGTGGATTTTATTTCTTTTCATGGGATTGAAGTAGAGATCTATAATGTTGCACCGTGGGGTTCCATTCTGTTGGGTAAGACTCTTTAAACAACTTTGGGCATTATATGAACCTTTTTAACATAATAGGCAGTAAAAAAAATGTCAAAATTTTAGTCTAACAGTAGCTTCTTATCCTTTTTGAGAGGGTCTTACTCTACAGTTTATTTTTAGTTAATCTCATGCGGTTCTGTATATATTTTCTCCACAGTTTCAATATGTAGTGTGGAGCTATTCCTTTTTTCCTTCTATTTAAATGAATTGCTTTATTCAATCTGTATTGTGGCATTCCTTTTTTGATGTATTCCTATTGTAATGTTCAAATTGTTGAGTAGATTTAGAGTGTTAATGTTGCTATTAATTTGATGTTGCTCACTATATGCAAGATGTTCGATAAAATGCCTTGGTGAGTTTCACTCTTAATTGAATATAGTGAACATATAAAAAATTTAATCTACAGTTTCACTCTTAATCTTCGAATTGTTTTCCTTTTTCTTTTCTTATTTTGTTGGTTTTGAATTTATATTGACTTCATTGTTACAGTTTCATTGGTTGGTTGTTAATAGGGATATCCCAAATTCACCAATTTTGTGGAGGTAAGCAAATCTTCATTTTCATCATATCCAGTTTTCTTAATTTAATTATTCTTCTGGATTTGGCATATAATCCGCCACCAATTCGTAGGGATTTCGTATTTCTTTTGCAAGTGGTGATTCAATCCGTTTCAGTGGGTCATTAATTATCCAAAAAAGTAAAATTTTGTACAAAGGATTTTGTCCCCCCTTTTCAGGTTATGGTATGGGAATATAAGTTGACTTCACTTGGAAAACTCTAATTTGTTCATTAGTTCATGTTGTTGGATCTGTAGTTCATGTAGTGATGGTGCTTACATAACACAATATGATAATTACAAGCATGAAGCTTTTTTCAAAGTTTGTTGATAGCATGACTCTTATTATCTCCATTCCCTTTGTACTTTTCTGTAAACAACTGAAATATGTGTTGTAAAGTGTCTATTTACATTTGCCTTCTTTCACTTTTCTTTTTTATTTTCATTTTTTTTTCTGTAATCCTTTAGGGGCGCAAGGATTCCTGATTTCTGCAGGGAGCTGGGTGACAGAAATAGTGCGGTGTTAGTATCTTGGAGCAAAACGGAGAGGTTGCTAGCTGGTAATTCAAGTGACCAAGCGAACTCTATTTCATGTTGGCTGAAAAGAGGACACACAGGAAGAACCCTTTGGATGATTTCATAAAGTATCGATGAGGCTAGAATATCAGCAATTGTCATTACTGGGCTGTAAAGCTCTCAACTTTCTCTTCGTACGTTTATGTAACTGTTTCTATTTACGGCTGCAGGGATATTTAAGATGCTTGGCGGCTACCAGATTAATTTATTTATTAGAACAAAAGAAGCAAATAAATTTGAATTTATTTTCCTTCTAGATTTTATGTTTTAGCTCACCTTATTTTCATGGAAATTTGATTTTGAGCTCTTAGTTTGTGGGATGTGATTGATCCAAGTTGTATAAATTTGCATAGGTAAGTACTCATTCCGTTTTTGTTTAATTTGTGTGTAGTTATTAGAGTACCAATACTGAAACTGGAGTATATTTTTTCTGTTGCAAACACTGAAACTGGAGTATATGATATCTGTTTAATGTTTCATTGCAGTCGGTGGCTTACATTGTTGTCCTTTTTTTTTTTTTTTGTTATTTGGCTTTCAACACTACACTACTCTAGAATTTGGGCGATTTGATAATGTAGTTATAATTTAATCTTATTATCAGTTTTATAGAAATTTAAATTAATTATATACATTAAAAAAATCATTTTAATTTGGTCGCAGCATCTGATATCTGAAATAATGAAATTAAATTAATAATAAAATAAATATGTAAGAAAAGTAAAGAGTAAAACAGAAAAAGAAAAATATTCCATGAAAGAAGATATGAATATATAAAATTAATAGAATATACAAAGCAATACTCATCCAACATGTTTGGCAGGTTTAACATATATGTACATAATAATATTTCCAAATTATTAATTTATTTATTGTAATTTTTTAAATACATATCAAATTAGTAAACCAGTTGAAACAAACACTAAAATTAAGTTTATGGTTTAAATTATTTAGAGGTATTTGGTAAATATAAATCGTAAAGAAATTAATAAAATTTTGCATTCATCGACTATCATCCAAATTAATTGACTAAAATTATACATTTCTATTTTCATTTTAATTATTAATAATTGTTTGACATTTCTTTGTTCATATCTTCTTAAAATTTGGTATTAACAACTGCTATAATTATTATTATTATAAATGGTAATAATAGTTGTTATAATAACTTATTGCTATATTTATTACAATTCCTATAATTATGGTTATACTAAATGGTAATAACAATTGCTATTAATATTAACAATTGTTATACCCACCAAAATATTTGCTATTAATGTTAACAATTGATATTATAACCTAATTTGATTAATGCTAATATTATATATAATTTTTTTTGGGGTGAAAGGCGCCTGAGCGCAGCTAACAAATATATTATCATATATAATTTATCCTGCTATAATACATAAACTATTTTTCTTGCTATAATGCATAAAATAAAATAAATTAAATTAAAGTAAATCCGACTAACTTTGGCTAAATAAAAATATTTAAATTTAACCTTATAAATAAGGAAAAGGATTTTAATTTTAACCTCATAAATTTAAATTTTAATAGAAAAAATTGGCTTTATTTATACTTATATGTAGTACAAAAAACACTAAGGGGGGTGTATTGGATATAGAGTCTATAGGATTTTTTTGGAGTTTGAAAGTCTGGGTGTATTCAATTTAGATTTTAAAAAGTCTTTAAAAATCTAGAGGTATTCAATACAGATTTTAAAAAGTCTTTAAAAATCTAGGTGTATTCAATGCAGATTTTAAAAAGTCTTTAAAAATTTTGAGGTATTCAACAGTCTATGGATTTTAAATCTTCATAGACTTTAATGGATTCTTTTAAAAATTATAACTATGCAAAATCTCTCCAAATTTCTACGGATTTTGCAAGTCAGTCAAACTCTACATAGAGTCTGCACAAAATCAACCAACTCTACGTGGAGTCTATAGACTTTCTAAATCAACCGACTTTTGAAAATCCATAAAAATCTGAAACGAATACACCCCTCTAAATTGCATTGTGTACGTCAACTTATATATAATTAGAATGTTTGGCGAGATCAAAATAAATTATTTTTTTTCTTCTATCACGGTAGTTAAAAATATATACTTTATATATAAACACATATCATATACATATATGAACAGATCAATATAATATATGTATCTTCTATATATTTAGTTTATCATATTACCTATCTATAAGATGATGGATCCCACAACTTTTAAAGTATTTTTTAAGGAATTTAGAAATATTTTTATAATTAAATTATAAATTAGTCCATAAACTAATAACTTTATACATATGCATGCGTTTATTGATATATCGTAACCATATTATAACCATATTGGATGGTTGGAAACGGATCATACTGTAACCATACAAATTTGCTTCTCATTCTACGTTAGAAATTATCAATCTAACTATAAATATTATGAATTAAATATTGTATACAAGAAAATTATACTATATAACATTAATTTCTTTCACAAAATATATAAATTTTATAATACTATTTGTAAAATATATAAAATATATTATAAAATGTAATATTAGAGATAGGAAAATCCTCCAATGAGCTTATTGTTTGAGTTAATATAATTTTTTACAGAGAAAAAGTAGAATAAAAAATGCAATTCGAATTAAATCAGGTCAAAATTGTTGGGGGGAGGCGGGAAATAAGGCAGCTTTATATCCTTACATATATAACACCTGATTTAAAGAGATCCTACATGATATTTTTTCGACTTGAACTAACAATTGATAATATATATATTTTTAATATCCATGCTATTTATAATATTAAAATGCTATTTATAATATTAAAAATAAAATTATTTTCCAATTAATTTTTTCTATCAGCATTATAATCTAAGCCCGGCGCATCGCGCGGGCGGGTAGTTCTAGTGAGATTAAAAAGGTGAGGAATAGGAAATAGGAATATTGATTGTTGCTCGGCCCATGCTATGCTACCACAGATTCTATCACTTAATTTAATTTAATTGAACAGTATGTAGGAGACGAGCGAGTATATGAATATATGATATAGGGGCTGTTTGGATGACAGCATATTGACCAGCATATAGCATATTGGAATAGTATATTGTCTCACAGTTCTCTCTCCGAATCTGCTATCTGCTAGCCGGTCTGCTGACTCCCAAACATCTCCATAGTAGTCTCCATAGTAGATGTATGCAGTGGACTTATAAGCTGACATTAATTATATTGGTGCTGTGTACGCCACATCCACAATCGTAACTCCTAACCCCAAAAATAAAAAATACTAAGAAGTCCCTAGTCAACTCAAGGGGATGCTGCTATTGTGCAGCCCTTGCACCGTGCAGAAGAATACTTCTTTGTGTGATGTAAAATTTTATGATGTGTACGATTATTTTAGTGATATAGAAAGATTTGTGATATTTAAAAAGTTTGTGATGAATATAATTATTTTTGTGATGTCAAAATTTTTTGTAATGTCTTAAACTGCATAAACATCACAATAAGGCGGACTGGATAATACAATTTAAAATATTACAGGGGTAGTTGGTACAAGGAATTGAGCTTAGAGAAAGAAAATTAGCTCACTTCTCTTGTTTGGTAACACAAGAGAATCCATAATTGAGAATTATACAAATTCTCTTTCTCTCATTTTAATTCTCTTCAAATAGAGAGAATTGGGGAGATTGGTGTATTTGGTTTATAATGAAGAAATTCATTATCTCTTCCTCACTTATTATTATTATTATTATTAAAAATTATTATTGAGAAAAATATTTTATTTATATTTATACTTTTTTCTTTATAACAAAAAATATAATTATTTTTTAACCAAAGGAAAAACAAGAAATTTTATTACATGTTCCATCTCTATATGTTGAATTTTCTAATCAACGAAACAAACGAATTGATTATATATTCTATTTTTCCGTTGAATTCTTTGTTTTACCAAACGAGATAATCAATCCTCTTTCTCTAATCTAATTCTCTTTCTAGTCTTTATCATTAATTCTCTGCAATTACATTCTCGATACCAAACCCACCCCAAGTGCAGTTGAAGATTGGGGCTGTACGGGAACTCTACTGAACTCAAGGGGAGCAAAACCAAAATTAACTAAACTAATTGGAAACCGACAAACTACGCCACTCATTTTTGGAACACACTAGAATCTCAACACCACAAGCAATTAAACAAATACTCCTCCATCCCACAACATCCCACAAAGTTTGACACCTATTCCTTTTTTTGGGTGTCCCACGAAGTTGGACACATTTCCATTTTTAGATAAATTAAGTTAATATAAGTTTGATTAGAATTTTAATTATTATTAAATCCCATTAAAAGTAATCACTTTTACTATTCTGCATAAATTTCAATACAATTTTACTTTTCTACACAAATTCCCTTGTATTTCTTTAATTCTTAATAATTCAAAATTGGTAAAGATAAAAATTGTATAAAATATATATTCTAAAACTACACGATTAGACGATTCTAACAAGACCACACCTGACTATTTTTTTCTAATTACATCATTACGATAACATTAAGTCAAAGTTAAATAATAAACAGTATCAAAATTTATTAGAATCTTAAATACAAACACTCACACTACTTTAACTACTAAACCCCACCACCTAAATTACTGTGTCCAAAAGAAAGGTGTCAAACTTCGCGGGACGGAGGGAGTACTATAATTCTGTTTTATCATCTGGACCCTATGTGGCCTGAAGATACCAGATAATTCAATAAAAAGAAAATACTAGCAATTAATCGCTGACGTGGCTGGTCTCTATTAAATTAGAACAAAATAATTCAACGGTGTTCGTTAACCGTTAAAGTTAACACTCCTAACAACCTAATATAATGTCGGCAACTAGGCATATTTTTCAAAATCTTCTTGAGGTTATGCTTCGTTTGGATTCTGTAATTTAATTTTTAAGTAAGTTGACATTTTGTAATTTTTGGGTTAAAAATATGACTTTAAAAAGAGATCATTTTATGTATTTTATTTTCACCCAAATTTAATTTCCACCATAACAAGAATACGGTATTGCTGTGTAATGTCTTTTCTAATATTTTCTTATGGGCATATTTGGCAATTAACGTTTAGTTAACAAATTATGTGAGTAATAAATTTAGTAGTTTAATAATTTTGAAACTAATTTAGCTACGATAAGTTTAAATCCAAAATGTTACTGTTTGCAGTGGATTCAAAATGAACTGATTAGACAATAGAGTTATTGTGCAGCCGCTTCATCTGCCATTTCTGCCTGCACGTGTAGAATGATGTCTATTCTATAAAAAGTAATGTTAGCTCCATGAAAAATGATGTCTACTCTAAAAAAACGATATTGTATAAAATCCATTATTTTTTGCAAGTGCACCCATCATTTCACATATATATCATTTTTTGTTGCTCTCGCAATATTTTTTGATTGGTCTCTCATCATGGCAGCAAGTGTTGTTGGCAGCACAAAAACCACACCCTGATTAGACACTTTTTTAAGTTATTTTGCATCTTTAAAAAGCTAGTATTTTGTTTCACAGTGTCTTACAAATGAGCTGATTCAATTTAACTGTTTTGCCAAACACCACCAAACACCACCCTGTATGTTGTTAATTAAATCTTTTTTTTTTTCCTAGTGAAAGTTACTCCTAATATTTGATGGGATATTAACCATTATACATTTATACTTTTTTCTCAATTATAAAAAATCATGCCGATTTTAAATTGGTCAGATGCATAGATTTGGATTAAGAAGTTAATTAGGAATTTAGAATAAATGATTTCAAATTCATCTATTTAAGAATCATTTTACTTCTAATTAATTTCATAGAATGTAGGTGGGGCGGATATCTTTTGGGAACTGAGGAGTATATTTTTAAATGATTATACTTATCCAAATATTAATGGTGCGATGATCTATTATATTCATTTAAAAAATTTGTTTCCATATCGAATAGCACTATATATGCCACTATTTATCCATAATAGAAAGAGAGAGAATAAATCAAAATCCAATAATATACAGAGAAATTAAGTTTCCCCTAATATTCACAGTCGCTCCACCATAAGCTGCAGCTATTAAGGGATCAGATTATTCTGCGAAAATAGCCAAGAGTCTTTTGTGAATAAAGAAATATGCTATGCCCAAACCAATTTCTTTGCCCCCAGACGGCTACACTCATCAGTCATGACCGACCATTCTTCCTTCCGTATCATTCAATTCCACTTTCTGCACTTTTCCTATTTCTTATTTCCAATAATAAAAAGTAGTATTGTTATCCGAAAAAAAACATTTAAAAAAAAATTATGTTACCAATTTGCCCCCCTCTTCGGTCGCTCGATTTCTATATAACTGCCCACTTCCCAGCCTTTGCTTCACACCTTCATTTCATATCGGTTTCAGTTGTTTGCTTTCTTTCGTATTATTATTATTATTATTGAGATCAGCATCATTTCCTTTGTGCCGTTTCTAGTTTTCTTCTTGCATTCCTTAACCTTTCCAAGTCTCTGTTTTCTAACCATGGCACCACCTAATGAGAATAATGCCCACCCGATGATTAGCGTTCTCAAATCCACTCAAAGAGACAACTTTTTCCGACTGCAGAATGGGAAACTCTCCGTCCGAAATGTTCCGATATTCTCGGAGGTTCCGGACAATGTTACGTTCGAAACTTTCTCCTCCATATGCCAATCCTCTGCGGCTCCCCCGCCCTTATTCCACCGGGCCCAATCCCTGTCCTTCAAGGGCGGATTTCTCGGATTCACCCAGGAGGAATCCGCCGACCGTCTGACCAATTCCATCGGAAAATTCACCGGCAGGGACTTCGTCAGCATTTTCCGGTTCAAAACCTGGTGGTCCACCCAGTGGGTCGGGAATTCCGGCTCCGACCTCCAGATGGAGACGCAGTGGATAATGCTCGACGTCCCCGAAATAAAGTCCTACGCTGTCGTCATCCCTGTAATTGACGGCAAATTCAGGGCGGCCCTGCACCCGGGAGAGGACGGCCACGTGTTGGTTTGTGCCGAGAGTGGCTCCACACGTGTCAAAGCTTCTTCCTTTACTGCAATTGCTTACGTCCACGTGTCCGACAATCCTTACACTTTAATGAAAGAGGCGTACACTGCTATCAGGGTTCATCTCAACACGTTCAGGCTCATCGAGGAGAAATCGCCGCCGCCGCTGGTGAACAAATTCGGCTGGTGCACTTGGGACGCCTTTTATTTAACGGTGGACCCCGCCGGAGTCTGGTCCGGAGTTAAAGAATTCGCCGACGGCGGTCTGTCTCCGAGGTTCCTGATAATCGACGATGGCTGGCAGAGCATCAATACCGACGACGACGATCCCGATCAGGACACCAAGAATCTCGTCCTCGGAGGGACGCAGATGACCGCCAGGCTTCACAGGCTAGATGAATGTGAAAAGTTCAGGAAATATAAAAGCGGTTTAATGCTCGGCCCCAACGCTCCCCAATTCGACCCCAAGAAGCCAAAGATGTTGATTTCTAAGGCCATCGAGATTGAATTCGCTGAAAAAGCCCGCGACAGGGCGGCGGCTCAATCCGGCGTCGCTGATTTGTCCAAATACGATGTGGAGATAAAGAAGCTTAAGAAGGAATTGGACGACATGTTTGGCGGGGAAGAATATGGTGTTCCTGTTCCGGAGTTGGCCTGTGAAAATGGTTCCTGCAAGGATGGAGAGTACGGAATGAAGGCGTTCGCTAGTGATTTGAGGAAGCGTTTCAAAAGGCTGGATGATATATATGTTTGGCACGCATTGGCTGGTGCTTGGGGTGGTGTTAGGCCCGGAGCCACTCATCTTAATTCGAAAATTATTCCCTGCAAGTTGTCTCCAGGGCTTGATGGAACCATGGTGGATCTTGCGGTGGTTAAAATCGTTGCGGGTTCGGTGGGTCTTGTTGATCCTGATCAGGCGTACGGTTTGTATGATTCGATGCATTCTCACCTTTCTGAAGCTGGAATTACTGGAGTGAAAGTGGATGTTATTCATGTAAGTACAGAGTACTTGATCTATTGCTAGTTCTTCCTCTCATGTACAAAATTACAAATATGATTGGATCGGATTGTTGTCGAGCAGATGCTTGAGTATGTCTCCGAGGAATATGGAGGCAGGGTGGATCTTGCAAAGGCTTATTACAAGGGGCTATCGAGATCCCTTCACAAGAACTTCAACGGGACGGGGCTGATATCCAGTATGCAGCAATGCAATGATTTCTTTTTCCTTGGAACCGAGCAGATATCCATGGGAAGAGTTGGTGAGAATTGATCTTCTCGAGTTCTTTTCATTTAGGGAAATACTACTAATATAAAGATTTAAGTTTTGGAATTCTATTTTTTTGCAACAGGGGATGACTTTTGGTTCCAAGACCCCAATGGTGATCCAATGGGGGTTTATTGGCTGCAGGGAGTGCACATGATCCACTGTGCCTACAACAGCATGTGGATGGGCCAGTTCATTCACCCAGATTGGGACATGTTCCAATCCGACCATCTCTGTGCCAAATTCCACGCTGGATCAAGGGCTATCTGTGGTGGCCCTGTTTATGTAAGTGACTCTGTGGGTGGCCATGACTTTGATCTCCTCAACAAGCTGGTTTTCCCCGATGGAACTATCCCCAAATGCATCCATTTTGCACTTCCCACAAGAGACTGCATTTTCAAGAATCCCCTCTTTGACAGCACCACTATTCTCAAAATATGGAACTTGAACAAGGTCGGTACTTGGCAATAGTTTCCATTTAGACCTAATCTCTTTAACATCCATGAACTCTAAACTTACAAAATTCAAATTTATCTTACAGTATGGCGGTGTTGTCGGGGCATTCAACTGCCAAGGCGCCGGATGGGACCCTAAAGAGAGGAGGATCAAGGGCCACCCGGAGTGCTACAAGCCGCTGTCCGGTCTAGTCCGTGTAAGGGACATTGAGTTGGATCAAAAGAATGAGGCTATCGAAATGGGGGAAGCCGATGAATATGCAGTATATCTCAGTGAATCAGAGGAATTGTTCTTAACGAGTGGCGACTCTGATCCGATTTCGTTCACGGTTGAGCCTTCCACATTCGAGATCTTCAGCTTCGTGCCTGTTAAGAAGCTGGGTGAGGGGATTAAGTTCGCGCCGATTGGACTGACCAACATGTTTAACTGTGGAGGAAGTATCCAGGGGCTGATGTACTATGAATCCATTGTTAAGACGGAAGTGAAAGGGGGAGGAAAGTTCTTGGCTTATTCAAGTAGTTCGCCCAAGAAAGCGTACCTGAATGGATCGGATGTGGTGTTTGAGTGGTCGGAAAATGGGAATAAGCTTAGTTTGGATGTTCCGTGGTATGATGAGTGTGGGGGCATTTCTAATGTCACTTTTGTTTTTTGAATGGGATGTTTTATGATTTTGTGCTGTGCTGACCGCTGTGTCCTGTGTGTCAGTTACATGCTTACATTGGCTAAGTTGAATTTGCAGTTTATTGTCCTGTTAGTTTGGTTTGATGTTTGAATTTGTATGAATGATGATATTGCAAGTAATTGGGTTTGTAAATGGGTGGAGACTTTTGCAAGGGAAGATATTGCAGTTGTGGCAATTATGTTAACATAAAGAGTACTGTTTAGTTAACCGAAGTGGTAAGCTATGGATGTGTCGAAATCCAATTGAATTGAGTAGAAAGACGTGTTGTTAATCCCCACAGAAATGTGGAATGTTCTGGCTTCTCCCAATTCCCACCGTCTTTGAGGCATTAAAGTAGAGATGTATATATGTGGTTTTCAAACATAAGAAAAATACTGTATATACTTATTACTACTAATGAATTAGATATAATAATCAAATAAAATTCTAAACATTCACCACGACTGCTGACATATATACATACTGGTGCTGAAATTTTAGGGGGGCTCTACGCAATTAATTTTATACATACTGGTGCTGATCTGTGTGGTACTGGTGTTTTGCTTTCTCTGATTTCTTTCGTTTTTTTTTTCTTTTTCTTAGCTAGCCTCATGGCTTTGTAACCAAAAAAAAAAAACAAAGGTTATAAAGGTCAGAAACTTATAGCATGAAGTCAAATGTTTCATATAATAGATAACATATGGCGGATGTTTGGAAGTTAGCGAATAACAGATTCGGATAAAGAATTATACCCAAACATCCCCATGATATATTTGACCAGTAGAAATGAAGAGTAGATTCCTTCTTCGAAATGCTACGCTACAGTAATCATGCAATGAAACATCAACCATCCACCATTTATCAATTTTAATTTTCTAAGTAGATCTATAGTAGTAGTTTGGTTTTTTTCGGAAAGCCATGCATTTTTTTTTTTTTTTTCCCGGAAAGTATAGTAGTGTAGTTAGGCTGTGACAAATCCCAACAAATACAGTATTTGAGAACAATACTGCAAAACCAATACAATGTGTTCAGCTAAATGTTACTAAAAGTTAGTCATACTCACACGTTCTGTCACACTGATTACTGATTAATATGTTAACGGTCTGCTAGTTTCAGTGCTGTATTTGTCTCTTTTTTAAGTTTATCGTTCTTTATTTTATTTCAAGATAGAATTGAATATCTGCATATATATATATATATATATATATGTGATGCCCTTTTAATAAAAAATGACGGTTTTTGTTAATTTGGTGGTACAAAATTCAACAAAATATTTATTGACCCTGAAGAATAATAACATAATATATGGATTTTGAGCTAATTGCTTTGCACATAAAAAAGATTCCAAGTTGTTATTATTGGTTAGTACTTCATATATTATTAAAAACATGCAATTATTAATTAGTACTTGATGAGATTAGACGAGTGAAAATAGACTGCAACGGTTCCTTTTTAGTTTGTGATAGTAATCATATACTATATCAGCTAATTTATTCCATTTGATCTCTGTCACAATATTCTAAACTCAAGATTTTATGTTGTTGAGCCCACTAGCTACAAATTAAAACATGGCTCTCCTAGCGATCTGTACAGAATTTTTGATTTTACAATAGGACACATTTTCGTAAATAATTATATGATATATACACTACTACTATTTTAGTATAGTAAATAATTATATGATGAATTTGGTTGATCATCGTGGATGGATGGATGCATCGTGGGCTACCCCCCATCAAATTAATAATTAGATTGAACCAGCTTTGCTTGTTTCCAATACCTACACTACATACGTACTACTCCTGATTTGTTTGATTGTCATTATTATTACTAATAGTAGTATTACTTACTTTTCTTTTTTGATAAAGATAATAGTATTTCTTTTATGGGTTTGAATATTCCTATAGCCGACCTCCTGCAGGATGCTGAATGAAAATGTAGCTAACTAGGTGCATGCTATATCACATCTGGTTTAGAGGCGCCCAATCGGTCACTGCCAACCTGCGCTGCTATGTACTAGTATCTCCAATTAACTATCTTAACCACCGACGCCTCCTCTAATTAATATGCTTACCCCCTTTAATTAATTCTCCTACTATACTTTTGTTTTCTGAATATAAGAAGATAAGATTAGTGGTCCACGGTCCACCTTCTATCCCTTTTTTTTTACTTTTTTTTTATGTAATTAATTAAAATAGATACTAGTAGTAGATAGACGATCTTTGAATTAATATTCATATACTACTAGTAGTAGTACAAGTTTATGAAGATTGTGAAAGTGGGTGCATATATATATGTGGGTCCATTATTGATGAGAATTGAGATGTTGTAGCGGTGGATGTTACTACTAGGAAATGATGCTACTTACTTACTGGTTAGTACACTAATAATATAATAAGATGTTGACTCTTGATTCTAGCTTGTACTAGAGATTGGTTAAAAACAAGGAATTAAGGAGGGGTACGTGTAGGTATGATAACAGTACAGGTGTGTGTGAATGCAAGAAGTTGAAGTTTGGATAAACCGACCGACCGACCGACCACGGTAGAAATTTCGATTCTAGTTTCTATACACGGACGACATATAGACGACGTTGGAGTTTGAGTTGGACTGCATATACTCCCTCTTTATTATTAATTAATAATTACCAAATCCATTACTTCCACTAAAACATATATCATCGATCAGCACCTGCTTTCTTAATTGTCTGCATCGTAAATATATATATAGACAATCACCCAACTGCCGCTTCCAACTTTTATGGACTACTACTACTACTTACGGTATGTTACAAGTCATTTTATCCATCTTAATTCAACTCTACTTTACTGCAGAATTTTAATAGATCACAATAATCTATTAATGTTAAGTACATATGTAGGAGTAGGACAGTAGGATTATCCATTTTTATAATACGTGGTGAGTTTTCGGTAACGCTACAGCCTACATGCATGCATGCCTTTATCTTAGGGAATTTCATGTGCCGTTAAATGGGCACAGACTTTGATTGGGCCTGTCCAAACTATGCATAATACCATGCCGTCTTATAGATTTTCTTGATTTTCTCCTCTCTCTCTCTCTCTCTCTCTCTCTCTCTCTCTCTCTCTTTTTATTTTTTATTTTTATTTTTTTTTTAGAAGCAGAAACCAAATAATGGGTGGTGAGAGTCTATACCACACAAATTAAAAAAGGATAAAGGGAAGGGATAGGGGGTCCTGTAGAGAATTGAACCCCAACCATAAAATTGAAAGACATGGACTTGACCGCTTAAACAAGTCACCATTCCCAGTTTTATAGATGATTAGATAAATTATTAGTGTATAATTTAACAAAAAAATAAGGGTGACAAACATGCCAACAGAGACATAAATACTTCCTCCATCCCATTCAATATGCCTGGTTAAAGTTGATGTAACATCCAAAAATAGTAAGTAGGACAATTTACTTGGGACGTGGAGTACAAGAAATCGAGCTTGCAAGGATAAAGGAACGAAGCACGAAATGAAACAAAGAATCTTCATTATATTTACAAGGCTGAGAGCCACACCAAACAGTTTTCCTCTTCTTGTAATGCTTGCTTCAAACAACAATTTTTTAAATTGGTTTCAAAAGTAGGAATACCATTTCTGTTGTTGTCAATCGTCTGTGACTTTCTTGGTTACGACAAGTAATAATAATGCATAAACTCCCTGAGAATCAAAATTGAAATTTTACTTAATTGCCAAAAAAATCAGCATCAGGCACCGGGCTAGGAAAAATACTCATCCTTGTGAATTGTGAATACCCCCAAATGAAATTTGATCCTTTGAGGAATCCCCAATGTAGAAGCATACCCATGAAGAACGAACGACATCCTTTCAGCCAAGCTAGCATATTCGAAGAAATCAAGATGAATTATGCCCTGCCTAGCTACCAGTGCCCAGTCGACAGTCGTTGCTTAATTAGATCACTCCATTGCCAAACTTATTTATTCATCCTCCTGTTCTTAGCATTTTTCAAGGATTTTTAGTTTTTATTTTTGTCTTTATTTATATGATCCGCGCAGAGGTGGAAGGGGTGGTGACTTTGCGGATCCAAGAAAAGACAACTCTGGAGCCACTAGGCTCTATATATATATATATGTGTGTGTGTGTGTGTGATAGTGCGGGGTAGGGAACTGGGTCAATTGACAAACAATTAAATCCTTACTAATATATGTTTGGTAAAACAACATGTTAGTACATGTGCAGAGCTTTTCATGCAGAATCTAATTAAAGGTTCTTCTGATAGCTTATTAACAACAGAGTTACTCAAGATCAGAAACAGTTATCTGTCGAGTTTTTGATGCGATTCAACATGCGGTATTTAGGAGTGTGAGTCCACCGACACGGTAAGAAGAGGAAAGGGTTTTTGCGGCGGCATGTGAGAAGATGATTAAGGTTCTGAGACAGCCGCCTATGGATTTTGAGGATTTATTGGTGGGGCACTTGAGGAAAAGGGCGCATCGTGTTCTTCTTAAATTCAGAGAAAAGGGGTATGACGGTGAGGAGATGAAGAAACTGTTTGCAGCTTTGATGGAAGCGTTTGAGCAGACTACTGGGGCTTATTGTAAGCATCATTTGGACTTCTTGAGATCTAGTACAAGTTAAGGATTACAGGAGAATAATGGTCATGAACTTGAACTTGACATAGCCGCCTTGAAGACAAGGGGAAGAAGCTCCATTGTAAAGCTAGCTAGTTTTCATTCATTAATTTTATTCGATTTTTTTGTTCAAGTTTTGCAATGATGGATGAGTTCAGTAATTGAGGGCTCGTTTGGATTGACTTTTGAAAAAGTAGAAGCCAAAAGTAGAAGTAGAAGTAGAAGGCAAATGCAGAAGCATGTAACTTTTGTGTTTGGATGTGATTTTTGAAAAGCGGCTTTCTTTTAAGAGTTTGGTTGATGTGTAAAAGTGAAAAGCGCTTTTAAAATGTGTAAAAATTGCCAAAAAGGATATGCTACTTATATGGGATAGTATATATTTATAGTGTAATTATAATAAATTAGTAGGGGCATTTATGACTCTGCACACATAACTGAGTGCTTTTGGCTTCTACTTTTAAGAGAAGCATCCCTTGGCCAGTTTCTTCCTTTTGTGGCTTTCCGAGGTGTCCAAACACCTGTTTTCCCCTAAAAGTGTTTCTGTCAAAAGCAAAAGCCAAAAACACTAGTGTAGAAGCCAATCCAAACGGGCTCAAAATGCTTTCGGCAAAAACAAAAGTCAAAAGCATTAGTATAAACCATTCCAAATGGGCTCTGAGTGTATATATGTCTCAGAAGTAACTGTGAGGAATTGTTTCTTCTAGGGTCCAATTATGTATTCAATCAAGAATTTCATGGATTTTAAAAAATTGGTAGATTTAAAGAGTCCATAGACTCATGTAGAGTTGATTGATTTTGTGTAGACTCCATGTATAGTTTATGTAGAGTTTGGCTGATTTTTAAAAATCTTGGATTGTTTAGAGAGATTTTGTTTAGTTATATTTTTTAAGAGAATCCATTAAAATCTATAAAGATTTAAAATCAATCGACTATTGAATACCTTAAAATTTTTAAAAACTTTTTAAAATCTGGATTAAATACACCTAGATTTTTAAAAACTTTTTAAAATCTGTATTAAATACCTCAAAACTTTTAAAACCTTTTTAAATTCTAAATTGAATACAACCCAACTTTAAAAAGTCCAAAAAAATCCTACAGACTTTTAATTGAATACACCTTAGTGCAGCTTAAAAACCAAAGGTTTTATGAGCATATCATGTTGTTTATTGTGTAGTTTATTTTATTGTGAGGTTGTTGCTCATAAATCGGCATGAATATATGCAACAAAGAGTATATATCGCATAAAATAAATAAGTAAATAAATTGTTAGTATTAATCTAGCTTTGGGTACATATATCTAATTTTGATACTTTTTTAATTTTAAGCGCATGATTTATCTAATTTAGTTATTGAATTAAGTGATTCATAGAAAGTGCTCTTTTAAGCATGCATGAAGATTCTGCACTGGCTCTTTCTGAAGAATTTTCTCGGTCACTTGTTTGTTATCCATTGGTAAGGTGGAAAAAATTGACGAAAACTCGGTATACCGAACTTATCATATCGAAAATTACCGAAATTTAGGTATGCCGAAATTTGGGTATACCGAAAAAATCGATACGGTAACGGTATGGTGCTTACAGAATTTTCAGTATCGGTATGGTGCTTACCGAAAAAATCTTGCCCTCTTCCATTCTCCATTCTTCGATTCTTCCTAATCCGTCGGCGCTGTGCATACAAAAATTCCGCATCTCTGCTCTTTGCGCTAACCTTCCGTGCTCTCTTGTGGTTTGTGTTCATCTCCCCATCTCCCATTCAACTTTGACAGCAAGGGTGGCTATAAGATATTAAGATTCTAACGTTTTGTGAAAAATATTTGTGTCACAAATTCCAGAATAGGCATTAAGGTTTATGGTTTGTGCCATATCTTCTTTACCCTGAAACATGACCGATGGCCCGGGGGAGGGGAGGCTCAACGGCCGCGAATGCATACTATTATTTCCGTCATCGGCATCGGCGGTGGGCAGCGGGTATTCGGACATCATTCCTGGCCAATGAAATGCGATCCTGTGGAAGCCCTAATCTGGAGATACAAGGAAATTGGTGAACGCCGAAATGTAGGGTGATCGCTGAGGAAATTAGGGTTTGGGCCGCGCCTCTTTAGTAAAGGAGTGAAATTTATGTTTCTTTTTTTTTTGGTTCAGGGTATAATAGCATAATGTATTCTGTATGCAAAGGACTAGAGAAAGGAGTGAGTCACTGCCCTACTCGGGATTTTTCAGTAAAACAGTATATAATAAAGGATACCTATACCGAAAATTTTCGGTATTTAAATTTTTGGTATCGTATTTCGGTAAGCTCTATTGATACTTATTAATTAATTAATATATTTTTTTTAGTAATGGTAGGTCAATTTAGAGCCCGTTTGGAATGGCTTTTTTCCAAGTGCTTTTGGCTTTTGCTTCTGCCAAAAGCACTTTTAAAGAAAAAAGAGTGTTTGTTTTGGCTTTTTAGAAAAAGCAAAAGCACCTCGAAAAGCTGCAAAAGTGCTTCTGGGAGAAGCAGCCCAGGGGGTGCTTCTCCGAAAAGCAGAAGCCAAAAGCACCTAGTAATGTGTGCAGAGTCATAAATGCCCCTATTAATTTATTTTAATTACACTATAAATATATACTATTATATATAAATAGCATATCCTTTTTGGTAATTTACACATTTCAAAAGCACTTTTCACTTTTACATATCCAAACACACTTTTGAAAAAAAGCTGCTTTTCAAACATTCCATCCAAACACAAAAGTTACCTGCTTCTGCTTTTGGCTTTCACTTCTGCTTCTGCTTTTGGCTTCTGCTTTTTTCAAAAGCCAATCCAAACGGGCCCTTATAGACCTACATTGCTCCAATATAGATTCGCCAACTTTTAAGTACCATATACAATTAGAATTTTTTTTTCCTTTGGATACCTTGACTTTGCGCTTACTGTGCAGAGATATTTTCAAAATTCATATGTGTATTCTTTCCTTCCTTCGCTTTTTCTAGTTTCATTTTCACATTTCTTTAATATTGATCAACATATTAATGGTGGGATAGTATTAAATAGGTTTTGAAGGCTCATTTAAAATTATTGATAATATGACTCAATGTATAAATATAATTCAATATTTTGTTAAAAAATGTACAACGATGATTAAATTTTATTGAAAAAACTTTAATGGTAAAAAGAAAAAACAAATTGTGCCATTTTCTTTAGCCACACAAAAGGAATCCTATAAATCTACTCATATAGTTTTAGAGACATTTTATGGAGTAATAAAGAACTCCATATTAAATAAAAGGTAAAATAATATAATAAAATACTAATAGAACACATTAAGAGTCATAATAATAACAAAGAAAAGTATAAACAAACTTTGTAAAAGTATAAAGTTGGTTAAAAGTTGAAGTATTCCTTTAATCACTTCCAATGTTTTATATATATATATATATATATATATATATATATATATATAGATGCATCTTTACTAGACTATTACTTTATGACTTATAAAAATATTTTATAACTTATAGTATATATTTTGGGTAATATAAAAACATTCTACTATATATTAGATTATTTTTGTGAATGAGAATAAAATTAAAATAAAAAAAATCTCTAAGTTTTAAATACTTCCTCCATTTTTAATATTTGCAGTTTGCACCGCTTTTACTTTTCACAAAATTCAAGATATATTTTTTACAATTAATAACTCAAATTTTATATAGGTAAAAATGATAAAAATTTGATATTCTAAAACTAGGTAATTAGACGAATGTAATAGCTTACTTGACTATGTTTTTCTTATATAATTAGGTTAAATTTTTTTTATCAAAATTACTCATAAATAATTGTCACTATAGAAATAGAGCAATTATATAGAGATGAAAGTAACTTTTTTTTTAAGTAACTTTTAATATATTAAATATATTATTTTTTTTAAAAAAAAAGTTTAATATGGGCCTTCCAAAACGGGGCATGATCATGCCGATCAACGACCATGTATAATATGTGGATTATTGACTTGATTGACAAGCACAGAGTCCGGAATTTTTTTAGGAGGGCTCTTAATTATTTTTGGTACTTTTATAGTACTCCCTCCGTCCCGCGAAATATGACTACTTTTTTTTGGCACGGTAACTTAGGTAGTGAGGTTAGTAGTTAAAGTGGTGTAAACATTTTGTGTTTAAGATTCTAATGAATTTTGATACTGTTTATTGTTTAACTTTGACCTTATATTATGTAATGATACAATTAGAGAAAAATATTCAAGTTTGATCTTGTTAGAATCGTCTAATCGTGTAGTTTCATAATATATATACTACTTGATATCTTATTCCAGTAAATAAATTTAATTGGAAGAAACGTAGGTCTCATAAGGAGCATCCTCTCTTCATCGCTACCTTTATCGATATACTACCTCCGTTCCTTTTTAAATGCACGTTTTGACTTTTGATACTGTTCATTGAGTAGCTTTGACTTGACTTTTTAATACAATTATATAAGATAACATATAGTCAAGTGGGATCTTGTTGGATTCGTCTAATCGCATAGATTTAGAATATCAGTTTTTCATAATTTTTACTTGTATGCAATTTGAGTTATAAAGCATTAAAGATATGTATTGGATTGCGTGAAATGTGGGTCCGTAGCATTTAAAAAGGAACGGAGGAAGTAGTTGTATAATAATTTTTTATTTTTTTTATATAAAAGATTAACATTCGAATCTCAATAAAATAATTGTGCGTCTGTATTTTTTTAGCTTTCATATTTTGCTGACGTTTATATACGTAATCTATACTTCATGTACGTGATGGTAATTGATAAAGCTGGTATTAATCTTGAAGATGTACAATTAGATTTGACATTTCCAGATGATAATTTTATAAACTCTACCAGAGATTCTATAGCGGCAATTGTTGAAATTATTTATACAAATATAAACTGCAACACTTCAAATCCAAATATTTTTACTACTCCATATATTAACCTCTGTCAATGAAATTATTGCTACAATCAATAATTACATCATGGAACGTATGTCTACAAATGAATATATATATATATATATATATCAGTTTTTACAATATTTATCAAAAGGATGAAAGCATAGATAATGACAATGAATTACTTTCACTGGAATATCTAAACACGATCAATTGTTCTGGATTACTGAATCATGAAATATATTTGAATAAGGGTTGCATAGTCATGCTTCTTAGGAATATATATGCATCAAATAAATTATGTAATGGAAGTAGGTTGATAGTAACCAAGATGCGGAACTAGATAGTTGAGGTTAAACTAATTTTCGGGAAACCATGAAAGTAGAAAATTCTTGATTGGTAGAATGATTATGAGCCTATTTGATTTGACCAAATTTTGATTCGATTTGAGATTAGAAAATTCTCACTCACAGTTTATTTTGCTATGATTATAAACAAAAGTAAATGTCAATCTTCAAAGAATATCAGGTTTTTTATAATGAAATTTATATATGACAGAAAATTTGCAAAATGGATAGTAGATGTAGGTGATGGTAAAGCGGGTATTGATTTTGGAGATGTACAATTAAATGTGACATTTTCGGATGATATTCTTATAAACTCTACGGGTGATCCTATACCGGTAATTTTTTAAAATACAAATACAAATACAAATACAAACTGCACCATTTCAAATTCAGACATTTTTAATGATAGTGTTATACTAACCCCTATCAATGAGATTTTCACCAATGAAATTTTCATTGTTAGGAAAATTTTCATATTATGTTTCATACTTATTTTTAAATTTTATTTTATCTTAATTTAAATTTCAAATCAAACAAAACTATTATTTTAATAATTATTTTATTGATCTGTTAGGTTAGTACCGGACAAGCTATTAAAAATAATTAAGTTATTTATCATATATATCATCTTTTGAATATATAAAAAAAATTATTACACATTTTTCATTACTCAAATATATTTTATTATTACTATATATAATATAATTATATATTATAAAAATATATAGTTATGTCCGTCGAGTCTCGACGGATTATTTACTAGTGTTAAAGATAAAATAAAATAAAATAAAATAGTTGTTGGAGTGCGCTGTATTGAAGAGATGGTTGGAATAATTAGATTCATGTCGAATTTATGTACACAAAATGTAATACAATAAATATATAAAATAATTGTGTGTTTTATCTTATTAATTTTTCGCTTAAAACATAGTAACATAGTATTAATAAGGGTAAGGATGAGGAAAATTTGTCAATCCCAATTATTACAAGAAGGGAGTACCAGCCACAGATTACAAAAGCACAATTTTAATAAAGATTTTTTTCTTTTTTTCCTTTTGTAACATCAAATTTAAAGTGGGTAATTATATCATAAGTTATAAATTATTATATGTATAAAATAACGGTAAATTTTTTAAAAAAGAAAACACTTTCTCTATTTTTTTTCAAGTATAACGTTTCTCATTTTCATATATGTCAATACATATTTTCAACAATTAATAACTCAAATTCAATATAGGTAAAAATTCTAAAAATTTGATATTTATATAAACTACAAGATGAGACGAATCTAATAAGATCTCATTTAACTATATTTTATCTTCTATAATTATAATAATAGAAGTCAAAGTGCTATAATAATCAGTAAAAAAAAATCACGCTACACTTAAAAAATAATAATAATATAAAATAAAATAAAATATTGGAGTATTATATATAGAAGATTGAAACCCGGCCCACAACGGCAATTGCCAAATGGCGCCTATAAAATAGGGGCTATGGACCCTAACTTAATTACTCCTCCCCATTATCTCATCATTCTTCAACATGGCGGCCATTACAGATACCAACATGCAGAGATACATGGATTCCAAAGATGTCGAATCCAACAAGATATTTGGCGAAATCGAAGAGATTGAGGACGACGTCGACCGAAACTTCAATGCCTTCACCAACTTCGCCACAATCCAACATCCTCCCTCCGACCACCACTACTTGAATCATCGCCTGCAAGGTCCGATCTTTTTCAATTGGGGTTTCTCCAAATCCAGTTTCCGGCAAAGGATGGAGCAAGAGTGCGGCCTCCTGGGCGCATTCCTGCCCGGTTCTCCATTCTTCGTGAGGGCATACGAGGAGAGGATCGATCTAATGCGTGCCGCCGTAATGGGTCCCAAGCACACCCCTTACCACCATTGTTTATTCTTCTTCGACATTTATTTCCCACCGAATTACCCTCAAACCCCTCCCAAGTTTCACTACATATCTTACGGGGTGGATTTGAATCCGCACCTTCAACTGGACGGTAAGGTTTCTGTTTCCCTATTACAGAAGCAGCAGCAGGAGCGAATTGGTTCTTGCTGTTTGAATAACTGGAGTGGAGGAGGAAGCATTCTGAAGAAGAGGTGGAACCCTAATCAATCTAATGTTTTGAAAGTTTTTGATGCGATTCAACATGCGGTATTTTCGAGTGTGAGTCCACCGACAAAGTGCGAAGAGGAAAGGGTTTTCGCGGCTGCGTGTGAGAAGATGATTAAGGTTCTGAGACAGCCGCCTATGGATTTTGGGGATTTATTGGTGGGGCACTTGAGGAAAAGGGCGCATCGTGTTCTTCTTAAATTCAGAGAAAAGGGGTATGACGGTGAGGAGATGAAGAAATTGTTTGCAGCTTTGATGGAAGCCTTTGAGCAGACTACTGGGGCTTATTGTAAGCATCATTTGGACTTCTTGAGATCAACAAGTTGAGAATTACAGGAGAATAATGGTGATGAACTTGAACTTGACCTAGCCGCCTTGAAGACAAGGGGAAGAAGCTCCATTGTAAAGCTAGCTAGTTTTCATTCATTAATTTTATTCGTTTTTTGTTCAAGTTTTGCAATGATGGATGAGTTCAGTAATTGAGTGTATATATGGCTCAGAAGTAACTGAAACTGAGGAATTGTTTTCTTTAGCGTTCAATGATTGTTATTTAATGTAGCTCAAAAACCAAAGGTTTTATGAGCAGATTTGCAACAAAAGAGTATGGGATGTTTGGAAGTCAGCAGATCCGCTAGCACATAGCAGATTGGGGAGCAGATTGTTATCGCATAAAAAAATTTAAATTATTAGTATTAATAAATACTCCCTCCGTCCTTAAATAAATGAAACATTGGCATAGTAACTCCTATTCATTGAGTAACTTTGATTCGACTTATTAACACTGTTATATAAGATAAAACATAGTCAAGTGAGATCTTGTTGGATTCGTTTAATCGCGTAGATTTATATTATCTAACTTTTATAATTTTTTACTTTTATAAAATTAAAGATATTGAGCGTTAAAATATGTATTGTATTGCGTGAAATACTGAAATGTTTCAATTATTGAAAAACAGAGGAAGTATAAGCTGTGGTTACATATATCTAATTATATGATACTTTATACATTTAAATTTTAACAATGCATGATTTATCTAATTTAGTTATTGAATTGGGAATGGTGACTAAGCCCAGTGTTCATGTCCCCTACTTTCAATCTTATAGCTAGGGGTTCGATTCCTACCCGGTCATATCCATTTTATTTCCTTTGTAATTTATGTGATTTGGTGAGACACATGAGTGTAAAAAAAAATAGTGATTGAATCCAGTGATTCATAGAAGTGCGCTTTTTGGACATAGGGTTGTAAAAGAATCAAATATTTTTGGTTTGATTCGTGATTCGATTCGAAATTATTCGGAATTTTGATATTCGATTAATATTTGATTCGATTCGGTATTCGATTTTATATTAAAATTATATATAAATATATAAATTTATTTTGTTAAATAATTTAACAAGTTAATTTTAGTGACTATATTTACTAATTAATATAAATATATTTATATATAATATTAAAACATTAAATTTGATCTATAAATCAAATTAAATATTTAAGTTTAATAATTAAAATTAGTTTTATTAATTGTTAAATTACCTTATAGAATAATTCGATTCGATAATATTCGAAAAGCTTATCAAATCAAAGCGAATACTGTGGTATTCGGTTCGATTCGGTTCGTTTACAACCCTATTTGGACATAGAAAAATTCACATTCATGTCATTGTTCTTCATTATATAATTCCTGAAGTTTTTTGCGAGTAACATTTTCCTCAAGTTTAGTTTCTGCAACATATACTCATTATTATCCCTCTATATCTTTTTGTCTCTTATCTTATCTTATGTGTTGGATCAATTACACATATACATCATCTCTTCTATTCGGAACTCGACTTGTTAAAAGCCCTCTCAACAAAAGAAATTAAATACTACTACTACTTACTATATATATGGTTATTATATACAGTGAGAAACGGGGCTGCGCCAATGGGCGGGGCTTGAGCAAGCAGTGATATACTAGCTCTGTTCTTTAATATGTGCTACATACCCATATTTCACGCAATCCAATATAATTTTTTATTTTTATTTTTTTGGTCATGAGGTATTGTATCCCGCTCACCCCATAAATCATAACGTGCCAGTTCCTGTTACAAAGAAATCTATCTATAGCAGAGATAGAAACCTGCGGCATCTCAGTCATGAGGTATTGATATCCCGGCCCTGTCATAATGTTCATATATTATTCTTGTTTTGTGTCCAATTAGGAACAGTTCCAGCATTTATTATTATTATTATTTTATTTATTTATTTATTTTTTTAATTTTGCATGCATCAATGATTACGATATATAATCAATGTCTTTTTTTATGGCATCAGTTAAAATTTTATGATGACGAAGGATTGGATTATGGGCTTGGAATGTTAGTTTTCTTCTATGTTGAGTTTCCCATTTGAGCTGCTTCTTTTCATCTGCATCTGCATTCATATAGTCATTATTATAGATCATCTGTGTATTCATATTTGTGAAATTGGATACATTTCTGTGGTTGTGAACTGTGAGTTTTTTCACCATATATAACCAAAAAGAGCTCTTGAGAACATGTCCTACATGATGTCAGTTGACCCAACAGAGGATCTGTCAATGTAACTAACTGGTAGGGAAAGTCCAATTTAACAGTCTCTACCGGCAGGACATATCTTCATTTGAGAGCGGGGATATCTATGATCAGGCTGATGCTGCTGGCTTTATCCGGCTCTATGGATTGCCTACAAGGGGTTTGTGCCATGCTTGATAAAGGACTGTAATACTATGTTAGAGATCTCTCGTGTCTACCTCTCTCTAGGCAATTTGTTTTCCTAGATTCGATCTCCTCTTTGTTATTGGGCTCTTTGAAACCTGAATTGTTCGTTGTTTCTCCCCGGTCGAATAGGGCTTGATGTTGAGTTTTTATGTTTGTCATCTTTTGGTCCGTTCTGCACGTCGAGCTGTAGTTCCGGGCTGTAGTTGGAGCTGTAGCTAGGAAGCTATAGCTATTGGGAGCTGTAGCTATCAATTTTTGCATAAGTGTTTGGTACAAGTAGCTGTAGCTATCAAAAATTATAATTTGAAGAGAAAAAATAATTAAATTTGGAAAGTAGCTTCCGAAAGCTCACAAAAGCTACCTCTTGTAGCTTCTAAAAAGAAGCTTCCAAAAGCTCCCAAAAGCTCCCAAAAGCTAGTGTACAAAATGAGGTTTCTGTTTTGAAATAAAAGCTAAAGCTAGCAAAAGTTTCAAAAAGCTGCATGCATAATAGACCATTTAATGAAGAAATAAGAGCTAAACTGAAAATGCTTCTAAATTTTAGCTTTAGTATTAGTCCTCATCATTATTTAGTATTTTAGTTATTATATATACTGTAGAATATTGTTAAGAGGTAAAGCTATTTTGCTCTCCAAAGTTTATTCCCAAATTATTCATCTGTTAATTTTGCTCCAAAATTTCATTAATTTATTGTTCTGCCTCTAAAATTGAGTTTATCAATTTACCATTTCCAAAATTTTCCTTAGCTATTTTAGTAAAAAAAAAAAAAATGAACAAGGCACCTGAAAATTCACGTTTTGCCCGCTAGAAAGATGATAATAATAATAATAATAATATATGCTGGAAGTTTACTTTGAAGTTGGAATTTGCACATAATACCTTGTCTTTTAATCTTTGAGTTGGGAGTTGGAATATGGGATTGGTCTTATTCTTACTGCCGCAGTTGTGCAGACTCAATCCAGCTCCCAGCCTTGTGCTTTCTAGCATGCCATTTCTGTACCATCTTCTCCAGCTGAATTACACTGCTTTGGGCTCCATTTTCAGCATTTATCTTGGAAACCATCGAGTACACTGCTGGATGATACTGCTCCAGCTTGCTCATTCCATCCGCGGCCTTCTCACCCATCTCCAGACACGAATGCAAGCCACAGGCTGAAATCAATGCACCCCAAATGACCACATCTGGCTCGTAAGGCATCCCTTGTACCAACTCTTGTGCCTTTTCTACTTGCCCTGCCCTGCCATATAAATCTACCATACATGTATAATGCTCCATTTCTGCTCGAATTCCATACTTTGCTCCCATAGACTCGAACAACTTTTCACCTTCTCTAACTAGTCCTCCATGGACACATGCTGCAAGAACATTGATGAACGAGATTTCATCAGGAATAACACCACCTCCCACCATGCGCTCGAATTCCTCCAATGCCCTCCGTGCAAGCCCATGTCTTGCGCATCCGCCAATTATGGAATTCCATGATGCCAAATTCTTCATCTTCATGGACCCAAATACACAAAATGCTGCATCTATGTCCCCACACTTACCATACATGTCAACAAGGGAGGTTGCCAGAACCACATCAACTGGAACGCCTAATTTGAGAATGCTTGCATGCACTTGCTTCCCCATAACAAGAGAAGAAGAACCTGCACACGCATCTAAAACACAGGAAAAGGTGTAATGATTGGGACATGCTCCGGAGTTGATCATCAAGGGAAGCATATCCAGAGCCTCCACAAACATGTCGCACTGCACATACCCTCTCATCATGGCAGTCCAGGAGACGACATCCTTGTCGCTTAACCTATCGAATATTGCCCTGGCTTCACCAACCATTTTATTCCTCATATATCCATTGATCATTATGCTCCAAGAAAAAGCATTTCTCCAGGGCATCATATCGAAAGCCCTCCTAGCTTCGTCGACCAAACCAAATCTCATGTAACCCAAGATCAATACATTGCAGGGGACAACATCTTTCACTAATATCTCATTGAAGACTCTGCACAAACTAAGATAATCACCTAAACTGATGTATCCCCTCATTAAGGCAGAGCCCAGATATATATTAAGATCAAGGCCCAAGCATATGACAAGAGCATGGAACTGCACAACTAAAACATCAAAGTCGGTGTTCAGAACTGCGCTCATAAGTAGTGCAAATGTAAGCTCAGTGGGACGGAAACCATGCCTTATCATTTCCAAAAAATAAAGGTGAGCTCTTTGGGGATCATGCGCGTCACGGAAACCAGAGAGCATTATGTTCCAAGAAACCACATCTCTCTGGGGCATTTGGTCGAACAGGTCATGTGCTTGTGAAATTCGATGGGTTTTGAGGTACCCATTGATCAAGGAGTTCCAGGAGGCTGTATTCCTGGAGAGGGAATACGCATCGAACAATTTGCGAGCGTTATCAACTTCATATTTGCGCACATAATCGTTGATTTGGTAGTTTAAGTGAATGGTGGAAAGTGCGTAAAGGCTTCGGATACAAGTAATAGCGGAATGCTTGAAGCAAGGGAGTTTAATGCGCATCGAAATGGAACGGGTAGAGCAAATGATGAGCGCAAATGAAACGTGCTGTGCGTTTATCTTCCTAGTTCCTAGTAATTACTGTAGTAATTAATAATTACGGAGTAATGCATAAATCAGCCGCCTACTGGCTCCTGGCTCCTACCTACTTTTCTAGATCACCGGTGGACGGGTGGTGAGTGGTGAATCGTCAAAATTCGAACAGGCGTCAATCTATCTAGCAGTCTCTCTTGTCCGGTTGATTGCTTACCCATCACATGGCATCATACACGGCACAGTCGCCAACCGCCTTATCCTACTCCAGTTCCCGAATCCCTTGTAGTAGTAAGTTAAAATGTTCAAACCCTAATAGGATTTCCCTATCTAATTCGCCATCAATTTTTCACTTGAACCAAATTAATCTGGGGCGGAGGGGATCGAGTATTGTGAAAGCAACCTCGGGACCTGGATTATACTCCGCCGAGCAATTTGAACTGACCCGAGAAAACGTAGACAAGGTTCTGGATGCCGTCCGGCCTTACCTAATCGCCGATGGCGGAAACGTTGATGTTGTCTCTGTTGAAAACGGTGTCGTCTCCCTCAAGCTCCAAGGTACGTGCGTGCGTCCCCAATTTTCAGACTAGTAGTTCAGTAAGTAGATGATGATATAGCAGCTGGCTTAGGCTTGTAGTACAGTAGTATTTTGTTCTGGTATAGAACGCATCACCTTAGGTTTATGTGGCTAGGGATGTGAACACCCGAGATGAACATGCTTTTTAACTTCAACATTTGGTAATTAGGCAGGCACATAGAACACCATTTCACAACTGGTAGTAATTTGATGTATCTGTTTTGCACCTGTAGGATGTACACTGTACTCTGTATAGTATGTTTTGGCAGATGAATCTGGTAATTTTGTATGTTGGTCCAGTAGAGGAGGAGGTTATGTGAGTTATACTTCTTCTATAGTAGTACATGGTAGTATTTTATTATCTTTGTTTGTTTACTGTTTACAAATGGGGTTATTGCCAAGTATCCGGTGTTGTTGGCTGCACATCAGTATGGTTGATGTTTGAATTACTTCAGCTACTCTTGGGTCCTGTCCTGTGTCGCAAATGTGAATTGATGATGTTCTACTTGCATTGTGCTCTTTTCTGTTGTGTTAATTTATCGAACACAAAAAATAGGAGCATGTGGAACCTGCCCTAGTTCGACAACCACCATGAACATGGGAATTGAAAGAGTTCTCAAGGAAAAATTTGGGGATGCTGTGAAGGAGATATGCCAAGTGCAGGATGAGCAAACCACAGAGACTACTGTTGAGGTGTGTTGTGTGTGTTTGGGAATTTGGGCTGCTGCTTTCAGTGCTTTGTATCTGAAATGTGGTGTTTATGAGGAAATTGTAATATCATACTTGGATTGAATTGCATTTTTGGACGCAGGGAGTGAACGGGCATCTGGACATATTGAGACCAGCCATCAAGAACTATGGGGGAAGTGTGGAAGTGTTATCTGTTGAGGGTGGGGTGTGTGTGGTGAAGTATGTAGGGCCAGAGTCCATCGGATCAGGAATTAAAGCAGCCATCAAGGAGAGATTCCCAGATATCATCAATGTGGAACTCACCAACTAAGCGTGGACCTTTGCTTTCCTCACTCCTGTAATAATGGCCAGCTGCTTGTTGGACGTTACAGACCTACGGTGGTGGTGTTAGCAGCTGTAGCCTAGAAGGCTAGTAGGAGTTATACTCAGATGTCAATTCAGCTCCTTTATTGAAAATGAGCAAATTCCTAAGCCTGCTCTAAATACTGAACAGTGAACACATATATTCTTCACCTTTCTTGCTTGTACTAAATCAAGCAGAAATGATATTTCTACAATAATTTCACCAATGTCAACTGTCGGGTTCAGGTTCTCTTAAAGAAAATTGCAATTAATGTGTACATTGGCTGAATCACAATTGACATCATCGCTGCCTGGCTGGCTCATGCTGATCTCACAGGCCAATTGCCTTCCATTGTACAGGTTTGGGGTGATGTAAAGCATATATACCGAATGGTGTTTTGGTTTGCGCCAACATGATCTATTGGTATTGAATTTACAAGGCAATAAGTAACACTGTAGAACCGTTGGAACACTTGGTATGCATGAACTCGACCTTAACTACTTCTTTGTAGCATTATTATTACGATTAGAAGTATACATTTAGGCATGAGGGGGTCAGCAAGGCCAGGCAATTGATTTATGATTGTGTTACGAAGTAACTATAATATTCCATAGCTAACAGCCCAACACACCAGCAGTGAACTGAGTATAACAGCGTCTCTACAAAGTAAATTAACAGAAACCTCGGAATAATATGCACGAGAAAAGCTAATCAATCAATCAATCCTTCGCATCTATTCTTCAATCCCCATTCCCCACTCATCCCCTTCTCCTCTAGTCCCTATTTTCTGGAACATTCTACAACAATGTTCTCCCATATAACTATATGACTGATTTGGGGGAGGTCTGCCGATTACAAGCAACACTCCTGCTGCTTCACATAGCTTTATTTGGGGCGGGTTTGCCAAATACAAGCAACACTGCTGCTGCTGCAAATAGCCACAACAAAAAGCATTAGAGGGCAGCTACTATTAACTGCTGAATGTGTTCAAGACAAACACAAGGACAAAAAGAGATGTGCATTACAATTAATCTGTAGCTTTGTATTTCCGTGGCCTTTTTGATTGCGCAGGTGATGAGGGAGCTTCAGCTAGCCTTCCAGGTCCCTTCAACATCAATCATTGATGCCTTTTTAGCTTCTGGAAAAATAATGTTTATAAGAAAGGAGATTAAAAAGAATGTTACCTTGCGTTTCTGTTCTCTTTTGCCCAATCTTTCCCCTGAAATACAGTGTATTAATTCTACATTAGAAGCTTGCAGAGCACTATAGCTTACCGTTAAGGGCTCGAGAACCCAAAACATTAATGGATGAAATAAATGATAGGTATAAGCTTCAATCACCTCCTGTGCTTAATGAATCAGGAGTGAAGGTTCGATCAAGTTCAGCAGCTCGAACTGCCTGCTTCACACCAAAACATTTAACTCACTAATGATGCGAAAACTCTATAGGGACGAAATAACTTGGGCTGGACATACCGCAATGCCCACCTTTGGGGGTGTACCAGGTGTTTCAGCATACGATCCGTCACGGAATGATGAACCCTCTGCTTCCTTGTATTGCAACTAATAGCAGAAAGGTTAAGATGTATTAAAAGACCTATAACACTTTCTGAATAACTAAATTCGGGACAAACACAAACCAAAATAGTTCTGGCCTCTTCTAGATTTTTAAACATGCCACAAATTTCTTCCTGTTGGAGGCATGGAGCAAAGCTTTGTGACTTCAGCCACTTTGATGCCATTGTCATCATAAAAACTCTTAAGAAGAAATATAGCTATATAAGTAATGTTCTAGCATTACTGGCTCATTTGTCTTCTTGATTCTATAAGAGAAATTGACACTGACCATCAATTGTTACCACAAAAAAACCAATTCCCTAATGCAGCGTGTTTCGAGCAAGAACAAAACCAGACAGTTATGCCCCAAATCCGCAAGGTATACGCTTGCTTGCAAATTGGATTCCAGCATAACAAGCTCCCCAGCAACTACAATGGTTCCTCCCTCCATTGTATTAGAAGCAGCCCAAGTCAACATAGAAATTAAATGTGACAACTTTCAAAAAGTTCAAATCTCCACTGACAACTACCTACCATTGAATTTATCGAAATATCAAAATAACACTCTGTTGGACATGTAATGTGCTAGCAGGGTCTCATTTACAACCAGAACCACCCCAAGCACACACATCCAGCAGGAGCTGCTGCAGTAACAATCCCCAGGCTCAGCTCTGATGACCTTTGTCATATTCTATCCCGGCCCTCGAGAAGAGGCAGTGAGGCACTCCAACTAATTGCTTCACAATTATTCCCAATTTGCAAATACTATGATTTTACATTACACTCAAACACATGGAGAAATATACTGAGATTTAAAACTTTGCACCCACAATTCTACATACCAAAAGAAGGCAACCAACTAACACATGGAGGAGTGGTACTTCTGCACAGAGTCACACACTAGTGCCAGATAAAACAGAGAGAACTACACTAGTGCGAATAACAGAGAGAATTTCAAACTGCAATTAGACAGCACAGTAGAGAAAACACACAACCTGTTTCTGAAGACTCAACAGCGTCAGGATCTCTTTTCTTAGTTCAAGATGCTCGCCGCACACAGACTTCGTGGGAACCTTTGGTTTTAAATTGACCTGTGAAATAAAACCATAAATTACACCATACATTCTTTTGAAATAAAATTTTATCACCTGATAAGTTGCAAATTCCTATAGAAACCAAATTGTTCACTTTCTGAATCTGTGCCTATTTATAAAATTTAAAAATAAATAAATAAAAATTACATGCTCTAAAAGGGACAGTATTGATTTTTAATGAACAATACTGACAAGATTATCTAAGGTTTACAATTCGATATACAATTTATCAGGCCTATGTTTGGACAGCACACACTTGTATACTTGACAACAACGTAATTACTAAATATGTACTGAGACTTATGTAAAACACTTAAACTGGTTTTGTTATTTCATAAAATCATCTTCTCGTGGCTCTCAGACATTTGTAAAATAGCTCTGCCATAACTTCTGCCACTTCAGTAGCTCCTCCAAAACTTGAAGAGCACTATTTTAATTTCTTATATATTTATACAGCATTTTTATGACTTTTGTGAAGATGTTTTATAAATGGTTGTTCCCAACATGGATGACCAATCTAGCATTAGCTTAGAATTTCACAGTCCCTTCCATCTTTGCTAGCCTGAGATTACAACAAAAGTAAAATTCATACTAGTCTTGACAGGGGAAAAAAAAAAAAAAAAAAAAAAAAAAAAAAAAAAAAGCAAACCCCAAGTTCTTGCAATGTCTGCTCAACCCGTTTGATAGTCCGAAGCCCTGCTGATGAACTTGCAGCTTGCACCATTTGATCAAGTGCATATGTCCGTAAGTACACACCTAGCTGCACAATTTGTGATTTAGTGCTTATAAACCAAAATTTATCCCTAAGCATGGCATCAAAGAAATAGAATTGAGAGCATAACAAGGTTCATTAGGAAAAAAAAAAGGGGGAAACTTCTGTGACGTGCAAGAGTAAAGGAACAAAGAACAAAATAAACAAGAGGAAAAATATTTATTTCCAAGCAAGATACGGAGTAAATCATTATACTAGCACCCTACTGCACACAAACATCAGTGATTATGGGGCCAATGACCAAATTGGAAGTAGTAGGTAATAAGTGGACTTCACTTGAAAACATTAGCTCAGCAGACAAATAACAATAAATAACTTGATTAGTATGATATAGGCATATTGCATACCATGCGTAGAGATGCTAAAACTGAAGCAGTTTCTGATGCCGGATTTGTGACAGCAGAAGAGGGAAAATCTGAATTAGGAGCAATGTTATCATCATTAATAACAGCTTTATCAGCACCAAGTGCACCAATATCTGATGCAGCAGGTCTCTCCACCTCTTGAGAAGCCTAATAAAAAGAAGAAATTAGCAGAATCGAATTACTAAATAAAATAAATGACAAAAGGGCTTCTCACAAAATTCTCACAATAAAATAAATTATACAAGATGACTACATTGTAGACGCATCATCTTTTACACTAGTTTTTATGTCCATAATTCAAACCAGGCTCAGTAAAAGGGGGTGAGGTGGTTTAGCAGACCTTTATAGATTTCCGTGCCACAGATATTCTCTTGGCTTGGGCAAGAACCTGGCAGTAGCATATTTCAGAATAAAACCAACAATTGAACAAAAATTATATTTAAAAAAAATAATAATAATAATCTATTTTCTTGACTATCATCCCATAATGTCAATGAGAGAAGCAATAACAAAATCTGGACCTCAACATCCCTTCGTTCTTGCTGCTTTGTCTGAGAGAGAAGCATGTTTAATGCACGCTTCCTCTCAGCGTCTTGAGAAGCATTGTAAGGGTCCTAATCATTGAAAAACATAACAATTAAGAACTCTCACCATTAAAAGTCCAGCCAAAAACTGATCAAGACCATTTCTAATGTCAAAACCATCGCAACACAAGACTAAAGTTGACCTTTACAATTGGATGCCCAGAAACCTCTGCAGGAGATGAAGCTCGAGCAGTCATGATAGTTCGAGAGACTGCAAAAGAGAAATTCAAGATAATAGACAGGGCCCTATATATTGGGTTACTCAAACCAAACCAGTAAAGAAGCCAAACCTCTTTGCAAACCAAAAGTATTAACAGAAAAGGACTCATCAAATGATTGAGATGGTGAGTACCACTATAATATCGATCCTTAAGTTCCTCCACGGTTCTTGATGATGGGAACCTATCAGCTATGATAATGAAACGGAGATCGAATTGTTGACACAATTCGAACAATTGATCTGTCTCTTCCTTTGTCCATTCCTAATGGCAGAAAAGTTGACAAGCCTTAGTATGATTCTATAGAAAATACACTAAAATAAACTAAAATCAGTTTTCATATAAATTCAGTAAAACAATGATTTGCAGTTCTCAAATAAACCATGTTTGCTAGATGTCATGGCCGTTTCAAATTAGAATCTCCACATCTTTGACAGCAAAGTTTAAGAATGAGACTCATACTGCTCTGTTGGCAGTTGATTTTAGGATCAGAAAAATGAAGCATCCAAATTTTCATAAATAGCTTTATTCTTGTAACATGTGGTGCAATACATGTGCAATTGATCATAATTCTGTTGCGATACACAGACCACCACCAAGTGGGAAAAATAAAATGGAAGGTAGAAAATGGTGACTACATATTAATTTGGTTGCATACATCATCCTTTCAAGAAATCTATTAAGATCAAACGTGAAATTCATAACCCATTTAAATTAGGAAGCATAAGGCCAGTGGAATCTAGTTTAAGATCAAATTGTAACATTCATTTTTTTCTGAAGTTAAGAAGCAGAAGACCAACGGAATCATCCATATACCCTCTAAAACCAGTACTCAACATGGTTAATACTTGTTATATAAAGTAATAAAGAGAGTAGTTCTAGCAATTAATTTATACAAAGCTATAAGAAAACAAATCAAAATTTTGTGCTTAATTTATCGTTCAAGAAACACAATCCAATGCGTATAAATGAATACATACAGGATCAGATAAGTATTTCTCATACTCTTCATCCGTGTACTTGATCACATCCACGGACTGCAAATCCATCAAATAGTAGTATATGAAGGACCACTGAGTAACACTGACGCCCAATTCTCAACAAATGTACAACAATACAATATGGAAGAGAACACAGGCTTACTTTGTTATATTTTGCAAAGGAATAATCTCCAGTTGGCGGGACGCCATTTACAACCCGAACCTAGAAATACGCAAGGCCAAGTATCAATCTTGCATTGCACATGCACTAATTCAGGAGTGAGGAAGTAGCTTGCTCAAGCAGCAAGAAACATACCCAGTGATAAAGCTGCAGGTTATCTTTCCTAGCAGAATTTGTGAAACCAAGCCACTGCCAAGTAATCTACAGAAACGAAACTACTTTTCAATATAAAGACATCCAAGCCACGGCTCATACAGAGAAATGCAATAATACGCAAACCTTCTCGTTCTCCACTTGTGCTTTTCGTTTCAATTGATTTGGGTCAATGGCCGGCATCAAAGGCGCCAACCCCCCCGTCAGAGCATAAACCTACAGTATCCCATGGTCCATGGGAAGAAAAGAATCGAAATTGAATCATTAAACTAGAAGAATTGAGACAGTAGCGAAGAAGAGAGTCAACCTCGCGTGAAATGCCATCAGGTTTTCTCTGAGACTCTTTGGGAGTCTTTGACTTCTTCTCTTGTAGGGGCAATACATTCTTGGGCAATCCCAAGATATCCTTGGCATCCATATGAAACTGCAAGAAAGGCGGGATTTTCTTATAATGAAATAATTTCCATCTGGGCCGTGCTGCAGCAGTAATTGAAAAGGAGTCGGGATGGGAGTTGCCGAAGAATCTGAGTAGAATTAGCAGCAACAATGAAGAAACTAGGGTTTAGAAGGGAACTAAAACAAGCTCTTCGGAAATCAAAAGGATCGAGGGAGAGGAGAAACAAAAATATGAAATTCGCCAATAGGCCGATACGACACTGATTACTGCAATAGAAGTACAATACTGCGCGTCTTTTTTTTTTTCCTTTTTCTTTTTTTTTAAACATAATTCATAATTAATTGAGTTAAGGGAAAATTTAAGATAAATCCCCCACCTTTTGCTAAAATAATAAAATACAGAAATAAACAAAAAATGGAGGGCAATTATGAACTTTCATCGACGTAACTAATCAATAAATAAATTAATTAAAATTTCAAACAAATAATAATTACTATTAATAAATTTTAAATATTATTGAGTGACTAAAAAAATTTTGAGTCGTATACTAAAATCAAGTTGAGTTAAATAATCGAGCAGTTTTTTTTTTTTTTTGCAAAGCAATAATCGAGCAGTTGAATCAAATATCAAATTCAAGCCTGAAAGCACAATATTCATTGAGTATCAAATATTGAAAAGTAGTATGATTCGAAATCTATATTTATAATAAATCCTGATGATATATATTTATAATTATGACAAATTCAAGCCTGAAAGCACAATATTCATTGAGTATCATATATTGAAAAGTAGTATGATTCGAAATCTATATTTATAATAAATCCTGATGATATATATTTATAATTATGACGGATGTTTTTTTTATTGAATTATTGATATTAAGGTCTTGATATATTTTATCATAGGATGTAAATTTCTTTGACTACTACCTGTTGGAAATGTTAGTGTACCTAGGGTGATATCGATTCGAGTCGAGCCCGAGTATCAAACTACTTATGCTTGACTTGACGGAGAAATTTGGCTACTCGAGCTCGAGCTCGAGTCAAGTAGTCAAGTTCGAGCTCGAGTATACATATATGTTTTTTCAATCGAGTCGAGTAATCGAGCTACTCGAGCTCGATTATTTTTTTTTTCATTCTCGAGCTCGAGTTCGAGTCGAGTACTCAAGCTTATCGAGTATTTTCTTCTTTTTTTAGCATTTTTCCTTTTAATTTTTTTTAAAAAAAGAAAAAAACAAAAAGAAAATGAGTCAAATACTCGATACTCGATTCGACTCAAGTACTTAACTCGAGCTCGAGTATCATATAGATAGGCTCGAGCTTGATACTCGATTACGCTACTCGACTCGACTCAAATTTTTCGAGTACGAATCGAGTTTTTTCCGAGCCGAGTCCCAAGTCGAGTTCGAGTAACTCTACTGGTTAATCACCCCTAAGTGCACCGGTCTGACTTTCATGTTATATCCTGCCAACAATCATTTTCCCCGTCGTGTCCGGTAAGATTGGTGTTGATTGGTGTTGGTGGCATATACTTGGGTCGGATCAGCTCGAGTCTTGATATTCAATTAGGCCCCTATTTGTTGAGTCTTAATGTCTTATCCAAGGTCTTATTAACCTTATTAACCTTTTCATCAGGATAATTTATGACAATTTTGTACTGATATAGGACTAATAATAATACTTATCCAGTAAGATCAATCAAAGTATAACATTAATCTGTTCGTTACTCCATTTGATCTGTGAGTGTCTTGAAGTTCATATATTCTGTTAGTTGTTCCATTTGATTTGTAAATTCTCGAACTTGGATATGAAGTATGAACATGGCTACCCTGCGGCAGGTAATGTTGGGGCAAATTGAGCAATTGCTAGGGTCTGCTGATTGTTAATCATGATTATTACCCAACATTTCCAGCTAGAAATATAATCGCAACTCGCAAGCGACCAACCAACCAATTGGAAAATGGTTATATACTACTACTACTAATTATTATCGGTATATATACAGAAAATGGTAAGTGGTAATCAGCAAGATGATGTCAATTAGTCCCAACAATTCAGCAATCAGCATGCATGTATTCCAGACATCATCTACTCAACACCACCATTCTCTACTCACTACTACATTCATCTAACGCTTCCGTATTTTTGGTGCCGAAAGTCGACAATGAAACCATGCACAAAGACACACCACAGGTTTCAGCCGACCAATTAAACCGTGCTCAAAACTCATCGCGACTACTTGGTCTAGTGGTCTTTTATTCACCCCTAATCACTCACTCACCAAAAACCAAAGTTACTCTGGAGAATCTTCATAACCACAATTCAAATTCCCTCAACTGTGAGCAGTTTTCACAATTCAAGCCGATGGGGATCCAGCACCAGTGGATATCTCTACCCGCCCTCCTGATATCCTCTGAGCCTGTTCTCCTCGCTCACCTGAATTAAAATCCCTTACTTCATGTCAGAGAACCAAACGGAAACAGCAGGAATCTAGGCAGCCAGGATAATAATGTCAGCTGAGTCACCAAGTACTCTATGGTACTCACCTGTGCGGATTCTTATTACGTCCGACACCGGAATCACTGCACAATTCACAATTAACAAAAGCATGTTAGCATTCAGCAATTAATCTCACCAAATACGTTGCCAAAAGCAAAGCCGCACCACATGCTAGCAGAGCATCGGATGGTTCACAATGATCTTATAGGCACACACTATTTCACATATCCATCTCGCATTGAGAATTGCATGGGATATCAATAGACATATGTGGTACTTAACAAAGAAAGCACTCAGTATAATAATATCATTATCCAGTACTAACCCTTTCCTATGATCCACTGATATAGATATCTATAACTTGTGCAAATACCTCACAAGAAAGCATATTCATCTTTACTTTCCAGCATCTTATAGCTCAATCACCAATCTCTTAAATCTAATGTCCTGTTAAGACCCCATAATTATAGTCAACATGCTATTTTCTTCTACCATCAATATGTTCAATTCTCAATCCAGTGGGATTTGTCAACACTGTTGACTCAACAGGAATGCAAGGCAGTAAGTTGCCCTCGCCTATGGACAAACAAGATATTAACACAAGTCATCATAAAACATACGACAAATATTCTTTCACTACATCTTACAGTTTCAGATATGAGTCTTAATCCTCTGCTCCAGGAGCAGATCATATAATGCATAGAACAAAATGTGGGACTTGTGAATAATCAGAATAATTACACAATTCCAGGAAAAAAGAATAAATTCGAGAAACAAACGAGTGTCCTGGGGAGTGTGAGCACTTAAGAGTCACGACAACCTTAAGCTTGTATAGAAAGGTCATGGCAATCGAAATGAATATGTAACTCATCACTAAAATAGTATAGAGGAATTTTATGAACTTACAGAATATCTTGCCATCACCAATCTCTCCAGTTCTTGCCACATTGATTATCATTTGAATGACATCTTCAACCTGAGCCAACAAAAAGATTTAATTCACCTTGGTAAGAAAATGGACGGCATCATTTTAACATCAGTATATGACATACACTTGTGTATCATATACCTGATCTTTGTGCACAACAATTTCCATCTTAACTTTTACAATAAAATTGTCTTCGGAAAACTCAGAGCCTGAAGATAGAAAAATATTATGTGCAAGACTACAAGGAATTAATAAAAGATGATCATCTAAGCCTTTATCAGCTCAGCTAATCATATTTCTACTAATAAAAGATATTACTTGAATAAAGATATAGCAAAAGAACTAAAACAACTCCAATTTTAACAATGTCTATGCGCATGAGCATGAAATGTACTACGACACAGGTGAGCATTTTGGGTATCAAGAATACCATTTATATCTTCCCTAAACAATGGAAAAATGTACCAGCATGTCTTTCTTTTGAGCCGCCTTGAGCACCAAAACCTCGTACATCAGAAATTGTAACCCCGTGGATTCCCATTTTGAGCAATGCCTTCATTATAATCCACAAAGAATCTTGAGAAACTAATAGAGTTTCTAACAAAGTGAAAAGGCAACGCAATAAGTACAACATCGGCTCTTAGTGGAAATAGTAATCAGAAGTCCTCATCTATTCACAAAGAATATAATCACGAAGCATCTGTCCCGATTCAAGATATGGCGTATAACCCAATGCACTAACAAAATAAGAATTGGCTTGAGCGCAGACTAACTCATTCAAAAACCATAGACAAAGAATTATCGAATTCCGGTAAACAGTAAACAGTTAACACCTAAAAATGTTGTTGGTATCATAAGGTTAATTAAAATAATGGTAAGGCAGTATAATCATTAGGCTACAAAAGCGAGTTAACGATACATAATTATACATGATCTTAGTGAAGCAAGAAAGAAACTTAGAAAGGAATCAAGAAATCAATGGACATAAATGGTAGCGTTGATTGTCCTTACCGATGAAACCTGGGGGATCCTCCAGGGTCTAATTCCACAGTCGAGCAGCAGCACGTGCATAGCGTTGTATAAAGAAAATAAAAGAAAAATTGAATTGAAGCAAGGGAGTGAGAGAATGAAGCTGAAAGTGAAATAGAGGAATACAAGAAAAGGAAGTGAAAAGGCACCTGAGAATGGCTTCAACTTTGTAAAAATTGGTGAGGGAGTGGGGAGTGAAGTCCGGAGAAGTCTGGGATCTGATGCTTGGGAGAGCATAAGAAGTGTGGTGGCGCTGGGGGCGTTCAGGAGAAGCTAGAGGTAAGGGAGAAAGGAAGCTGGGGGGGCGTAGGCTGAGGCGGCGGGAGGCGGGAGCGGTGGAAGCCAAATTGATGGGTAAGAATTGGGGAGGACGAGAGGAGTGAAGGGGGGTAAGCGCAGAGAGAGAAAAAGCGGCGGCCATGGAGGAATTGACAGCAGAGCAGTTAGCAGTAGAGGGAAGAAGGGGAAGTGAGGCCTGTTAGGGAAAAGAAGAAGAAGAGGGAGGAAAGGGGAAGCTGCCAAGCCAAGCAGTTACTCTGCACTCTGCAAAACCAACATCGGTCATCTGTCACTCTTCGGTCTGCATATAAAAAAAATAAAAAAATAAAAAAATAAAAATTACTGCTATATTTACTATGCATAAAAAAAATTTCACATCCCTTAGAGCGTTCTCGTGGATTTATTACTTATTCTTATTAAAATCAGACCGGACCAGACCAGACTCAGACCAAATTAGATCACACTATATATATAGTTGAAATCAGATCAGATCAGACTAGATCCAATGAGATCAGATCAGAAACATTCAGATCAGACCAGATCTTATAAAATTCAGATCAGAACACCTTATTTCATTTCATGCATAGTACAAGTCACCAAACCATTCTGCATAATACTACTAGTATACATACACATATGGGAGGATTTTACGTTATTTCGTTATGTTTTGTTGTGAATTTATTATCCTCTTGGAAACCTTGAAAATGAATTGCAATCTGTTTAAGGTAGATCAGTGATAAGTATTTACTGTATAGTCCACTATCCGATACGCACCTGAGTTGCCCGTTGTTTATATATGATGAAATAAATGGGGGAGCCACAGCCTCAGTACATACAAATTGGATGAGTCAAGAGATCTAGTGCTCCATGAATCCACATATATACTGTCGTGTCGGAGTGGGAATTAAGTGGAGACAGAAGACATATCAGGTGACGACAGGACTCAGGAGACGACTGAGGAGAGTTAGTAGTACTGTGATGCGTGCACCACCACCACCACCACCACCACCACCTGTGGCCATTACTCATAAGCCATTCATTCGCATATCCCATCCTAGTCGTCGTCTACTACTACTACTACTAATTTGGAAATTCTGTACAAGTGCCAGATTGGTAGTGGCTACTGTAACACCAACATATAATTAAGTGGGAGGGTATTGTAAATGAGTTGCTACTACAACTTAGTCCTACATGTTTTATCACATGACCCATACAGAGACCAGTACAATAAATATAGTACTATATCACATAGATCTTGTGTTGAAAAGGAAAGTTGATGCAAACAAAATGGCAATGAAAACAAAGAATAGTGGAGTAGACTTGTGACTTGTGTCCTCGGCACGCACATGGAAGAATGGAATGAGTGAGTGATTGCATCATATTGGTAGGTGAATTATGCCTCCACATATTGAATCAAAAATATAGAATTTTATTCCCAAGCCGTGTCATAATATTTTTTTTTAAAAAAAAAACAAAAAAACTAGCAAGCTAAGTACATATCCTGAGCTAGCTTGCTACTTATTGCCTCTGGTTAACACTTACTATCATCCCACGTCGGAAACACCCAAAAACCGAAGGAAATGAAGGCGCCTCCTCGCCCTAGTAATACCCAAAAACACTCACCATGTACTTGTAGGAATGGTACTGATGGTGATGATCATCTTATTGGCGCAGCAGCAGCAGCAGCAACAGTTGTCAGGGTTGCTGTTGTTGCTCTTGCTATTATGGCTGTAAGTGTTCTCCCACTGGCTGCTGCTGCTTCATCTTCTCATGTTGATGATCTCGACTCCTCCTCCAGCTGCACTAGAAACGGGGTCGTCATCATATTCAACTTTGGAGACTCCAACTCCGACACTGGGGGGCTTGCTGCAGCCACCGGATTCCACTTCGCCTATCCTCATGGCCGTGCTTTCAACTTCCGCCCACCAACTGACGACGGCCGACTCTCTGATGGACGACTAATCATCGACTTCCTCTGTAAGCAAGCTCCCATATTAAATTAATTAAGACTCGTTCATCATTTTCTATCAATCTATCTGCATATCTCCATGGTTTAATCAGTTTAATTTCATCGATGCGATGCGCCCCAGCCCATATATAAATTACTACTTCATGTATTTGAATTTTCTGCAATTCTAAGGATAGGATTAAGTTTATAACCTACAGATTATAGCTTTCCCTGCATGCCAATTCTTGCATAGCTAGCTGGTATATTATGGCTGCAAATTATGAAGTTTAAGGTGCACATGAGATGAACGATGTTGTCAGACAGAATAATTAGTGTTGGTATAATCATTAGTCTGTTCAGGGAGGTAGTTCCGTAGGAATTTGTATGTTAATAACTAATTACTAATAAATTAATACTAATACCGAGGGCGGGCGGCTGGGGGGTATGATTCTCCACCCGTGAAGGCCCAAATACTGACGACGAACATAGGCGCCAGGCTGCAATTCATTTCATCAACTAAAAATTACTACAGCTTAAATGTCGATCTTAGGGTGATCTTTTACGCTTCGATTCCAATAAATAATAGAGTTCGTTTGATGAGTTTCATATCATTAAATTATGAATCAATCAGCAATGTGAAGCTGTAATGCTGAATACTAATAAGTTTCGAGACTAGTTTGTCGTCTCTTGGGACTTGGATCATTTGTGTCCAAAAGTAGAAGACCCCAGAGTCGTATGGACCACGGACAACAGGGCACTCGTCGTTGACACACTTCTTAGCTTCATGGCCGACATTACACAAATACATGTATAGAATTGGCAATCTAACAGCAAGTTGCTACATAATGTTAATAAGTACTCTGTGTTTGATAACACTTACCATCTTAGGCTTTTAGCAGTTTGTGTGCCCGTGAGGTCCGATTTTCAAATTTGTCATCGTCTGTCGTCTTGTCTTAATGCATAATAATACTCCCACTTCAGTCAATCACTACTTAACTACCTGTCAATCAATCCTCAGCTCTTCTTTTTGTAAAATTTCATAAATAACAAAATGATTTTCAGACATCAATTATTCTCTTTTAACAATATTCTATATTCACATGTGTGGGCTGGACACCGGACACTGGACAGGCGAGAATGTGATGAGCAAAGGCACATATTTGAGCCCATACCTGGATTCGGTGCTACACGATTTCTCAAATGGAGCCAATTTTGCAATAGCTGGTGCTACCACCCTCCCCAAATACGTTCCCTTCACCTTGAGTATCCAGGTTCTTCAACTCCTCCGATTTCGCAACCGCTCCAGCGTCTCCCGCTCCAACAACAATGCCAACGCCGGTACAGATTAACAGCTTACACTATTAGTCTTTGCATATATCTCGTCAGCCAGTCATTCACGATGATTTGCATATAATTTGTATGCATGCCTCGCAGGACAGAATTATTTACCAGCGGACGAGGATTTCAAGAATGCCGTCTACACCATTGACATAGGACAGAATGATATCTCTGGCGCATTCAATTACCTAACTTCATACGATCAAGTTCTTCAAAGGATCCCTTCTTTCATCGCTGAAATAAGAGATGCTATCTGGGTGAGTATTTCATTGTGTATAAAGTCTATGATCTGCAATCTTAATTCGTGAGTTGACACTGACTAGCTAATTGTGTGTTACATTACATATGCGAAGGGCATCTACAACATTGGTGGAAGGAAATTTTGGGTGCACAACACGGGGCCACTAGGTTGTCTGCCTCAAAAACTGGCCACCAGCGATGGCTGGAAAAGCAATGGTGTTGATGAATATGGATGCATCAAGGCCATGAATGACGGCGCAAAGGCATTCAATGAAAGGCTTAATGAGCTATGTCAAGACTTACGCTTGCAGCTGCACAATGCGACAATTGTCTATGTGGATATCTACTCCATCAAGTATGATCTCATTGCAAATTCTGCATCATATGGTGAGTAGGCAGATAAACATATGAATACACAGATGAATGAAGTGATGAAATAATTAATCCACCAATTAATGTACATCCATGTGTAGGTTTCAAGAATCCATTAATGGCGTGCTGCGGGCATGGTGGAGCGCCCTACAACTATGACAGCACGGTAAATTGTGGGGTCAATGAGTATGAGTTGTGCAAACCAGAGGTGCCATTCATAAGTTGGGATGGAGTTCATTACACTGAGGCCGCAAATGCCAATGTTGCCTCCAGGATCCTCCTCTCTACAAACTATTCCAACCCTCCGATAAAGTTTAGCTCCCTCTTTTGCAGCAGCAGCAGCCTCCCTCTGCAACCATCAATCAACCCTTAATTAATTAGCCCCTCGCTGCCACGACCAGCTGCAGCTTCTCATTCACCTTCAATTACATACACATACACAATTATCATATCCAGAAGATACGTGCAATCAGAAAACTACTACATTGCATGCATGTATAGGATCCATGATCCATTATCATGAGCAGCAGGCTCTAGCTTGTCTAGCTATGATACAAATAATTATAAATCAAAAGAATGTAACTTGAAAACATCATGCATATATATACATTTGTCGAACTGGATGATGCCATATATAGTTTCATACATGTATACATGCATCCATCTTGGGCTTGCAATTGGATTGGATGAATCAGTTTACACATCTATCATCTCACAGTCTCACCACACATCTACCTTGTCTTCTAAATAATCGAAAACATGATGAATTAATACTATCTCTTCACCCTAACTAGACCTAGAAGGCTAGACAAGGAAATGAAACAGGGTATAATAATCAATCCCCAATATCCACCACATTTATTCATGTAATCCTCCAATTTGCCATTCCAATACTTCAGCTTTCTGCAATATACTTTTGTTCGACAAGCAGCAGGGCATTGAATCATAGACATATAACATTGTTAAATAATGAAGCAATAACACCACATAGGATCCATATTAAAGGAGAAGTAATTTTTCCCACAGTAGTGACATCAGCAGTGGATGATATGGACAAGAAACTGGAAGATGCAAAACGATTACTTGGATTAAGCAGTTCCTGTGCACCTGAAATAAAAGAAGGCATATGGAGTTGGTTATATGCACAGAAAATGCATCATAAATGTAGCATCATCGTTTATTTATACTTAAAAGAGATTTCATACTGTACATTTCACTTCACTGCAAAATGTAAGACCAAGAAATAGAAAGTACACGGACATACACCCTTGAGTGACGAAGGCATCAACTCAAACACTCTTATGTATGGATTGAGAAACTATTTCCTACAACCACTTCACAAAAAATGTGGTTTGACCTGAGAAAAAGCTGCTGCCCTATTTTATGACTCACAATCAACTGATCAATATACAAACACATACATACCAGCTCACATATTGACAACCAGAATGTAGAACATATTTATGAATTCATTGATATTGAAGCTAAGGATGGACATTTGAAGAGTGTGAGCAACAGAGCATTGATGCCGAACAACAGTGGCACAGTGCACAATCTACATGATGCACTGATGATTACCATGCAAATTCAGCTACCAAGGCTTTGCCACTAGTGATGCACTCTTGTCAACACCAACTATATTATAACAGACAATAAAGGAATACAAAGTACATCTAATCTAGTGCACAAGCTCAGCCTGGTCATCAGTCCACAGAACAGAGAGGAAACAACCTACAAGGCTCAATCATACATCATAAAATAGCCTCTTCTAAGTTCCCCATTGCAGCAGAAAAATATGCGTCCTTTGGAGAATCCAGGACAGAATGGTAAAACTAATTCTCGCTGCAGCAATCGAAAATCCTCCAAACTGTAAAATAAATCAGATGATATATCACAGTTCTTTAAAAAAGATCAAAAGGGAAATCCTCTATTACAGGTCTTCTTTGATGACTCAGCCAATTTTCTAACACATTTTGCATTTGTATAGGCTGTGATCAATTCTTGGGCCACATCCTTTGGGTGCCCACTAATATAACATGAGATGAACCGCTTCTCCGACATCCTTAATGCTGTTAACAATGCAGGGCCCTTCATTTGAGGAAGAAGTCCAAGATCCTCTATTTTGCATGCTATTTGAAACCGTGGTTTCAAAACAGTCTCCAAATTAAAGTATAGCAGGAATGGGTTACGGAGTACCACACTAGCTGGAAGTCTCAATGTGCCCAGCACAAATGTCATATTTCTCTGAATTTTATCAGTGGATAGTGTCAATACCATCGGAGATCGTCCGACAAGGCAAAAAATATCATCCTCCGAAAGCCCATACTTCTCCAAATTCATCACCTTTTCACGGATGGTCTCTTTGCGTGATATGGCAAATAGGGAAACCACATGTTTATACATCTTCGATGACTTCGGGACTCCTGTTTTGTGGATGTAATAAATCTTGTCAGCATCCAGATGAGTTCTTGGAATCAAAGTGGGGCGAGAAAGAAGCACAGCAATCAAGTCCTTCCTGCAAAGACCCAATGATTCATATATCGCGATGACAGGTTTGATTTTATTCTGGAAGTCATAGGTGAGAAAAGATGGATTCCGCACAAAAGCCTTGACTAAGATTTCCCTTGAACCAAACAGGTTTTCAAGGTATTCAAGGCGCTCAGGTAAAGAGACATTGATTTTGCAGTTGAGAAAGCGAGGACGGCAATGCACCATTTTCACGAGATCAGTAGATTTAATGCCCAACTTAGAAAGTATTTCAAGCTTGGACTGAAGAATCCGAATGTCTGCTCTACGTAAAGATGGACGTCGCTGAAATATTTTGGTTAATTCACTCTCACTACAGCCCCAATATCTGAAAAGGTCAACAGAGTCTTTAATCTTGCCTGCATCATTATCATCTAATTCCCTCTGTTCATGTAAACATTGGCATGCTGTTGTATAGAAAACACTAGATTTTACATCAGAAGATGATGAAAACACGAGTGGTGACTTAAAATAATTAGAGGTGATATCATCAGTCTTCTGAACGTGATGTAGGCCCTGGAAACATGTGGGAAATATATTTACTTCATTGCTTATTTTCAAGTTTCAACATAAGGATGCGAAATTCATAAATTGACGCCTCTGTGACAAAAATTACATTTATTAGAATGTAATGGCAAAGCTAACGCACAAACCATCAGCTGAAAACAAGATGCTAAATCTTTATTCTTTTCTAGTTTTCAAGTTTTGGTGATTAATGAGTAGCAAAAATCACCAATTGCATAAAAAAGGCAATATGTGCAGATATTAAGTCTCCAAAAGTAAAATAACAGGTACACAAAGTACATCAATGGCAGTTGCTTCTGTTGGAACACAAACAAACTGGTTTCTAAATTCCAACTCCCAAGTGTGGGGTGTGTCCTAAAAAGACACACCCCCAATAGTTCAGAAATAGCATTATCAATTTAAATCCTTCAAAAATCTTTATTTCCCTTCAATTTGATGGTGGAGAAGATGAAGTTTGCTTTGATCACTATAAGAGGAGACACGGAAGATAACCAGAATTCACTAAAAATGGGATACAGTTCATCAGAAATATGGGAAATCTCCCACAAACAATGGAATGACCCAAGGCATCGGAAGTCAAATGTTTATTGGTTCCATGAAGGGACGCACAAGTCTAATAGGAAACAAGCCCAAAGCCGTTGCATACCAAGTAAATACCACCGTCAGAAATGAAGATAATTCACAAACAAACCCATTAGATTAGACCCACGTTCAGGAAGGGAGATTTTAATGCGGTTTCTCATCATTTTATTTAAGGTATAATCGCCCAAAAAACACCCATGTAGGTATAACAAAAAGGGGTAGCAGATTGCATTAAACAAAAAGGGGCAGTGGAAGAAAACTCACTGAGAAATGAGAAGCGAGGAAATGGTAGATGGTGGGGCGGTAGCGGCGGGCACCAATGCTGAGGGGGAAGAAGAAAACCATCTATCGAGAGTGGGAGAAATAGGACTGAAAGTAGAACTCAGCGCTTCTGTGGGTCTGGAGTTATCGCTATCATCACGCTCCGCGGAGGAGTCAGGTGTCTGAGTCTGGATGGAATGAGCGAGTGATTGGGAAGTGAGTGACGACTGGCGAGGGCCAGCCGGCCAAGGTAGGTTCCGTTCTGAATTGTGCCGCGGAGAGCTGACTGCTGAATGCTGCATTTCAGTGAAGCGTGGGCGGCCCTCCACTCGCTGGGCTCTCTTTTCCTAAACTTTTCACCTGCTAACTGGAATTTGGAGCCCAAGGCCCACTGACAGAGCCCAAACCTATTATTTCATTTAAATTATTACTACTCTATTAATTTTAGTAAATATCCCCTATAGGAAAAGTAGAAGTACAAACGTAGAATCAACTCCTACGTAATATTGCGGTCCTCATGTTAGAATCCAATCGAATCAAATTATTTTATAAATCAATTTAGTACTTGATAAAATTAATTTTGTAGTTTGATTTATAAATCAAATATTTTTAATATCATATATAAATATATTTATATTAGTTAATAAATACTTCCTCCATACTCAAAAAAATATTATTATTTTCACGCAATTCAATACACATTTTTAAAGAGCAATATATCAAATTTTATAAAGTAAAAAATTATAAAACTTTAATATTATCAAACCACATGATTGAACGAATCTAACAAGATTTCATATTATTATGTTTTATCTTATACTAGTAAATTACTCGTCGAGACTCGACAGGCATAACTTTATATTTTATAATATATAATATTTTTATATTATATAAAATAATAATATAAATTATATTTTGAGTAATAAAAAATGTGTAATGATTTTTTATATATATTCAAAAGATAATGTACTATGTTAATATAATTTAATTATTTTTAAAAATAATAAAGAAATTATATTATACCATATTCTTTAGCTTTTGTGGCTTGTCCGGTACAGACATAACAGATCAATAAAAATAACTATTAAAATAATATTTTTATTTATTGGAAATTTAAATTAAGATAAAATAAAATTTAAAAATAAGTATGAAGCATAATATGAAAATTTTTCTAATAATTTGCTGAAAATTTCATTGGTTAAAAACTCATTGATATGGGCTAGTATAACACCATCTTTTAAAATGTTTGAATTTAAAATGATATAGTTTATATTTGTATATGTACTTTAAAAAATTACCGCTATAGGATCACCCGTAGAGTTCATAAGAATATCATCCGAAAATGTTACATCTAATTGTACATCTCAAAAATCAATACCCGCTTTACCATCACCTACATCAACTATCCATTTGCAAATTTTTTGTCATATATAAATTTCATTGCAAACAACAATTCTTGTGGTATCTTGAGTTAATTATTGCATATTAATACTTTTAGCCACATCTTATTAGTGACACGAAATATTGCAACATAACTGTTCAAGACTAAAAACTGGTTTTGGAATATAAAATCCGACATTCTTTAAAGATTGAAATTTTCTTTTGTTTATAATTATAGCAAAACAAACAGTGAGTGGGAATTTTCTCATCTCAAATCGAATAAAAAATTTGGTTAAATCAAATAGACTCATAATCATTCTACCAATCAAGAATTTTATACTTTCATGGTTTCCCAAAAATTAGTTTAACCCTAACTATCTAATTCCACATCTTGGTTACTATCAACCTACTTCCATTACATAATTTATTTTATGGATCTATGTTCCTAAGAAGCATTACTATGCAACCGTCATTTAACTATATTTCATGATTCAGTAATCCAGAAGAATTGATCGTGTTTAGATATTCCAGTGAAAATAATTCATTGGCATTATCTATGCTTTCAACCTTTTGACAAATACTGTTAATGGATTGTAGTAGAGAGGCATTGATGTTTTGGTGGCTGCGAACTCACTTGTGTTTTTGTGGGAATAAAACAGATTATCTCTAAAAAAAATGTAAAAACTAATATATATATATATATATATATATATATATTTTCATTTGCAGACATATGTTCGATGTTGTAATTATTGATTATAACAACACTCATTGGTAGGGGTTAATATATAAAATTTTTGGATTTGAAGTGGTGCAATTTATATTTGTATAAGTACTCTTAACAATTGCCGCTGTAGAATCTCGCGTAGAGTTTATAAAATTATCATCTGGAAATATCACATCTAATTGTACATCTTCAAGATTAATACCAGCTTTACCAATTACCATCACGTACATGAAGTATTCATTGTGCAAATTTTTGCCATATATAATTTTCATTTAAAATAATATTTCTTATAGTATCTTAAGTTAATCCATTTTAATTACTATTAATACTTCGAATCCCCTCTTTACAGTGATACGAGATATTGCAACATATCGACATGGGTAAAAACTGGTTTCTGAAGATAGAGTCTAGCATTCTTTAAAGGTTGACACCTACTTTTTTTTATGGTCGTAGTAAAACAAACTGCGAGTGGAATTTTTTCCTCTGAAATCGAATGGAGAATTTGGTTAATTCAGACGGGCTCATAATCATTCTACTAATCAAGAATTTTCACCCCCTTGAGCTTTGTTTTAATGAGAAGAGAGGTTAAATAATTTTCCGAGGTAAATTTTTTGCAGATAGAATTCTCGTCATAATCTAGTAGAATACCAAATCTAGAATGTACAGTTCTACCTTTTGGAAGGCAGCACAATATTACATCTACCATGAAGAGCTAAACATAATATTTTCTAGACAAATTATCAATAAATGTCTTGTCAGTTCCACCACGTAAAGAAAAATTAATCAACACCCACCACTATCAACTACAGACATTATATTATTATTTACATTCTTCTTATCATTAATCAACAAAGGTAATAACTTAGCATGATCCACTTTCATTTCTTCCATATTATAATATGTCTCCTCTAGTATCAATAGATTATTTGTTTCAGACGTTAAAACTTTATTTAGTACCGGCATTCAAGAGAAAATTTTCATACTTATAGAATTTAAAGAATTAGCATATCAATATGAACTTGCTTTGATCATTCACAATCACAATTTTCTGATTATTTGTTTTTCGTCAATTACAAATCTGTTAAAATATACTCCCTCCGTATTCAAAAATTTTTAATATTCCTTGTTTTCACGCAATCCAATACACATTTTTGAAGAGTAATATCTCAAATTTTATAAAATAAAAAATTATAAAATTTTAATATTATAAAACTACATGATTCGCAATAAAATCTCACTTGACTATGTTTTATATTATGTAACTGTGTGAAAAAGTCGAATCAAAGTTACTCAATGAATAGTGTTTACTATGCAATCGTTAATATTAATAAAATACGGAGGAAGTAGATTAATGAATTACATCATCCGTTTATTTAAGTGTTATATTTTTCATTTTTGGGTGTTTGGAAATAAGTGTTACATTACCATATTTGAAATGTTTTGAAGGTTAATAATTTTTAATAATTATAAATTATTATTTTTTATATTCATTAAAATAAAACTCAAAATGAATAAAGTCAAATTTGACTTATTTTATTTACTTTAAATCTTGTGTCATTTTCTAGTGTTACACTTATAGGGGTGTATTGGATTGAGACTCTATAGGATTTTTTTGAACTTTCAAAGTTGGGGTGTATTCAATCTAGATTTTAAAAAGTCTTTAAAAATCTAGATGTATTCAATACATATTTTAAAAAGTCTTTAAAAATCTAGATATATTCAATACAGATTTTAAAAATCCTTTAAAAATCTAGAGATATTCAACACTCTATGGATTTTAATTCTTTACAGATTTTATTGGATTCTCTTAAAAATTATAACTACACGAAATCTCTCTAAAATCAGCCAGACTCTTCATGGACTCTATACAAATCGGTCAACTCTACGTGAAGTCTATGGACTTTCTAAATCCACCGACTTGTAAAGTTCATAAAAATCTAATAAAATCTCAAACGAATACACCTCCCTTATTATAAAATGGAGAGAGTATTTCTTAAAAATATTCCTTCCATCACACTCAAAGTATCTCATTTTGACTTTCTAATACTGTTTATTGATCAACTTTGACCTAATGTAATCGTAATTATATATGAAAAAAATATAATCAAATTTGGTCTTGTTAGATCTGTCTAATCATGTAGTTTTAGAACATATATATTTTACATAATTTTTATATATGTACATTTTAAGATATTAAATGTTAAAACAAATGTATTGGACGACGTGTCCAAAAGTTTTGAGAAAGAATTATTGGGACAGAGGGAATATATTAAAAAAAATTAAATTTTCATTTTTAAGCCATCGCAACCCAAATTCAGCAAAATTGCCTAAATTTAAGCCCAAAATCCTTTAATGGCTCATTTGCTAAATAAAAATATCGTGGCCCCAATGTGGAGGGACCCCCTTCTCGTGTCCTATTTTAGTTATTATCTATTTACTTTACTAATGGATCTATTCGCAACTATATAATTATATATTGCTTTTAAGAGAAATGACATATTTTCATGAAAATCTGGCCTATACATACATTAATTAGTATACATTATAATTAATATATACAAATATTTTTATATATTCATTAATGTATCTTTTAATAATATAAATTCCATATATACACTGCAAATTCCATTCAAAATTTGAAATTCCATTTTTTTAAAAAAAATAAAAATTGTGGGAACTCCATATAAATTAGAAAATTAAATATCTTTTAAAAACTAAAAATTGAGATTTTCATATACACATTAACATATCTTTAACATGAATAAATAAATCTGACTACATTTTGATTACATCATTTACCATATTAAAAAAAATATAGAGGTAGTAACTAAAATAGGCCACCAGAAGAGTCATTTCCACTTTTGGGCCATGATATTGTGATTTAGGAAAATAGGCCATTAGAAGGATTTTCGGGCCTGAATTTAGGCCATTGGCTGGAATTCGGGCCGCGATGACTTAAAAGTGGAAATGACTCATTCTGGTGATCTATTTTAGTTTTTCTTAATTACTTTTTTATTTTATGTATTTAATATAATAATATTCATTCTGTGCCATTATTTATGTCATACTTTCTTTTTTTCTTGTTTCAACATTTTTATTTTATTTCTATTTTGAAAATAATTAAATATTAATTGCTAAACCTACCATCATATAGTATTAATAAAATAAATATATTTAACTTTCAAACTCATTAGCATTAATATTCCAATCCATCCTACAATCACATATCAGTAAATCATAGATAAATAAATAAATAAAAATTATAAATTCATTACAATCACATTATATAAATTCTTAAGTTACCTTTTATTACAATCACATTGTAATAAAAGGTAACTTAAGAATTTATATAACGTGATTGTAATAAGTTTACAAATTTAGTTTATTTATTTTATATGTTTTACTGATATGTGGTTGTAGGATGGATTGGAATTATTATTGATAGTGGGTTTGGAAGTTTAATAGGAGTATATATTTATTTATTAATGTGATGTGATGGGTAAGTTTGACGATTAATATTTAATTATTTTCTAAAATGAAAATGAAATGAAAATGTTGGAACAAAAAAAAAGAAGTAGGACATAAATAATGGCACAGAATGAGTATTATTTATTTTAATTACATAAATTAAAAAAATAATTGAAAAAAACCAAAATAGGCCACCAGAAGAAGTCATTTCCATTTTTAGGCTATCGCGGCTCCAATTCCAGCATAATGGACTAAATTCAAGTCCGAAATCCTTCTAGTGGCTCATTTCCCTAGATCAAAATATAGTGACCTAAAAGTGGAAATGACTCTTTCTGGTGGCCTATTTTAGTTGTTATCTCAAAAATATAACCTAAGTTGACACCAAACCTACCCAAAAGTACCGGCATTACAGTATGTTCACCATATTATAACATAAATGCAACGTTATTCTTAGTTGCCAGTGCAAAACTCGTCATAATCCTATGGTCTATAAATTCTAAATGCAGCAATAAAATTTAAAATAAATAAAATAAAAAATGCAAAATAATAAAATCTAAAATAGATAAAATAAAAATGCGAATAAATAAAATGCAACATTGATAAAATAAAAAAATGCAAAATTTTAAATTTTATCTTTCAAATCTTTTTAAAAGTGAATATATAGTCACATGATAGGATGATTGAGTGAGAATTATAAGTAAATAATAGATTTTGTACACAATAGACTAAAATCTATAATGAATAAATCAATCAATGCAAAAAGCTAAAATTAGTAAATTAAAAAATACAAAATAATATAGATAAAATAGTATGCAAAATTTTAAATTTCAAATCTTTCAAATTTTTTCAAAAGTGAATATTGTAGGAATTCCATATATTTTAAAAAACTGAAAATCTATAATCTATAATGAATAAATACATAAATGTGAAAATCTAAAATTGATAAACTAAAAAATACAAAAAATTATAAAAATTAGAAATTTGAAACGGAGTCACCACATTAAATGTAGGATATGTTGTTCACTATGTTAAAAAAAGTCAAATTAAAGTTACTTAATAAATAATGTTTACTATGCAAACATTAATATTTTTAAAAAAAGGAGGGAGTATATCATTAAAATAAAATAAAATTATTTAACAAATTAATTTATAGTACATGATTTAATAAAAGTTAATATCGACTCAAATCGAATATTAATAGGATGAAGTATTGAATTATGTCGAATCAATTTACGAATCAAACTAAAAATACATTTGATTTATTTATAAGGCGCTAACATATAGGGACCCCAAATGACGAATCGAATGATTGATTCACTATTACTGATTATTTATTGCTACTATGCACTGCGTATGACCTTATTTATAGACGATTGGTGGAAGTGAATACTACCAGATACCTGCAACTCTGCCTCTGCTCATCTCATCTGTTGTGTTTTACTTTTAGGTGGGCTGGTGGCCGACTGCCCGTGCCTCCTGCCTGATTCTTTCATTCCGCATTTATCAGCAGCTTCTCTTCCAACTTCCTTCAATCAACGAAACAACAAAGATAAAAGGCTGCTGGTGTGGTGTGTACTTTTCAGGTTTCAGATTTCAGGATTGGGTATTTTCGTATGTTATGTTAGTTTCTATAATCAAGATTCTATATTTCATCAATTGCATTCGCATCCTTCCTTCTATACGAGATTCTCACCATCTGCTCCCTACTCCCTATTCTCTAGTATGTCTCCAACAGTGATGGAGGGTTTTGGACTCGAATACTGGTTGCAGTGGCAAGTGCTCGTTTGTGCCCTCATCCTCACTGTCCCCGGATCGTTCGCAATCGTACTCCTCCGGAAGAAATCAAGTCAGCAGAACCACCCTTCCGATCTCTGGTTACCGTGCTGGAGGAACCTCCATCCCCGATGGCTTCTCTTCTACCGTGCTTTTGCTTTTCTTTCTATGGCCTACTTGCTTTACCTCACTGTCGTCACATTGGGATTCTTCTCCTTCTTTTTCTACACCCAGTATGTCTGTCCCTCTCATCTCCCATCTCTCTCCACGTTTTATTTATGTTTTTGTTATACGCTGGCAGAGCATGTTTGCAAGTCTATTCGATTGATAAATTAAGCTTTTTGATTATTTGACTATGCACAAGATTACTTCTTTGTTTTGGTTTCTGAAACGGAAATAGATGAATGTTTCAGTGTAGCTTCTTATATGTATCATACTACTATTTACATTTAGCTAAAAACAAAACAACACTGTCTGTGGAACTACAAAACAATTGAGCAGGAACATCAGAAATAGCTGAGGAACTCTTATTCAGCCACACTCACCCCAACCAACACCGCTGATTTCTTTTGTTAACACACTTTCTTTCCAGGTGGACTTTTGCTCTGGTCATGGTCTACTTTGCAGTATGTACAGTACATCATCACTTTATACTTCCACTTATCCTAATGTTAATTATGCAATTTACACTTGTGCTGAAACATTTCACTTGTTCAAACGTAGGTTGCTACTGTTGTTTCGATAAGAGGATGCAGGATTCACTCAAGAAAACCCTTTGCTCAGTCTGCTGACAATGATAAATGTCTCAAGAAGGATTCAGAAGATAGTAACTATGGAACAACATCAACCGCCAATGATAAACGAAGTGGAGGGTTTATTAGTTTAGATCCTCATCACAACCCAACCCCTTATGAGCAGCTTGATTTTCTGGAAAATCTATTACAAATTATTTATCAGGTTAGTCCATGCAGTCTATTCAATTTCCGCAGTTCTAACATTCATATAAAAGAACATGATGCGCCAAAATGTGGAGAATGAAAAGATGAATACTCTGCAATAATAATTATGCTCACACGAATCTGGAAATAGCTTTTTTCACTGAATTTAATATCTTTTGTTGCAATATTCTGGAGAGCATTCCATTTTTAGAATTATAAATGAATGCTGAATATGATTATGCTATAGTGAACTGCATTACTTGCGTGTGAGGAAAAGGCTTGTTTAATAAAGTATTGTCGGCTTGTAGCTAAACACAAAACAGAAGTCAAGATGAAACCTGTTATCCTGCACTCTTATTGGGGTTGAAGCAATTGTGGGTTGTGGGACTATCTAATGTGAATGTTAAAATTTCATATGTATGATGGCCCATAGTACTTAATGGTGAAAGGTGCCGCGCGGCACAAAGGGCCACTGTGGCGCATGGTGCTCGCCATAGACAAGATGACTATAAAATGTTGAAAAGGCCGAAATTTCGGAAAAATTAAATTAGTCACCACTAAATCCTATGTATGCAAAAAGTATTAAAATCATATGAATAAATCTTAAAAGATAAATAATACTCAAGTTCAACTCCACCGTCTAAAGAACATAGGAATAAAATAAATGCCCCACATAAATTTAAAAAGTTCCAGCAAAAGTGGAGGTTGCACCTTTGCAAAGGTTGTGTCTCGCCATGATATATGGCGCTGAGGCTGTGCCATGCACCATACTCGCCATGGCGCACCATTAACTACAATGTGATGGCCTGAATAATTCAGTATCCTGAATCCGAATCTCTCCTTTTAATTTTATGAGCTCTGGATTCTTTGTATATTGTGCCCCCTTTTGCTTAGGTGGCTTCCAAAGTTTGCAAACTATATGTATCTTGCATTTTCTGATTACCTTATGTTGAACAGAGCTGTGCTGGTGCAGTTATGCTTACCGACATTGTCTTTTGGTGCCTTCTGGTTCCATTTATGTTGGGTGAACATTTTCAGATGACTCTGGTGAGCAGTCTTATTGTCTCCATATCTTTACTCCAGTCTCAGTCTGTCTGAATTCTAAAGTGACAGCAGCTGCCACATGTTTCACTTCCTCACTAACAAATTACTGTATGTTTATGTTGGCATGGAACAGTTGATTGCATTCATGCATTCTATAAATGCTGTGTTTCTTATCCTCGAGTGTGGTCTCAATCGCATGGTGAGGATCCGACATCCATGCATCCTACTTTCCATAGACTTAAATAAGCACTTCTTTTAATTCCTCTCTTTTGTTTGGGCTAATGCTAATCAAAATCTAATGTCTGTGTTTTTTTCAGCCTTTTTCATGGTTTGGTCTCATCTATTTTATACTGTGGAGCTGTTCTTATGTCATCTTCCAGTGGGTTCTTCATGCTTGTTGCATTACATGGTAAACGATGGAATCCCATTTGGAGGTTTTAGGGTTGTGTGTACTGTCTGCGTAGTCTGTGGTACTAAGTAATTTTTATTTTACCTCTTTTCCAAATTCCCTCGCACACACTGTGACACTGACATTTCCAAGTTCCAACCACATAGTTACCAAAGTGAGGGATGAGTGTGCTTGTGTTCATTTGTACTATTAGATTGGGGGTTTTACTTTCATCTTTTTCATGTATATATATGATAGGTGGCCGTATCCTTTCCTTGATCTTTCGACTCCATGGGCTCCTTTGTGGTAAGATACGCAAGTTCTCAACATTTTCTAAAGTTTGTAAACAGCTTATCTCATCGGCCCGAATCTCTGCGCGGATCATGCAGGTACTTGGCTCTTGCGCTGGTTCACGTTCCCTTCTATGGATTTTACATATTGCTGATGAAAGTAAAAGGGGCTGCTTTCTCGAGAATGTTTCCTCAATCATTTGTGAGGTCAAATTATTGATTGCTTGTCTTCTCAGTTTCATTTACATGCGTTCTCTCTTCAATACTACTATATTATATTCTTCTTCAACAAAACTTAGTAGTAGTGTATGAATGCTCCGTGATATGTTTGAAAATGTGCAATGTATTAGCTGAAGAAGTTGAGAGAATGCACAAGTATAGACAAACGTTGTATACTTGTACTCAAGTCTCGAGTTTGTATGTAGTATATAGTGAATATGTATTCTATGAAGATTTAGGAGGAAGAAGCTGAGGGCGGCTAAGTGAAGGAACATACATGATGATTGCAGATGAACTAATTCTTCCATTGGGCACTGACAGTGGGGCTTTTCTCATTCATGACAGGGATACCAGCTTATCTGAGTCGGAGGTCCCAGAGAAGAAACGAGTTTAGGCTGGACAATGAACTCAGGCACGCCCCAACCAATAAGTTATGGAAATTGAGTACAGTGAAGAACTGGAAACTACAATTGTATAGATTTATCACTGCTCTGGCCGTGGTTATTTTTTCTTCTAATTCCTATTTCATACTCCCTCCGTTCTTTTTTTTAAGTTAATCATTAGCATAGTTGTTACTATTCATTGAGTAACTTTGATTCAACTTTTTTACATAGTTATATGAAATAAAACATAGTCAAGTGAGATTTTGTTGGATTCGTCTAATCGTGTAGTTTTAGAATATCAAATTTTTATACTTTTTACTTTTACACAATTTGAATTATTAACGATTGAAAACATGTATTGGATTGCGTGAAATGAAATGTAGAATATGTGAAGTAAAAAAAACGAGGGAGTATATCTCATACTCGTCTATGTATAATAAATACTTATTTCATCGAATCACAAGTACGTGTTATTTATTTATTTATTTTTATCAATATTCAGGTGACTGTCAAAAAAAAAAATACTCCCTCCATATGTATTAACAAATACTTGTTTCATCAAATCACAAGTACGTGTTAAATTTTTTTTTTAATCAATATTCAGGTGACTTGTCAAAAAAAAATACTTCCTTCGTTCCACCTCAAACATCTTGTTACTGTTGGACGTTGGGCACGAGAATTAAGGTATAGTTGATTTGTAAGTATATAATAGGACACACATAGTTATTGAATGAGAAATTATCTCTATTTATAAAAAAAGATATTTATAATGGGACATCCATAAATCATAAATAAGACATTTGTAATGGACGAAGGAAGTATTTAGGAATTACGAGGGAAAATTTGAGCGAGTCCTACGAGGAGCTCAATCTTGATTTGGTTACCGTTACACTAGTTTTTTAGCCCCATAACTCAGGGGTCACTGTAATTTAGTCCATTTCTCCCCTATATTAGGTTCCTTGAATATGAATAGTACTACCTCCGTTTTTCCATAAAAGTGAAACATTTGGTTTGTTTCCATAAAAGTGAAACATTTAATTTTTTGACACTATTTATTATTTAACTTTAATTCACGTTTATATAATAGTTATTAAAAAAAAATAGTTAAGTAAAATCTTATTAGAATTGTCTACTCTGATAATTTTAGAATATCAAATTTTAATATTTTTATTTGTATACAACGTAAGTTTTTCATCATCAAAAATATACATTGGATTGCAAAAACTGGAAATGGATTTATAGAGGGAAAATAGGTAGTGTATCGAAAAACTTTGTCCACACTGAAAAACTGGGAGACACCGAAAACTAAAACTTGCAACAATAATACAAAAGCTGCCACACATATGACGGCATCGTCTTTGTCCACACTGCACAAACCAACCCAAAGACCAGCAAATAAGCAGTGGGGTGTATCAAAAATTCAATGAGGTAGAAACTTTTCTTTCAATGTGAACCCTGACTCACTAATTATGTGGGTTTTCAAGGAACATAACCAAAACAATTTCTCCAAAATGAAACCTATTTCAGTATTCTGTGTGCCATTCCGAACAAGGCTTTCACCTAAATCCACCGACAGCAAAAGCTCTTTCCCTCCACAACTCAATCAGGCATGAACCTTATAGATGGCGCACAGCTTATCCATATTCTTGAATAGGAAAACACTCGGTCAATCTTATTTAAGGAAAAAGTTTCTAGTATTCCAGCTCAAGCTCAATTCAAGTAATTGAAGCACTATTGGTTGAGCTCCAGTATCATCAACTTTGAGGTCAAGCTCACTCAAGCAAATAGCACCAACTAAACAACAAAATGCGAGCTATATCACTAAATTGAGGTCAAGCTCATTAGAGCCCAAGTAACTCAAACTTAACAAGAACAAGAAAATTCGGGAGAGTTCTTGCCATTCCCAGTGCCCCAGCCATATCCAATCTGCTTACGTAGAACTGGAGGTTACCATCCATGGATGGGATTACAAAAAAGAAACCAAACGCCATCAACACATAACCCAGTATCAGTCTTAACTAAACCTAACAGCATTCAACAAACCCAAACAAATTTCATATTTATCAAGCACGTGCAACATCAAGAGCCTACCCTCAAGCTGCTGCTACTGCTGCTTTACCTATTTCAAAATGTAGCATTCATAGCACAACTTTCTAGTAAAAAAAATACTGTAATCAGGAAGTGCTTGGCTTAGGTACTGTCAAAGGAGTATGTTACTTTGTTATAGCCCATTATTCCTTGCTTTCAGTTTCCCTCAAAGGTCTATTTCTACACAATGCTTCTTTTATTAATTGCAAAGGGAAATTGTCTCATATTCCGAATGTGATAGTCAGATAGTCATAAGGGGCTCGATGGTATAGAGCCATGCCTTGTGTCTATACAAATGGAATATAATTATTCCCTTCCATAATTGTTACATTGTAAAAACATAAACGCATAATTTGTAATCATCACGAGCCTTTAGTAATCAGACACACAGAGAAGATAATGGATGACAAATAATGGATCATAATTGTGAACTAGATTATAAAATAATCCAACTTAAACCAAAATCCAGATTTCCAAGACAGTGCACAATAGGAGTAGATTTGAGCTTAGGGGATAGTCAAAAATAAGATAAGAACATGACTGACACAAAACGAAAACGATAACAATATGAAAAAGGAAAGTCTTAACTGTATGATCCACATATCCTAAGGCAGGATTGGCTTAGTCGCCGCCGGCCTTGTTGTAGACATAAGTTAGCCCGCACTTACCACAATAGTGCCTGTCAAAATGGTTCGCCATGAAGGTTCCCGCACCGCACTCATTGTTAGGGCACTCCTTCCTCAGCCGCTGAACCTTTCCAGAATCGTCCACCTTGTAGAACTGAAGGACCGCGAGCTTCACCTTCTTCTTCTTGTGCTTGATTTTCTTGGGCTTTGTGTACGTCTTCTTCTTGCGCTTCTTGGCGCCACCGCGGAGCCGCAGGACCAGGTGGAGCGTCGATTCCTTCTGGATGTTGTAGTCGGCCAGCGTGCGCCCATCCTCCAGCTGCTTCCCGGCGAAAATCAGACGCTGCTGGTCCGGGGGAATTCCTTCCTTGTCCTGGATCTTGGCCTTGACGTTGTCGATTGTGTCGGAGGACTCAACCTCAAGAGTAATGGTTTTACCCGTGAGGGTTTTGACGAAGATCTGCATGGTGGCGGCGGATAACAGCCGCAGCTAGGGTTTGGCGGTTCTACTGGGAGAGGGGAAGGGGGAAATGGTTATGTTATGGGGAAGGTACGATTTAAATAGGGCTAGGGCATCTGTGGGCTTTGCGAAATGCGGCCACTTGGGCCGTGGATTTGTATTTCTGGGTGACCTGTTACACAATGCACATGTTCATATCCATCTAGTATTTATTTATCGGGACAATTTCTTTCCCCATATGAGTTTGAACATTTAAAAAAAAAAAAAATTGGGTGAAAACTTTTGTTTAGGGTTTAAGCTTGAACATAATTTTAGGCTCGAACTTCTTAATAAACGAATATGAACAAGACTTGAACCCTTAATGAGCCGAGCTCAAAACAATAAGTTCTAAAGTGAGTGCATCATTCATAAACTCAGGGAGCAGATGGTAAAATTTTTAAATTCTATATTTGCAAATTTCAAAATACTAATGGATTTTTCAATATTTTATCCCATTTTTATTATATAGAATCAATTTGGGATGGGAACTTGTCTTTCAATCCTAAGGTTGAAGGGTCGATTCTCCACCGGAAAAATATGACAATTGCACAAATCACAATTAGAGTAGCAAACGAAATAGGCCCTAAATGAAATAAAAATTTTCATTATTTTATCAAATATGGCAATGACAACCAATGTGACATGGTATATCTCGTAACGCAAAAAAAAAAAAAAAAATGACAATTGCACAAATCACAATTAGATTTGTATCCATATTCATCTATTTTTATTCCCCTTGTGCAAGTAAAAGAAAATTTTGGTTTATAATCCCACTAATTTATGTGTATTTTTAATTTTACTGATGTGGCAATAATTAGAATATTTAAGTGGCCCTAAATGACTTGTTTGGAGGTACGGTGCCACGGCAATAATATAGGTTTCATTATCCATCACAAAAGGGCAATGGCAATAATATAGGTTTCATTATACTGTATACTTCATCACAATGGGCAATGGCTTCATTCCCAGTGCGAAAGACAGTCCTGTTGATGTTAAGCTTTTTATTAGTAGTATCCTCTAAAAACATTTCCAGGGAATAAAAGTCCAGAGGAACAAAAAGGTTAACAACTCCTTAATATCAGGTTCTGCAGGGACGGCAATTAGTCATACATTTGCACCGCCATCCGCCAGGCAACGACAGTGGTTAGCCCTGATGCTCCCTCCCTCCGGTGCATTCTGTATCAGGAACAACACATTGTTCTGAGCAAAGCAGAACTATGGCAGTTGCATAAACTGAACCTGCATCACATGGGGAGTAAACTTCACTACTTTTAAGACACCATGCATTCGGCCAAGACATATATAGTGCATGTGGATCAGTTTTTGTTCCTGGAACGACTAGAAAGACTCCTAATCTGATGCCAAGACCCAAAAAGACAGTGGTTGGGCCTGTCAGACAAAAGATGCCAATGGCTTAAATGAAGGCAGAGTCAAATGGAAGAATTGTAGAAGAGCTATTGGAAGATGTTGAAACGTTCTCAAAGGATGGACAAGGTAATGCCAAGACTCAAGGGTCATCGAAACCTATGGTCGACAAATCAGTACAATTAAAGCACATACAAGGAACTGGTGGCCAAATTATGTAAGCTAAGGAAGAAACCTCAAAAAGTTTCATAGAATCTGCCTTGGTGATGGATCTGTTAAAGCACTCATGAATTATATTATTAGCTCTACAACTCTCTCATCGAATGCTGATAAGTGTTGAATGAATAAGCTCCTAACAAGTTTCAATTCCCTCTACCTTTTATAACCGACCACTAACATACATAGCAATAGAAAACAGCAACTATGTGTATATAATAGCTGATGCTCCAGAACAAAGGGTTAAGGAACTTGTTATTGCATAAATCATTTACAATAACCTAGATTCTTTTTCATATACATGTACTGGTGGGCAGTTAGGGTGCCATGAATTCATATTAAAGTAAGATAGGTTGCCACGAACTGCAAGAGATAATATCAGTAGTGGTTTAGACAATTGACTACACAGCCAAACGTCTTCTCACTACTATAGCACATGTAGAGGAACCCATCTTCGTCCTTGTACGAGTCATACACTGTCTCGACCAAACTTGCTGCACCAAAGAAAACAAGGAGGAGAAATTGTTGAAGGGAAAATGTGTAAGTAAACTACAAACAACACTACCAACTATGTAAGTGCACATTTAAATATAAAGATTTATTTGTGAATTAAAGATGCAATCTTACATGTTTGTGGCAATGTATCCTTCACAAATACAAATAGAGCTTTCCCCGGAGCAAGGTGGAGCCTGCCACTCAGGATGTGGATAAATTGGCCAACAGACATGTCGCGTGGTACCAGGAATCTGTTGGGAAAATCACACGATCACATAGCCAAAGAAAATTTGTGAACCACTATGGCCCGACAACTCATCTCATTAATTTTCATCGTCAAACAACGATGCCACATCTTTAAACTAAACTACTCCGAAAATCACAAGCCTTAGGCTTAGAATATTATGTAAGAGGAAACTGTCACTGAGTCGACTTAAATGCAAAGAATAATGCACAGACGAGAGAGATGATCTACAACTCGGAAAAGAACAATTAGATGCAGCACAACCAGCACTCTTAATGCAAAGCTAAGAAAATCCCAACTTCATGGAAGCACTAATAAAATGAAAATTTGATGGATGATCCGCAGGCTGAAAAGCAGGGTCCACAGAAAGGCAATTGGCAGCTACAACCACTACCACAAAGTAAAAAAGATATGAGCACGACTCACTTCTTCTTCTCCATTTCGGGAAGATCAGATTTTGAATATCTTTCAGCAACAACCTGCAATAGCCCCAACAAGCAGACATAACGTGCCAAGCTAAATTTCAAAGGCATAACCTAATTACCTAAAATAAACAAGTTAGCCAATGTTCGTTTCCTCTCCAATCTAACAAACAGTCAATTGAATTGTGGAGAAGTAAGGGCTTACAGGGACTCGATCTGGGTATTTGGCGATGATGTCTTGCGACTCCTGCAATCTTTCTCCTATAATTTTGTACTATTATTAGTTCAATCATCATTCTTTATCAACAAACAAAGAGATACTTGCGATTTACCCTAGGGAGGAGAAGGGAAGGGACGAACCCAAAGAAAATTCTTCCTTGAAAGGCTGGGTTTTGGACCCGCCCATCTTCGATTCTTCTTCGATCGCTACTCTCAGCAATTCCTCCCAGAGATTTTTAAAGGATTGGCTTCTTCCGAGGTTGAAAGAAGAGAGAAGAGACGTGTATGGTTATCGTATATGATCAGACTTTCAGATTTTCAAGCAATCCTAATGCAAAGAAATATCTTAAATAAAAGTTATTAAAATTTATTCAACAAGCGGGGATAGCTCAGTTGGGAGAGCGTCAGACTGAAGATCTGAAGGTCGCGTGTTCGATCCACGCTCACCGCATTAAAATTTTTTATTTTCGGAAATTTTTTTGGCCATCCTTCCTCCGTGCTAAACCCTAAACTAAACCTTAAAACAATTGACACTGACACGGCAGATTTCAGTCCGTGGCCGAGACCTCTTCTCTACCGGCAGAAATTCCTACGGCAGTCATGAGCGCGACGGCCCAGCAGCAGAGCCACTGGCGTCTCCGGCGCGGGCATTATCTCGGAGAAATCTCAGCTCTCTGTTTTCTCCATCTTCCCTCTCACCTATCTTCACTCCCTCTTCTTCTCGCAGGTTTTTTTTTTCATTACCTACCTTAATGTCCAAGATGTATCTTTCGAATTTCCCCGTGCTCTTTTGATTTTCAAGTAATTTGTTAATTCTCTCTTCACAGGAACTGGTTCGCAGATTTTGGTGTATGATTTGCTGACGGGTAAGAGAGTAAGGTCGTTTCAAGTCTTTGAAGGGATTCGCGTTCATGGGCTTTCCTTGGAGAATTCCCACCAGCATTTACCGGGTTTCCTTGGTTTTCGGCTTGTTGTCTATGGAGAAAGGAGGGTGAAGCTTTTTAACTTGCAACTTCAACCGGGCATTGGAGATGGAACTTTTCTAGATATGGATTTGACTCTTGTTTGCTCGCTACCGAATTTTGGTCATTGGGTGTTGGACGTTTCCTTCTTGAAGGTGTGAACGTTTATATAATATTCTACTTTGATATTAGCTTTGCTGCTAGGATTCAGCTGAGGTGGGATTGATTTGTTTAATCTTTTCTTTGTTCTTTCTGAATCTTGAATTGTAGTCGGGTGGTGCAACTTCAACTGAGGATGAATGTTTTCTTGCCATTGGATGTAGCGACAATTCTGTATACTTCTGGGATATTTTGAGACATAATATGTTTTCTAAAGTAATGTGCACAGGTAGATTTGTTTCTTATCTGCCGATCCTTTAGCCTTCAAGATATGTTTTATGTATTTTCTAGCCTAGAGTCATCAACAACAAGAAGGCTAATAACTGTGATTGCAAGTAAAATAGATTACTAGGTGATCGCAAAACAGAAAATGTACAGGAGCTACTATATTCTTTATTTTGATGCAGTTATTATTTTATTTTTTCTTTTGAAAACAAATTTTAGTGTCTTGTTAAGTTCACTATATATACGGCCTCTCTTGGTTTTTTATTTTTTAATTTAATTTTATTTTGTTTCATTTTTCATTTTTATTTTTCTGGCTACACAAATTCTTTAAGTCAAATTAGTTCACTATGTTCTTCATAAACTGTGGAAGTCGCTACTGCCTACTGGTCTTATAGTTATCTCCCAAGCTTTAATAATATTTTTCTTTAATAGAGAGGTGCCTATTGTATTCCATGAGGATGTTTGGAAGTGAAATTGAATCTCTCCGCATTGCATCTGGCACCATCTTCAATGAGGTAACATTCATTTTCATTGGTCATTTCCCCCATCGTTTATATGCACAATATTTGCCCTGATTCATGAGTGTTCTTGACAGATACCAGTTATGCCACTTGTACATGCCACAATTGCTCTGGATTGTGTGTATTCTTGATAGAGTGTAGTTATGTTACCCTTAAGTATGTTCGAACATCAATATTGTTTGTCTATGTCTGCTTAATAGTAATGATGTGCTGAATGCAAATCTGTATTTTTCTTTATGCAGTACTTGTTTTCTTTGTGGTGTTCTCTTTTTCTCATTTCTCAAGCAAAACCCCCAGTAATTGTATTGTTTCTATTATCCATTTTTTGTGATCTTGCATAGCATAAAAGCATCCAATTTAGCCTCATATATATACTGAAAATTGATACTTCTTTGACGAGACCAGTAACTTCCTGTTTGGTTGGGTTTGCAGATTGTTGTCTGGAAAGTGGTTTTTCAGAACAATACTGCAAGCATTAGAGGCCATGAAGAAGACTGCAAATTGCCAGCTAATGGTGGGGATGCCCTTCCCCACTCCAATTACAAGGATGCTCTTGAATGTAGGCTTGTTGGACATGAAGGTTCAATTTTCCGCATTGCATGGTTCTCTAATGGAATGAAACTTGTCTCTGTTTCTGATGATCGTAGGTAGGTTATATTATTTTATTCATATATTCTTAATGGACTTAAGAACCATGAATTGATTACATAGATTTTTAATTCTGTTGTATACATTTTCTTGCTTTATTTAGTGTTCGCATCTGGGAAGTTCATACTAAGAAAGAAATTTCATGCGAGGCTAAACAAGATGGGATTGGTCATTTTTCAGGTCCTGTTTTGTTTGGACACAATGCCAGAATTTGGGATTGCTGTATTTTTGACTCTGTAAGCTTGCACTTATATATATATATATATCCATATATTGCTTTTTGTGTGTATTCTAGTTGTATGCATCTCCCATGATGATAACGTGGGCAACATTTTCTCTCTCTCCATTGATGTCCTGTTCTCTCTGCATTGAATGCCTTATTTCTCAAATGGCTCGATGATGTTTTTCTTATCTCTACCCCGGAAGATAAATTGGGCGGTTAATGATTTATGGCTTACAAATGTCTTTATATAGTCTAGAAATAGAATTTCTTTCCAAAAGCAATTTTTTTATTGCAGGTGTCTAGTTGTGGCACTACGAGGCCATGTGCCTTTATTTTGACATTGAAAACATTTACTCAAGCTCTGTCAAAAATTCTTTATTCCCTTTTATTTGTGAAGTTTGAGGATGTAATTTCTTGGTTTCAGATATATTTCATCTACCGAAAATTGTACATATTTTGTATTCTGATTTTGTCGACCGTTGATTTCAACTTCAGATGATCATCACTGCTGGTGAGGACTGTACATGCCGTGCGTGGGATCATGATGGCAGAGAACTTAATGGGATCAAGGAACACATGTAAGATGCCCTAAATTTTCATTTATTAGTATTCCATTTAAAGTTCATTTATTAGTATTTCAATTTTCAACCAATTTTCTGTAGTTCTCTAGAATCGGCTTTCACAAGTGCTCTACTACTTTTGCAGTGGAAGAGGAGTCTGGCGATGTTTGTATGATCCAAGCTCTTCGATTCTTGTCACTGCTGGTTTTGATTCTGCAATAAAGGTTCACCAACTTTATACGTGTGCTAAGGGATCAGAGCAAACTATTGCATCACAAGATGCCAGTGTCGGAGAGGAAGTGTTTTCTCTTTCCCTACCCAATTTGTCTGCGCAAAGTGGGCTGAGGGACAGGTGTATTTGCATGAATAGTATAAATTCATTTACAGTTTTCTGTATGTGTTCAAGATTCCTAGTTTCAATTGTATTCAATGTACTAAAGGGTTATATACATTGACGCCTTGCTCATATTCGCTATATCTATCAATCAACAATGAATAGATCAAGAGTTTCATTAGGGTGAATATTTAGGCTCCATTTATTGGATGGAAGTACAACCTTAAATAAGGAAAAGATATATACAAATCCTAACATCATATGAATATCATTCTGCTATTAGCAAAATACTATGAACTACTAGATCTAAAATTGTAATACCAAATGTAATCCTAGCATAAATAGCCTGATAGTAGCACTGCCCATGAAATTGAGAATGGGGATTAGTGTTCCACTTGTTCAAAAAATGATACACAATGCCAACTGGAAATTTTCTTTTGATTGTGATTGTGGCTGTGTCAATAATTTTCATGGATAAAAACCTTAAACAACAGAACCTGGCACTAGAGTATTGTGGTGTTGACAACAGGACAGTGCACAATGTTTTCATAATCATAGCGAGTCAAGATCATTTGCTGAAGTTGTTGCAGGGGTAGTTTCCTTCTGAACCTTTTTATAAGCACACTTTACCTATTCAGGTTTAAAAGTCTTAGTCCTATGATTTAGATGTATTATGGTGAAGTTTCCTTTCCAAACTTAGTGGAAACACATTTTCTTTTTGTTTCTTCAAAAGTGGGTGCACCTGCACAAGAACAACAGCTGTGACCTCCCCCTCCTATCAGGATCTAAAAACATATGCTTTGGCTAAGATTTTGATTTTTGGTATGCTGTAAGATGGTCAATGCAGACAGATTTTGCTGCACAGTAAGATTTTGGGAAGTATGCATGAATCCCCACCATCAATCACTTGTCAAAAGGTGTTTCAAGAGCAAAGGCATATGAAAAAAATGCATGCCTGCTCTCAAGGGGGCATATTGTATTCAATAAGAATCTACTGTGTACCAGCATGACCTAATACTAATGTTGAGATCATGACTACCCTACTTTCATCAATTATCATTTATTCATGCATACTATAGTTATTGTGATTTTAAAGAAACTGAATGAATTCAATTTCAATGAAGTGGATGAGGCATTCAGCAGTCCACTGACTCAGGCTATTTATTTACACTGGAATAACTGGGTGCAAGGGAAATCTTTATGTTGGTTCCTTTTTTCTTGTCTATTAATGTAGGTCTGAAATATATATTTGTGGTAAAGTACAACATAATCAATTAATATTTATGTTACTGCCATTCTGTTCTTCCCTCATGCATCAGTTTTTCTCATCTCTTAAATTTTCCTTCTTTCAGCAAAAGTGAGTATGTTCGCTGCTTGCATTTTGCACGTGAAGATTCCCTTTATGTTGCTACAAACAATGGTTACGTATACCATGCTAGCCTGTATAACGGTGGTGCTGTTAAGTGGGCTGAATTGGGGCGCATCAGTGAGGAATCACCAATAATTTGTATGGACTTAATATCAAAATGCTCTAACACTGGTGGTGGATTTGAAGATTGGATTGCTGTTGGAGATGGTAAAGGGATCATGACAATCATCCAAGCTGTAGGAGCAGGCCGGAGCCGGGAAGTTGAATTTACAGTCACCTGGCCTGCTGAAAAGGAGAGGCATCTTTTGGGCACATTTTGGTGCAAATCATTAGAAAATAGGTACACTTTCATTTCAAAGCAGCATTTGGTGCTATTAATTGTATCCACATGTCTAGTTGTTTTTTGTTGTTTGATTTTTAAATGTTTCTTTACTGGGGGTGGATTAGGAAGCTGCACATTGGGGAACTTGGTGAAGGAATATGTTCTAGATAAATCAAACTCAGAAGCATAATATCTATATGCCCACTTGCCATTATAAAAAATAGTTCAGTAATTGAATTAATAATGTTCTCCCTGTTTCGCAAAAGACAGATCAGCTGAAGCTAATCTCATGTTAGTATTATCAGTAGGGAACTTGTGGCTCCACTAATAGTATAAAACTATAAATATAAAACATGTTCATCTTCAATATATTTGAAACTGGTAAATATGCTTTTCTTTTAATATTTGCTTGCAGATTTATCTTTACTGCTGATCCTGGTGGTAGATTGAAGCTTTGGGAGTTGAAACAAAATTTGTCTTCTGACTCTGTGATTGCTGAAGGAGGTTATGGCATGTTTTTAATTGCAGAATATGCTTCATGTTTTGGATTGCGGATAATGTGTGTGGATGCGTCATTTGACGAAGAGGTATAACCGCAGTGCGTACATGCTGTGTATGCAATTATTATAATGATGCAATGAGCATGTTCGTTCTGTACTACAGAAAAATATCTAAAAAAACTTGAAACTAAATTCTAATGTGTACCTTTCCTTTTCTTAATTACCAAATGGCATGATAAGTTTGTCCCATGGGGAAGAATGATAATATGATCTTTATTTGTCTACAGCTGATTGTGTGCGGGGATATTCGTGGTAATCTACTACTATTTTCTATGCCAAGAGGTCTACTCTGTGGTGCTTCTGTTGCTGCGGAGGTGAAAACATCTCCGTTAAATTATTTTAAAGGTGCCCATGGAATATCAAGTGTGAGCAGTGTTTCTATCTTTAGCCTGTCATCTGTTGAAGTTGAGATATGCTCGGTATGATCTAATTCTGAATTTACTCGTTGGATTTAAAATAAAATTTCAATTTGCATCCCCTTAAAATAGCATATCTTTAATGAAACCACATTTGAGACTGTTAACAATTACTCCCTCCATCCCATTACAAATGTCCTACTTACTATTTTTTGATGTCCCATTACAAATGTCTTCTTTCTATAAATAGAAATAATTTTCTCCACCAACAACTATGTGGGCCCTATCATATACTCACAAATTAACTCTACCTTAATTCCCGTGCCCAACAGTAACAAGACACTTGAGGTGGGACGGAGGGAGTATAATATATGCTCCTCTAATATATATATATATATACACACACACATATATATCTACTATATAGTATTTCCTATGTAGCAAATGTAATAGCTTGGAACAGTAAATTTTTAAATGTAACATCTCTCTCATCTGCAGACTGGGGCCGATGGATGCATATGTTACTTAAAGCATGATAGAGTTCTGCTTAACCTGAGGTTTGTTGGGATGAAGCAAGTAAAAGAATTAAGTGCAATTCGATCAATTTACACCAATCGTGAGCAATTTTATGATTCTGCTGTTGGAAGCTACGCAGTTGGTTTTTCCTCTGAAAATTTCATGATATGGAATTTAACTTCAGGAACAAAGGTATGTTTGCGATGTGAATCCTAATGTATCAAATAAAATTTGCTAATCACAATGATAGTTCAATTAATGTTCACAATTTTAAGATTATGTTCTAAATAAATAAATATGTTTTCCCGGAACTGGAGGTCCTATTTATCTCAATTAACCAATTATTTTTGTTGGACATGACGGATTTTCATTGTTATCTTATGCATTTTTGTGGTAAAGGTGCTACAAATTACATGTGGTGGCTGGCGGCGTCCCCATTCATATTATCTTGGTGAATTTCCAGAGATGAACAACTGCTTTTCTTTTGTTAAGGTATACTCTCCAGTTATCATTAATGCAGGTGTCATTTTTATTCTCTTGTTTGTATTGTTAATTTATTCTGATGATCTATGCGAAGGGTTTATTTTATGAGGAAATTTATTCATGGTGTCTGCTTTGATGTGAATGAGATAACTATCTCAAGGCCATGCTCAACATGAATAAGTATGGTACATCATTCAGGATCTCATAGATCTTTGAAGCAATTAATGCCCCTGTTTTGTGCTGTATCAATCATACAAGGGCAAATTTATTCAAATTTCAATTCTTTTATTTGGGTAAGAGATTCAATGCTTAGACAGCTGAATAGTTACCATGTTGGGCCATGACTTTGTGATTGTGAAACCTGAGCTTGTTTTTGTCCACATGTTGCCTTAAAAGCATTATTGACTTATTTTGATATCCTAAAACTATCTTCTTTTGAAGGTGTACTTAGTTGGAAACTTAGGTGCAAATCATCTGTTTATATTTGTCATCATAACATTTTTATTTATGCAATTTTGGGTTTTACTAGTCAAAGATACAGTAACATGCAATGCTTTGTCCCTTCTGACAGGACAATGTCATACATATTCATCGGCACTGGATGCTGGGAAAGGATAGGCAGATATATCCTCGAAATCTGCATTTGCAATTTCATGGGCGGGAGATACATTCCTTGTGTTTTATTCATGAACATTCAACTCGTTATTCATGTGCAGATCAGGTGTTGGCTTCTGAATCTAGTTGGATTGCGACTGGATGTGAGGATGGATCTGTGCGGTTGACTAGGTTTTTCTCTTCGTAACTTTATTAGGCATAAAGCTTCTACTTCAGACTTTTCACATAAGCTGGGATGGTTTGGCTCGAATCACTTAAATTTTCCATTAATTTTCAGGTATGATTTAGGCACGGGGAATTGGTCATCTTCCCAGTATCTTGGAGAACATGTGGGTGGATCGGCTGTGCGATCATTATGCTCGGTGTCAAAGATACATATGTATATACCTGATTTGATTGGCACAACAAATGTAGAGTGCGAACAAAATGACCTCCCATTGGATGAAAACCCTTCCATATTAGTATCTGTTGGTGCAAAAAGGGTTGTTACTGCATGGAAACAAATAGTTCAAGCGAGCAACCGGAAGTTGGGTAGTCTCGACAGCAAGTTGGACCAGAAGAATGGAAATGGCTTGATTGTTTCATCCTCAGCAACTGAACCTTCATTCTCCTTCCAGTGGCTGGCAACTGATATGCCATTGAAACATAATAGTTATGTGAAAAAAAACAACACCAAGATGTCTATTGAGACAGCTGGTCATCTTAGCACATCTGACGGTAGTTCCTATAAACTGCCTGATTCAACAACGTACAGGAATTTTGAACCCAGCCTTCTAGAAGACAATCATGAAAATGATTGGAGATACCTAGATGTTACTGCTTTCACTGTTAAAGTGTCTGGGTCCAGGTTTGTTCAAGTGACAACTAGTTGTTATCATCATTTTTTTTTCACACTCCTTATTACTTACTTCATTTTGTCTGCTTGAGTTATTATTCATTTGTCGAAGTGTTCTTTAGCAGAATATCGACCTGCTTTACTATTGTTGCTTGTTCAGATGCTACAGTTACAGCAAGAGCTCTTGTGTTGCCTTATCGGCTATGGTGCGTGTTGGGTCACCCAAAATTTAATTTTAAAAGAAGTTTAACTCTCACCTCCTTGAACATTCTTTTCTCCAAATTCTGGGGAAACACACACGCACACCTCTTTGTATATATATACATTTATTCTCCTTACTTAATGCCTATCTCAATATATGTCAGGTTTGATGTTGCCTTCTTGCACCCCATATCATCACCTGTGCTGTCTTTGCAGCATGTTGTTATTCCTAAGCTCCTTCCATCTAAAGGTTGGTCTAGATTCTAGATAAAGAATGAATACATGTTAAAAGGAATTCCGATATGGTGATGCACACTTGCCTTTTTGTTTTATTGAATTGTTTACTTTCTATTAGTGTACATTTTCCCTGTTATTGGTCTGCTTGCTTCTGAGGACTAGTTTTAATAATTCTTCTGAACATGTATGAGTGCCATAGTCTCAATTTTTCTACTTCAAGATTTTGTGTGTGGGAGTATTTTAATTCTACTTGATGATTGCATGTGTGGGAATGTTTGTTTTAATTCCAACTGTATAATGCATGTTGGGTTCACAGTGTCTATTTCATGTTACCAATTTAAATTTATGTTTGGGGAGCTTTTGTTTTATCTTACTGTTTTGTCGCGCCTGTGATGCTTAGACTCTAATTCGGGTGTCCGACTTGGGTATGGATTTGAGTGTCGGATTTGTCAGGTTCTATCCATCTGGACTTGGGGAAATATTTTTGAAGGGTCTAATTTTAAATTTGGACTCGGGTATTTCTGAAATTATTTCTTGTTTTTGAGTGATTTATTTTCCTGTATTTAAGTATTTAGGCCACGGGGCATGTTTATAATAGAATAGGATGGAAGGGTAAAATGTTTCTCTACATTTAAGGGCATTTTTACTTTGTAGGATAGGATTGATTAGTTAATTACGCAAATGGTGGATAAAAATTCTCACGTGACTTTTTATCCATTATTTTAGCATAATTATAATGCCCCATTGATTAATCAAAGGCCCCAATAATTCAAACTAAACATTTGATTTGCATTGTTCACTGTTTGTCGAATGACAGAATGGGGAGTGCATACTGCTCCATTGGATTAGTTGTGGCTTGTGTGGAGTATCCGAGTATGCCTTCTCATAGTTGCAATGGCGCAAAGTTGTGGATTTTGTGGTTCAATTCGAACTTGGACCTGTAACGTGTTTGTCATGCGTTGTAAGTAACATTAGGGGAAGTGTTTGGAAAGCGAAATTAGCTATCTTTGAATTACTATGTTAGTAGTTCTATTCTTCAAGTTAAAGTTTCTACTTTCTAGTACTAAGAGTTTTGAGTTGGTCAGTGCTCTATATATAGTTATCTAATTTATACTAGGATACATTAACGTCAGTTTCCAACTTGATAAATGTGAAGCAGGGAAGGCAGGTATTCTGAGGTTTAGGCTTTTTAAGAAAATGGTGCGGTCTGTGAATGTGAGATGTGGAATGATTAATTTTTCTTAATAGAACAGAGAATGAGCACACAAATGCAATTTCAGACTTATGCTAAAACAATTTTTTGGTGGTGGCATGATGCTGTTGAGAAACTGATGATTGCGGCCTGTGACATTTATGGTCAACCAATAAAATAACACATAGTAGTATTTCGCTGTAACAGTCCTTACCAAGTGTTTATGGTTCTTTCTTTTGGATCAATATATTTAATTAGACCCTATGTTTTATGGTTTGTGTTGTTTTTAATTTTACCTACTCTTGGAGATTTTCAATATAGGTATTTTTCCGTGTATTCTTTGTTCTGAAGTTTTCTTGTTTCTGACGATGCCTCATTCCAGGGAAGAAACAAGTAGGAAGTCTTTATGTGGTAATTGCAGGAACTACCGATGGAAGTATTGCAATCTGGGATCTGACAGAATGTGTTGAAAACTTTATGAAGCAAATATTAGGGCTACAAATGGAGTTCATGGAACTCCAAAAACGACCACGAACTGGTAGAGGAAGTCAGGGTGGTCGATGGTGGCGATCCATTGACAGTCATAACGCAAAAAATAAACGAGAGCATTGCACTTTGACAGAAAAGGATAAAAATGATTTAGCCTTTGTCAGAACACAATCCCATAATAAAATAGAGAACCATGCAGTTGTATCATCTGAAATATCTAGTGCCAATCAGAGTTGCACTCGTGTTATATTTCAAGAAAACGATCAGGCTGAATCTGTTTCAGAACAAAAACGAGACAATAAATCATCAGAACCAGTGGGACTGGAAGCTGTATGTGTACTAGATGGTGTCCATCAGTCTGGGGTCAATTGCCTCTACGTCTCTGATATTGAGAAGCTTAAACTTTCTGACTCCAGTGAACTGTCATTCTATGTTGTAAGCGGGGGTGATGATCAGACAATTAATTGCTTTAGATGTGATTTGGAAGTGTTCCTGACTGGGAGAATACCCAGGGTATAGTGACAATTAACTGCACCACATTGGCAGTGGGAATGAACAATGAAAAGCAGCGTTGTCTGATTCAAAACCACCAGATGCAGTTTTTATATGTGGATAAGATTGTATCAGCTCACTGCTCAGCTGTTAAAGGTACCTTTTCAATAAATGTTCAATCATTGTGTGTTTTTGTGTGTGTTTAACCTCTCTGCATAAATCAAGAATGATCATCAGTTATTAATGATCAACGTTCAGGTGCTCTGTATCTTTTCTATTTCTTTCTGGTAGTGAGGTTTGTTCTGTAAAATCTGTCAGATGTGTTGCATTAAAATGTGTCTCTGTTTGTTTGATGCATGTTAATTTGAAGATGTTTTATTGTGGTAAGAGATGCGTTGTTACTGCTTTTGTATTCATAAATGGTGATTTGAATTTCTCATTCAATATGTATTACATGCATTAGATACCTAGCTTGTGATTATCTAAGGACTAGATGTTGGAAGCAACAAATCTTTATTTTTTGTTATTTTTCTGATGAAAGGTATATGGACGGATGGGGTCTGGGTTTTTTCTGTTGGTCTTGATCAACGCATCCGTTGTTGGAACCTTAATCAAGGGAAACTATGTGAGTATGCACATTTAATCATTAGTGTGCCAGAGCCTGAAACATTGGATGTTAAAATCTGTGGCAGGTGAGTAAAATCTTTATTTTTTCTTATGTTTTAGCATTGAATCCCTCATCTGTCATCTCTCTTCTGTGACGTTGTTGCCTGGCCGGTCTTCTGATAGTGTATATGTTATATGTTATTTCAATCCAGAAATCATTATCAGATAGCAGTTGCTGGAAGGGGGATGCAGATGATTGTATTTTGCCCGGAAAATGCGACAAGTAGTGTTGGCTAAGTGACTGACTTGTATCCACAACAAATAATCTTATGGTGGTTTACTTTATAATCATATGTAATACTAGCATAGATTCTATAGTCGTGCTTTACTGGTTGGAATTACTAATGCAGTGCAGCAGAGCCACTGTCCAGACTCTAGAAGCATCCAACCGTTAATGGAGCGAATTACTAATTGCATAAATTTTACAAACTGCTGAAATTTTGATTGGACAAATGCAACATTAATTGCATGATAACATTCAAAGGGCTGCGTGGGTCTGCTTAAGTTAAAAATTTAAAAACATTAACTTCATATACCAGCATTGTGAAAATAACATTGAGGAGGCTTATAATAAATTTCAATTTCATTATCAAGTCGCAACATTGTTTGATGCATGGTTGCTTAAACAATGAACCCTCAATTTAACAAGCATGTGGGAATGTAACATAAATAGTTTCACTGCAGGGTGCAATGGTGCAATCCTATTGTCAAAAACATGCTCCAAATTTTGGCACCTGTTTAAAGCTATACATATATATTAAGTTTGGTTTGGAGCGATTGGGCCCCAAACCGTGGGGATCGGAAGACATCAAAGAACACCTATAGATCGTTAATTCTAGGACAATGATTGAGTGGTGACATAGTCCGTGCCTCTTCTTTGGCTCATCCGTTGTTAAAGAATAAGCCACGATTGGACCCAGACTGTGGTTGCGACCGTGTTAGTTTGCAAAGTACAGATGGTTCATTACTACTGTGGCATTCCGGCCATCAAACTAAAAACATGACCATCCTATGCTATCCCCTTACCTTAATCAACTACCTTTGTGTTTCCAAATTAAATAATGCCTCAATTCCAAGCTCCCAACTCACTTCAATCAACATCTACATGCAAAATTTTCATTTCCTATCAAACTCCTGCATTATCATTACATAATCGCGATTTGAAGTTGGGAGGAATACCACCCATCTTTATTCATACATGGTCACATTTCTTTCTTCCTTAATTCTTACACACCATGTTTAATTCCAGTTCCATTGAGTGAGCCAAAATTTCCATAAGTGCAGTATTGAAAACGTTTGCAGTTCCAATATCCATTTTGGCTAAACATACAGATGGCAACGTGGATGGACTCATCTACACATAATACTACATTCATGATTTTAACAATTTAATGCAATTAATATCGCAATCCTTCGCACAGGATTTTGTACGTATTTCACAAAAGCAATTTAAAAAAAAAAAACAATTAATATTTGGGTTTTTAAGTAGTGGCAGAACATATTTGTACGTATTTCACAAAAGCAATTTCAGAAAAGTAATTTGCTCTTTCATTTCCTATGCCTTTAACTGATTTATTTTTATTCTTTCTCGATCCTTTAAAAATCCCCATATTACTCTACTATTCCATAGTACTCCATTACATTAGTACCTCTCAAAGCACTTAAATTTGTTTGTTTTTCTTTTTTTCCTTTGTCTTTTGTGATGTTTAAGTGGTGGCAGAATATATGCATGTAAATAGTAACAAGTCAATAAAACATACTCCTACTACGAGAGCAATGAAAGAGTGGAAAAAAGAGGGGTTTTCTTCTTTTTATCCCTTCTTTTTTAATTAGAAAGGAAAAATGTTTGTGAGAGAAAATACAACAAATTAAATTAAACCGAGAGACTAGAAATACATGTGGCTATAAAAACTGCAATAGCGTGGATATTGCGAAACAACAGCAGCTAGTATCAATAATGCTCTGACATTGAATGAATGGCTGCAACAAAGCCAAAGAACAACCCCTATAACAAAAAACAGAAAAGAAAATTTGATTCGCATTGAATCCCTCATCTGTCATCTCTAATCTGTGATGTTGTTGCCTGACCAGTCTTCTGATAATGTATATGTTATATGTTACTTCAATCCAAAAATCATTATCAGACAGCAGTTGTTGGAAGGGGGATGCAGATGATTGTATTTTGCCCGGAAAATGAAACATGTTGGCTAAGTGACTGACTTGTATCCACAACAAATCATCTTCTGGTGGTTTACTTTATAGTCATATGTAATACTAGCATAGATTCTATAGTCGTGCTTTACTGGTTTGAATTACTAATGCAGCGCAGCAGAGCCACTGTCCAGACTCCAGAAGCATCCAACAGTTAATGGGGAGCGAATTACAAATTGCATAAATTTTACAAGCCGCTGAAATTTTGATTGGACAAATGCAACTTTAGTTGCATGATAACATTCAAATGGCTGCGTGGGTCTGTCTAAGTTAAAAATTTAAAAACAATAGCTTCATATATACCAGCATTGTAAAATTAACGTTGTACATCGTTGTTGTATTATCTATCCTGACGCCGTCAAATCTATCACATGGAAAGAATTCAGTGCAAAGAACACTATAGTATATTGGCTGGGGTTGGGAAGGATTGTGAAGGGCATTGGTATCCCATTCCTCTGAGAATCCTCAAATGTCATATTCTTGGCTCTCGTAATATATACAGTATATTTCTGAAAGGATGTCATTCAATCCTCCGTAGTCTACACCCGTCTCCCGGCATTGAGGAGGCTTATAATAAATTTGAATTCCATTACCAATTTGATGCATGGTTGATTAAACAATGAACCCTCAATTTAACAAGCATGCAGGTATGCGACATAAATAGTCTAACTGCATGGTACAATGGTGCAATCCTATTGTTAAAAAAATGCTCCAAATTTTGGGACTTGTTTAAAGCTATACATATATATTAAGTTTGGTTTGGAGCGATTGGGCCCCAAACCGTGGGGATCAGAAGACATCAGAGAACACTTATAGATCCTTAATTCTAGGACAATGGTTGAGTGGTGACACAGTCCGTGCCTCTCCTTTGGCTCATCCGTTGTTAACGAATAAGCCACGATTGGACCCAAACTGTGGTTGCGACCGTGTTAGTTTGCAAAGTGCAGATGGTTCATTATTACTGTGGCATTCCGGCAATCAAACTAAAAACAATGACCACCCTATGCTATCCCCTTACCTTAATCAACTACCTTTGTGCTTCCAAATTAAATAATGCCTCAATTCCAAGCTCCCAACTCACTTCAATCAACACCTACATGCAAATTTTCATTTCGTATCAAACTGCTGCATTATCTTGAAGTTGGGAGGAATATCGCCCATCTTTATTCTTACATGGTCAATTTCTTTCTTTCTTTCTTTCTTTCTTTTTTTTTTCCCTTAATTCTTACACACCATGTTTAATTCCAGACCCTCTTTAAAACCTCTAGTCCCACTCTTTGCTGATCCCAGCCGCAACAATTTTAGAAAAGCAATTTGCTTTTGTGAAATACGTACAAAATCCAGTTCCATTGAGTGAGTCAAAATTTCAATAAGTGCAGTATTGAAAACGTTTGCAGTTCCAATATCCATTTTGGCTAAACATACAGATGGCAACTGGATGGACTCATCTACACATAATACTACATTCATGATTTTAACAATTTAATGCAATTAATATCGCAATCTTTCGCACAAGATTTTGTACGTAATTCACAAAAGCAATTTTTTTAAAAAAAGCAATTAATATTTGGGTTTTAAAGTAGTGGCAGAATACATTTGTACGTATTTCACAAAAGCAATTTCAGAAAAGCAATTTGCTCATTCATTTCCTATGCCTTCAACTTATTCATTTTTATTCTTTCTCGGTCCTTTAAAAATCCCCATATTACTCTACTATTCCATAGTACTCCAGTACATTAGTACCTCTCAGAAAAGCATATAAATTTGTTTGTTTTTCTTTTTTTCCTTTGTCTTTTGTGAAGTTTAAGTGGTGGCAGAATATATACATGGAAATAGTAACAAGTCAATAAAATATACTCCTACTACGAGAGCAATGAAAGAGTGGATAAAAGCGGGGTTTTCTTCTTTTTATCAATTCTTTTTTAATTAGAAAGGAAAAAGGTTTGTGATAGGAGATACAACAAATTAAATTAAACTGAGAGACTAGAAATACATGTGGCTATAAAAACAGCAATAGCGTGGATATTGTAAACACAACAGCAGCTAGTATCAATAATGCTCTGATATTGAATGAATGGCTGCAACAAAGCCAAATAACAACCCTTATAAAAAAAGAAAAAAAAAAGAAAAATTGATTCGCATTGAATCCCACATCTGTCATCTCTCTTTTGTGATGTTGTTGCCTGACCAGTCTTCTGATAGTGTATATGTTATATATTATTTCAATCCAGAAATCATTATCAGATAGCAGTTGCTGGAAGGGGGATGCAGATGCTTATATTTTGCCCGGAAAATGGGATAAGTAGTGTTAGCTAAGTGACCGACTTGTATCCACAACAAATAATCTTCTAGTGGTTTACTTTATAGTCATATGTGATACTAGCATAGATTCTATAGTCGTGCTTTACTGGTTGGAATTACTAATGCAGTGCAGCAGAGCCACTTTCCAGACTCCAGAAGCATCCAACAGTTAATGGGGATCGGATTACCAATTGCATAAATTTTACAAGCCGCTGAAATTTTGATTGGACAAATGCAACTTTAGTTGCATGATACCATTCAAAGGACTGTGTGGGTCTGCCTAAGTTAAAAATTTAAAAATATTAGCTTCATATATACCAGCATTGGGAAATTAATGTTGTACATCGTTGTTGTATTATCTGTCCTGATGCCGTCTTGATTAATTTATCACATGGAAAGAATTCAGTGCAAAGAACACTATAATATATTGGCTGGGGTTGGGAAGGATTGTGAACGGCACTGGTATCCCAATCCTATGAGAATCTTCTAATGTCATATTCTTGGCTCTAGTAATATACACAGTATATTTCTGAAAGGATGTCATTCAATCCTCGGAAGTCTACACCCGTCTCCAGGCATTGAGGAGGCTTATAATAAATTTCAATTTCATTACCAAGTCGCAACATTGTTTGATGCATGGTTGATTAAACAATGAACCCTCAATTTAACATGTATGCAGGTATGTAACATAAATAGTCTAACTGCATGATGCAATGGTGCAATCCTATTGTCAAAAAAATGCTCCAAATTTTGGCACTTGTTTAAAGCTATACATATATATTAAGTTTGGTTTGGAGCAATTGGGCCCCAAACCGTGGGGATCGGAAGACATCAGAGAACACCTATAAATCCTTAATTCTGGGAGAATGGTTGAGTGGTGACACAGTCCGTGTCTCTCCTTTGGCTCATCCGTTGTTAACGAATAAGCCACGATTAGACCCAAACTGTGGTTGCGATTGTGTTAGTTTGCAAAGTGCAGATGGTTCATTACTATTGTGACATTCTGGCCATCAAACTAAAAACAATGACCACCCTATGCTATCTCCTTACCTTAATCAACTACCTTTGTGCTTCCAAATTAAATAATGCCTCAATTCCAAGCTCCCAACTCACTTCAATCAACACCTACATGCAAAATTTTCATTTCCTATCAAACTTCTGCATTATCATTAAATAATCGCCATTTGAAGTTGAGAGGAATACCGCCCATCTTTATTCTTACATGGTCACATTCTTTCTCTTTTTTTTTTTCATTAATTCTTACACACCATGTTTAATTTCAGACCCTCTTTAAAATCTCTAGTCTCACTCTTTGCTGATCCCAGCCGCAACAATTTCAGAAAAGCAATTTGCTTTTGTGAAATACGTACAAAATCTAGTTCCATTGAGTGAGTCAAAATTTCAATAAGTGCAGTATTGAAAACGTTTGCAGTTCCAATATCCATTTTGGCTAAACATACTGATGGCAACGTGGATGGACTCATCTACACATAATCCTACATTCATGAATTTAATAATTTAATGCAATTAATATCGCAATCTTTCTCACAGGATTTTGTACGTATTTCACAAAAGCAATTTCAGAAGAAAAAAAAAGCAATTAATATTTGGGTTTTTAAGTAGTGCCAGAATATATTTGTACGTATTTCACAAAAGCAATTTCAGAAAAGCAATTTGCTCTTTCATTTCCTATGCCTTCAACTTATTCATTTTTATTCTTTCTCGATCCTTTAAAAATCCCCATATTACTCTACTATTCCATAGTACTCTAGTACATTAGTACCTCTCAGAAAAGCACTTAAATTTGTTAGTTTTTCTTTCTTTACTTTATCTTTTGTCATGTGTAAGTGGTGCCAGAATATATGCATGGAAATAGTAACAAGTCAATAAAATATACTCCTTCTATGAGAGCAATTAAAGAGTGGAAAAAGAGGGGTTTTCTTCTTTTTATCCCTTCTTTTTTAACTAGAAAGGAAAAAGGTTTGTGATAGGAGATACAACAAATTAAATTAAATTGAGAGAATAGAAATACATGTGGCTATAAAAACATCAATAGCGTAGATATTGCAAACACAGCAGCAGCTAGTATCAATAATGCTCTGACATTGAATGAATGACTGTGGTTCCGGTTCGGCGGTTGGCTTTTAGGGCCAACCGGAACCGGAACCGGTCATGTCTAGCTGGTCCAGTTAATCGGACCGGTTAGGTTCCGGTTGAACCGGCTAACACGTTTTTCTTTTTTATTCTTTTTTTCAAAAATAAAATAAAAAATAACAGAAAACCGATTTACACCGGCGGTTAACTGGTTTAAACCGCCGGTTAACTGAATGGTTTGTCCAGTTTAAATCGGTTTTCTTTTATTTATTTTTGAAATTTCTACAAATAATTGAAAAAAAGTATACATAAAAAAATTTAAAAAATAACTAAAAAAACTGGTTGGGGAAAACACCCAACCGTAACCGGAGCGGATGGGGCAGGTTCCGGTTCCGGTTACGGCCAACTAAAGTCAACAACAACCTGGTTGGAATACTCTACAATTACATAGTACTTCAGTACATTAGTACCTCTCAGAAAAGCACTTAAATTTGTTTGTTTTTCTTTTTCTCCATTGTCTATTGTCATGTTTAAGTGGTTCCATAATATATGCATGGAAATAGTAACAAGTCAATAAAACCTACTCCTACTACGAGAGCAATGAAAGAGTGGAGGAAAGAGGGATTTTCTTCTTTTTATCCCTTCTTTTTTAACTAGAAAGGAAAAAGGTTTGTGATAGGAGATACAACCAATTAAATTAAACAGAGAGATTAGAAATACTTGTGGCTATGAAAACAACAATAGCGTAGATATTGCAAACACAGTAGCAGCTGGTATCAATAATGCTCTGACATTGAATGAATGGCTGCAACAAAGCCAAATAACAGCCCCTATAAAATATTTAAAAAAAAATTGATTCGCATTGAATCCCTCATCTGTCATCTCTCTTTTGTGATGTTGTTTGTCTGGCCAGTCTTCTGATAGTGTACATGTTATATGTTATTTCAATCCAGAAATCATTATCAGATAGCAGTTGCTGGAAGGGGGATGCAGATGATTGTATTTTGCCCGGAAAATGGGACAAGTAGTGTTGGCTAAGTGACTGACTTGTATCCACAACAAATAATCTTCTGGTGGTTTACTTTATAGTCATATGTAATACTAGCATAGATTCTATAGTCATGCTTTAATGGTTGGAATTACTAATGCAGCGCCGCAGAGCCACTGTCCAGACTCCAGAAACATCAAACAGTTAATGGAGAGCGAATTACCAATTGCATAAATTTTACAAGCCGCTGAAATTTTGATTGGACAAATGCAACTTTAGTTGCATGATAACATTCAAAGGGCTGCGTGGGTTTTCCTAAGTTAAAAATTTAAAAACATTAGCTTCATATATACCAGCATTGTGAAATTAACGCTGTACATCGTTGTTGTATTATCTGTCATGATGCCGTCTTGATTTATTTATCACATGGAAAGAATTCAGTGCAAAGAACACTATAGTATATTGGCTTGTGTTGGGAAGGATTGTGAAGGGCACTGGTATCCCAATCCTCTGAGAATCTTCAAATGTCATATTCTTGGCTCTAGTAATATATACAGTATATTTCTAAAAGGATGTCATTCAATCCTCTACAGTCTACACCCGTCTCCAGGCATTGAGGAGGCTTATAATAAATTTCAATTTCATTACCAAGTCGCAACATTGTTTGATGCATGGATTAAACAATGAACCCTCAATTTAACAAGCATGCAGGTATGTAACATAAATAGTCTAACTGCATGGTGCAATGGTGCAATCCTATTGTCAAAAAAATGCTCCAAATTTTGGCAAATGTTTAAAGCTATACATATATATCAAATTTGGTTTGAAGCGATTGGGCCCCAAACCATGGGGATCGTAAGACATCAGAGAACACATATAGATCCTTAATTCTAGGACAATGGTTGAGTGGTGACACAGTCCGTGCCTCTCATTTGGCTCATCTGTTGTTAACGAATAAGCCACGATTTGACCCAAACTGTGGTTGCAACCGTGTTAGTTTGCAAAGTACAGATGGTTCATTACTACTGTGGCATTCCGGCCATCAAACTAAAAACAATGACCACCCTATGCTATCCCCTTACCTTAATCCACTACTTTTGTGCTTCCAAATTAAATAATGCCTCAATTCCAAGCTCCTAACTCACTTCAATCAACACCTACATGCAAAATTTTCATTTCCTATCAAACTCCTGCATTATTATTTAATAATCGCCATTTGAAGTTGGGAGGAATACCGCCCATCTTTATTCTTACATGGTCACCTTTCTTTCTTCCTTAATTCTTACACACCATGTTTAATTCCAGACCCTCTTTGAAACCTCTAGTCTCACTCTTTGCTGTTCCCAGCCACAGCAATTTCATAAAAGCAATTTGCTTTTGTGAAATACGTACAAAATCCAGTTCCATTGAGTGAGTCAAAATTTCAATAAGTGCAGTATTGAAAACGTTTGCAGTTCCAATATCCATTTTGGCTAAACATACAGATGGCAATGTGGGTGGACTCATCTACACATAATTTTACATTCATGAACTTAACAATTTACTGCAATTAATATCGCAATCTTTCGCACAGGATTTTGTACGTATTTCACAAAAGCAATTTCAGGAAGAAAAAAAAAGCAATTAATGTTTGGGTTTTTAAGTAGTGGCAGAATATATTTGTATGTATTTCACAAAAGCAATTTCAGAAAAGCAATTTGCTCTTTCATTTCCAATGCCTTCAACTCATTCATTTTTATTCCTTTTCGATCCTTTAAAAATCCCCATATTACTCTACTATTCCATAGTACTCCAGTACATTAGTACCTCTCAGAAAAGCACTTAAATTTGTTTGTTTTTCTTTTTTTCCTTTGTCTTTTGTCATGTTTAAGTGGTGCCAGAATATATGCAAGGAAATAGTAACAAGTCAATAAAACATACTCCTACTACGAGAGCAATGAAAGAGCGGAAAAAAGGGGTTTTCTTCTTTTTAGCCCTTCTTTTTTAACTAGAAAGGAAAAAGGTTTGTGATAGTAGATAAATCAAATTAAATTAAACTGAGAGACTAGAAATACATGGGCTATAAAAACAGCAATAGCGTGGATATTGCAAACACAGCAGCAGCTAGTATCAATAATGCTCTGACATTGAATGAATGGCTGCAACAAAGCCAAATAACAGCCCCTATAAAAAAAAAAGGAAAATTGATTCGCATTGAATCCCTCATCTGTCATCTCTCTTCTGTGATGTTGTTGCCTGGCCAGTCTTCTGATAGTGTATATGTTATATGTTATTTCAATCCAGAAATCATTATCAGATAGCAGTTGCTGGAAGGGGGATGCAGATGATTGTATTTTGCCCGGAACATGGGACAAGTAGTGTTGGCTAAGTCACTGACTTGTATCCACAGCAAATAATCTTCTGGTGGTTTACTTTATAGTCATATGTAATACTAGAATAGATTCTATAGTCGTGCTTTACTGGTTGGAATTACGAATGCAGCGCAGCAGAGCCACTGTCCAGACTCCATAAGCATCCAACAGTTAATGGGGAGCGAATTACCAATTGCATAAATTTTACAAGCCGCTGAAATTTTGATTGGACAAATGCAACTTTAGTTGCATGATAACATTCAAAGGGCTGCTTGGGTCTGCCTAAGTTAAAAATTTAAAAACATTAGCTTCATATATACCAGCGTTGTGAAATTAACGTTGTACATTGTTGTTGTATTATCTGTCCTGACGCCGTCTTGATTTATTTATCACATGGAAAGAATTCAGTGCAAAGAACACTATAGTATATTGGCTGGGGTTGGGAAGGATTGCGAAGGGCACTGGTATCCCAATCCTCTGAGAATCTTTAAATGTCATATTCTTGGCTCTAGTAATATATACAATATATTTCTGAAAGGATGTCATTCAATCCTCTGCAGTCTACACCCGTCTCCAGCATTGAGGAGGCTTATAATAAATTTCAATTTCATTACCAAGTCGCAACATTGTTTAATGCATGGTTGATTAAACAATGAACTCTCAATTTAACAAGTATGCAGGTTTGTAACATAAATAGTCTAACTGCATGGTGCAATGGCGCAATCCTATTGTCAAAAAAATACTCCAAATTTTGGCACTTGTTTAAAATCCTAATCCAAAACCAATTTTTACAAACCATAGTGTTATGGATATTATGGATAAGGTGTCATCAAATACTACAAAGGGAAAGCTTGCCAGCCTCCCCACCGGATTATACTATTATGGATATTAACTTGCTTTTAACTTGTAAATAAAGAATACTGGATACGGCCACACCTAACATAAGGGGTTGTTAGAGTAGAGTAGAGAACAGAGTAGAGTACGCAAATGATATTCCTACTTCCAAGCCAAGCATCGCAATAACTTAGAAAAATGATATTCCTACTTCCAAGCCAAGCATCGCAATAACTTAGAAAAATGGAATATATAGCAGCACGAGAGCAACTACACATATATACAAGGCCTTATTAGCAATCCTCAACACTAAAAACTAAAAACCATATATACTATAAGCATTTCATCTCTCTCGATCAACATCCTTTATAATTTATGTAAAAATATTATTATAATTAGTTTCAAGGCATCATGAAGAATTTTTCTGTCAGCAGAATCTCTCAGAGAATGGTTGCTCCATCAGGGGAGACGCCGTCCGGGGTGCTTCAGTTATCAGCGATTGATACATTGACAGTCCTGCGCTGCAATGCTCGAACACTGCACGTATTCAGGAATGGACGACAGGGAATAGTCCATCAAGTGATACGCAAGGCCCTCTCGGATGCATTGGTTCCATACTATCCTCTGGCGGGGAGGCTACACGTGTCCGGCGACCAGAATGAACTCGAAGTAGCATGCTCCGGTGAGGGCATCTGGTTTGTGGAGGCATCAGCCGACTGCACCTTGGAGTCCGTCAATTACCTTGATGATGCAGCCTCCATCCCATACGAGAAGCTCCTGCCAGTTCCTCCACCCCAAGAAGACGATACCCTAAACCCTATTACCCCTCTGGATCCCCTGGTTCAGATACAGGTGACGGAATTCAGTTGCCATGGATTCGTGATCGGGCTAACATTTTGCCACAGCGTATGCGATGGGCTTGGGGCCGCCCAATTTCTCAAGGGCGTCGGAGAATTGGCCAGAGGCATCCAGTTGAGTGTTGCGCCAGAATGGTGCAGGGATTTCCTCCCCAATAATCCCCGGCGGCCTCATCCCCAATCCCCAACGCCGCCAATTCCTCTTCCTCCTCCTCCTCCGCAGCAGCAGCTGGAGCATGCGAGAATCGACATAAGCGGCAACAAAATCAAGGAGCTGAAGCGCGAATTTGAAGAATGGAGTGGCGAAACAAGATCGTGCTCCACGTTCGAGATGGCAGCTTCAATCCTGTGGACGCAGCGTACGCGCGCAGTCCTCCAATTCCAGCAGCTGAACGATGAGAAGACAACGGCAGTAATACCAAAGCTGATTTTTTTTGCGAATTGCCGCGGAGTGGTGAAGCCAGCTCCGCTGCCTAAAGGATTCTACGGCAATTGCTTCTTCCCGGTGAGCGTAACAATGGATGCAGCAACGATGAAGATGGACGCAAATAATGATGATGGAGAAACAAGTAGTAAGAGGAGTATATTCCAAGCGGTGAAGTTGATCCAGGAAGCGAAGGCGGGGCTGGGCGGTGAATTCGGGAGATGGGTGAAGGGAGAAATGAGGGGAGATGAGGAGGATCCGTTCGGGGCAGCGCCGGGGACGGTGGAGTACACGACGATGTTTGTATCGGAGTGGGGGAGGCTGGGGTTCAACGATGTGGACTATGGGTGGGGGAAGCCGGAGCACGTGGTACCGGTGCAGGGGTCGACCGTTATCCCCGTCGGAATAGTAATGAGCGGCGGCCGGCCGGGGGCGGGGGCGGCGTCTTCGAGATCGTGGGGCGTGCGGTTGATGACGTGGTGCGTGCACGGCCATCATCTCCAATCTCTGCTTCACTGTATCAAACCCTACACCTAATTATAATTCATCATTCTCTATACTCCATCTATATCCTACACATCTTTGATCTTTCGCACATGCAATATCAACTTTTATAAAATTACTGACTCTAGTATTTTTTTTTTAAATTTAAATTTCAAAAAATACATATATATTTTTACTTCGAGACATGTAAAATTCCATAATGTAATTATTTTTCATTAAATATATACTTTCTCTATTTTTTTTTATTTGCCCCATTTGGGTTTAATTTGGCTACTATTCACACACATTTTGAGTTAATGTTTTATCATATTTATACAAATTAAAAATATAGTCAAGTGAAATCTTGTTAGATTTTTCTCGTCTTGTAGTTTTTAAATATCGAATTTTTTAAATTTTTACTTATATTAAAATTGAGTTATTAATGATTTAAAATGCACATTGGACTTAGTGCTGAGTGAGTGCCTAGAAAAAAGAAAACAAAAAAAAACAGGAAGTATATAACCAAAGCTACTGAAAATATTGTCCATTAGCAACTAATTATGAGTCAAATTGAAATACCTTAATATTGTGGCAACATAATTAAATAAACTTAAGAGGTCATATACTACCTCCGTCGTTATGTTGTTTACGGAGTCATTTTCACGCAGTCCAATGCACATTTTAAATCATTAATTACTCAAGTTCGGTAGAAATAAAAATTCTAAAAGTTCGATATTTAAAAACTACACAACAAGACAAATCTAACAAGATCTTACTTGGTTATATTTTAACTTGTATAACCATGATAAAAGTTTAAGTAAAAATTTATGTGTGAATAGGAGCATTTCAATAGAACATAACGAGACAGAGGAAGTATGTAGTACACAAGAGTTCTTATAATCTTATCATGCCATTCTGCGACACATACATGATTATGTCATGATAACATTTTATAAGATGTTGGAGCTAGCCATGTTCCTGCTATTGTGGTTCTTATTTCCCTTCTTTCAATGCCATTATATTCCTAATCAAAAGGGACTGACTAATCTGGAGGATTATTATACTCCCTCTGTTCCAGCTAATCTGTCATGTTTGACTTTTTGAAACAATTCATTGTTCAGTTTTGACTCAATTTTATTGTAAGTATATATTTGGAAAAGAATAGTTGAATTGGGTTTTGTTAGAATTGTATGATTATATAGTTTTATAATACATATTTTACATAATTTTTTCATTCTACATATTTTGAGATATTAACGATTGAAAAATGCATTGGATTGTGTGCAGAAGTCAAACAAGACAAGTTAAACTGCCAGAGGGAGTATCTACCTAGCTTAACACTTGAAAAAAAAAAAATAGAAATGAAATTTTACTATTATTTCTTTTGAATGAATCAAAGCAATTCTCTTTGAAAGTACTTGAAATTTGACATACCTAAATTTAGATTGATAGGGATTTGACGTCTTATATTGATCTCTATATACCATCTTCGACCTTTTTTCAACTTAAATGAAGGTTGGTCAAGTCCATGACTTCCAATCTTAGGGTTGGAGGTTTGATTCTCCACCCAGCCCCCTATTCATCTCATTTATCCCTCTGTAATTTGTGTGGCATGGGCTCCCACCACACTTTTTCTGGCTTCGCTCCTAAACAAACTGTTAACGGTGAAAATCTTGAGAGGAAAGATCTCTCTTTTATTGAAGAACTTGGGGGAAGAATTACAAGAAAACTAGAAAAGCGAATACAGTAATTTAAAGAAAGCGGTAAAGGAATTTAATAACAGAAAGCAGTAAAATGCAGGAAAGCGATAAAGAAAGTAAAATAAAATAAGAACGGCTTCTTGAGAAGTGTTGGAGGTGCCTCGCAAGTGGTACCGCATCGCATATATATAGGGGTGATGGATCTTCACTCCATGATTTGTCTGGATTTGTTTCCTTATACAGTATCTTGCCTTGATATGTTTCCTTACATGAGGCCTCCATCCTGATCTCGACACAGCTTCATTAAAGGCGGCCTCCAAGACGGCCTCCATCCTGAACCCTAAACCCAACTTTTCTGGGCCTCCATCCTTAAAGGACGGCCTCCATTCTTACGGACGGCCTCCACCATCTCTTTGGGCCCCCATGGCCTCCACCCTTACAGACGGCCTCCATTCTTACGGACGGCCTCCACCATCTCTTTGGGCCTCCATGGCCTCCACCCTTACAGACGGTCTCCATTCTTACGGACGGCCTCCACCATCTCTTTGGGGTTGTGTCTACGCGGCCTCCCTCTTCCGGACTGTGTCTACGCGGCCTCCCTCTTCCGGCTGTGTCTACGCGGCCTCTCTCTTCCGGGCTGTGTCTACGCGGCCTCCCTCTTCCGGGCTGTGTCTACGCGGCCTCCCTCTTCCGGGCTGTGTCTACGCGGCCTCCCTCTTCCGGATATATTTTACCCAATTGGGCTAATTTATTTAGACGAGCAACTCCACTGGGCTTAATATATTTTTGCTATGTTAACACAAACAAAAACTTAAATGAAGGTTTCGTGGAAAAATTAAACTAATAATTTATGATGGAGAAATTTCTGAAACTGCAATGACAGTTTTGATTTTGATTCTTCTGATTGTGACATTAATTAATGAATGTGTTCATCTCCCCAATTCTCACAAACTTGGATTTATGAGGTGAGAAGGGGAAAATGCAGACAAGAAATAAAATGCGGTAGGGGAGGAACAACTTCCCAAATAGAGAGTAGAAAATGCCGTAAGGGTAAAATAGTACTTTGAAGAATTATTTTATACATACATATCATTACAAGGGTAAAAGTTTATGCTTAATTGGAAAATCCATAATTCCCTATGCATAAATTTGATAAGAAATAATATATATTTCGTAATATTATTTAAGTTATGTATATTAGTGAAAATATTTTTCCATAAAATTATAATTTATTTGTGTTTTAACCATGCATAACAGTATTTTCTAGTTTCTAATACACATTTGGGAGTTAGGAAATTTAATCACTAGGTCAAGTCTTCATGTCCTCTAATACACGTACTTAAAAATATACAAGGTATTTTGTAGTAATTTCTAATACACGTGCTTAAGAATAAGGCACTCCATAACTTTTTGAAAATTATGAAGTACATAAGTATTTTAATTTTAATTAATGATGAAGGCCCCAGCAGCAGTTTGGAAGGAATTAGACAGAAGATCATGACAACAGCGCTGATGACCAACTAAATACTTAACTTATATATACAGTATGTAATAGAATTTGGCTGGTGGCAGTCAACTCCAGCCATCCCATGCATGTTGAATCATCTCTTAATTAGTTATCAAAATATTAGAATTCCTTGAGGAATATACATGCATGCATGCATGAATATATGTACAAATTTTTTTTTTTTTGGCGAATCAATATATGTAGGGGTGAAAGCGGTACGGTAAATATCCGACCGATCCGATGCCGTATCCGATTATATTCAAATCCGAATCCGTTTTAGACTATCCGGCCGGATATTTCAATATTCGTATCCGAATCCGTATTTTAATATCCGCATTCGTATTCGCATCCGAAAATATCTAACCGTATCCGAGAATATCCGACCGTATCCGAAAATTGATAGGATATTATCCGGATTTTAAATATGGATATCCGAATATATTAATATATTATTATTTAATAATTAAAAATTATTAATAATTATAAAAAATATCAAATTTTCAAAAAAGATTATAAAAAAATTATCCGATAATCTGTATCCGATTGAATCCGTATCCATCATATATCCGTCCTGTATCCGTACCGTATCCGTAATCCGAAATATTCGAAACCGTATTCGTATCCGGCCCATCCGTATTCGATACCGAATTCGACAAAAAAAATATGGATAATATCCGTATCCGACACTATCCGACCGTATCCGTACCGTTTTCATCCCTAAATATATGTACAATTAACTGTGCTACTACTGGACTATAATATTTTCTATTTTCTGTATCTATATAGTAGATATGTATATATGTTGTACTATGATCAGAATTCAGAATTGATGAAATGGATGGGGTGAACCGCCAATGGAATTTGCACCCTCACCTAATATATACTGCACACCAACTCCATCTAATTAATAGTATATTATCTACTTAATCACATATCATAATTCACAATTCTATCTTTATCTCATCTAACCTAATTATTTTGCTACTACATACTTCATTTTGTTAGAAACAAAGAAGCAGCTAGCTAAGAGAGCTTATATATATATAGGAGTAATATACATTTAGTTAATAGTGATGATTAATAATAAATTAATAATAGTGGTAATAAGGTACAGATACTACTATATGCATCCCAGCATCCGACTATATATAATTAATTGATTAATGATATATAGTAGCATCAAGATTTGAACTTTGGAATGGGTTGGTAAAAAAACACACGACTATTAGCATTACTCCTATGCACGCAATGCATTGGTGGTGCACCTCCAAATTAAAGACCCAATTAAAGTGACTTAAATAAGGGAACCAATAAATTAATTAACAAAATAAAGTGGTCTTCAAATAGAATAATTCATTGACAAATGACAACCTAGCTAATAATTAATATGTAATGACTAATGAGTGGACTTACTTGTAAAGCAAATGAAGCAATGACTATATTTTATTCCCTTTTATCTCCGTGTTATGTTTGGCTTTGACGTATGTTATTCAAGTAATTTATTATTTAAAGATATATTGAGTAAAAATTATATAAAATATATACTCTGAATGCAAAGCTTCGGCTTTTTTTTTTTTTCCTGGCTTCGGCTTATAAAAAAAAATATGTATATACTCTAAAATTATGCAATTTTACGAAGCAATAATGAAAAATGAAACAACAGGGATGATGGAGCCACCCTTGAAACTCAAAAGTCACACCACAAACCAACCCCCCACTCTAATAACCCAAACTTCACTTCTCTTACTCATTTTAGCTTACGCATCCATAATGGATCACAGACAGTGGTGTAGAATCTAATCATAATTACTTACTCTTTATTTCAACATGAAATCTTTACAAAACAAATACTTAGCCTGATGATGAGTGGGAATATTGATTTACTAATAACATGCTTTTCTGCCTTTATAATACTATAGAGCAGTATGATGAGTTAAGCCAGTTGGAGATCCACCACTGTCCACCCACACCCACACCCACACCCACCCACTGATATATGACTCACCCACCCAACTTTGGCTCTTTCTATATACTATAATATTGTCAAAAGCAGGAATTTGATTCACTTCCTGCATTCTTATTCTCTCTTCCCTCCTACTTTCTTTTTCCTCTATCTTCCAACAAATTCATTATATTATAGGAGTAATATACACTCTTGCTTCTGTCTTCAACCTGGCCTCTCACTCTCTGTCTGTCTTTACCTATTTGTCAAATTGTTCAGCTTCCAGGGACACCATATTCCAGAGTTAGATGTAGGATTATTTCATATTCCTCTATGCTTCTATCCAATATATTACTACTATAAGCTAGCCAGTAGTTGAGTTTTGTTGTTTTCTTTCCATGATCAAATAATAAAGGTGATTCACTTTCTTCTTCTGGAAATTATTACGGTTTGATGTCCTGTTTTAGTAGTTTCCCATCCCATCTCTCCTTTTGTTTTTCCAAAAATCCATATAAGAAAAAAGGGTACGCAGTATGCAGCATGGTGATGGATACTTGATTATCATTCACCTGTATTTCAATTTTAGCAAATCCTTTCTTTCAACTGTTTTTCCTCTCTCTGGTCTCTAATATTGCCTCCTTTGTTGTCTGCAATGTTTGATTTCAGTATTGCCAGCTCTGTCCCTTTTCAAGCTGAAGGTTTGAATTTGGTGCGGAACAAAGACCAACGATGTCGACGGCGAACGGCGGCGGATCAACAAATGGGGAATCCACATCTGGAAGCAAAGGCAACCCACAAAAGGAGGCAACAAACGCTGTGCCGTTTTATAAGCTATTTGCCTTTGCTGATTCCGCTGACAAGCTATTGATGATCATTGGTTCCATTGGAGCCATTGGGAATGGCTTGTCTCTGCCTCTCATGACAATCCTCTTTGGTCAGATCATTGATTCTTTTGGCCAAAACCAAAACAAACATGTTGTTGCCGTTGTTTCAAAGGTATTAAAGAAAACAAAACAAAACCATACATTGAAGGTTTTGGTATTCATTCCTTGTCCTGATTTTCTTTACTTTATCCATACCACATCATCATACCTAGGTAGCTCTGCAGTTTGTGTATTTGGCACTGGGATGTGGAGCGGCGGCATTTCTCCGTAAGGACACCAACTCACTCTGCAGTTTGTGTATTTGGTTTTGAATTATGATCAACTCAGAAATGAATGTTGTTATGTTTACTAGAGGTTGGCTGCTGGATGATCACTGGGGAAAGGCAGGCTGCACGGATTAGGAGTTTTTATTTGAGGACAATATTACGACAGGATGTTGCATTCTTTGATAAGGAGACCAATACAGGGGAAGTAATAGGAAGAATGTCTGGGGACACTGTTCTAATTCAAGATGCCATGGGTGAGAAGGTATTGCTCCTCATAATTAATGACTATGCAACAAAATTTAATGATGTTAATATGAAGGTCTGTCTTTTCACCTTATGTGGTGGTATATATTGTATTAAAATGGTTCAGGTTGGCAAGTTTATACAACTGGTGGCAACGTTTTTGGGAGGCTTTGTGATTGCATTTATTAAAGGATGGCTTCTTACCCTTGTAATGCTTTCATCTATTCCTTTGATGGTAATATCCGGTGCAATCATGTCCCACGTCTTGTCCAAGATGGCGTCGCGTGGCCAGAACGCATATGCTAAGGCTGCAATTGTGGTCGAACAGACAATTGGCTCAATTAGAACTGTATGTATCTTCATGGAAACAAATTTTGTGTTTCTTTTAACTTTCCCCATTTCATCCCTATGTAGAAGACTAATTAAACAATCAAAAAAAAATTATGTCCAGGTTGCCTCATTTACAGGGGAAAAGCAAGCTGTGGCTGACTATGAGAAGTCCCTTATAAAGGCTTACCAATCAGGCGTGCATGAAGGATTGGCCAGTGGGTTAGGTTTTGGATCCGTTATGTTCATTCTGTTCTGCAGTTACGCTTTGGCCATTTGGTTCGGTGCCAAGATGATCTTGGAGAAGGGTTACACAGGTGGTGAAGTGCTCAATGTGATTGTTGCAGTGTTGACTGGTTCCATGTGAGTAAATCCTATAAAAATGTGTCTATGAGAGATGTATTCGATGTCTGAACTTGCTATGGCATCAATGTATATTGGATGATAAGTATTTGTTCGTTCCAGGTCTCTTGGACAAGCATCTCCTTGCCTGACTGCATTTGCAGCAGGGCAAGCAGCGGCTTTCAAGATGTTTGAAACAATAAACAGGCAGCCTGAGATAGATGCTTACGACACCAGGGGGAAGGTACTTGAAGACATTCAAGGGGACATAGAACTGAAAGAGATTCACTTTAGCTATCCAGCTAGACCAAATGAACAAATATTCAGAGGATTCTCTCTATCCATTCCTGCTGGCACCACAGCAGCTTTGGTAGGTCAAAGTGGGAGTGGAAAATCAACTGTAATAAGTTTGATAGAGAGATTTTACGACCCACAGGCTGGAGAAGTGCTAATTGATGGTATCAATCTTAAGGAGTTCCAACTCAAGTGGATTAGGTCGAAAATTGGTCTGGTTAGTCAAGAACCCGTGCTTTTCACATCCAGCATTAAGGATAACATTGCATATGGCAAAGATGGTGCAACCACCGAGGAAATTAGAGTAGCTGCGGAACTAGCAAATGCAGCGAAATTCATTGATAAATTGCCCCAGGTCACTTGTTTTTCAATTAGTTCATAGATGCATTGGCCTCGCATGGTGTTATCCTATGCAAGCATATGTTGGGTGCATTTTTCCCTACATCTTTTATGCTGTCTGAAAACCAACTTCCTTGCAGGGACTTGATAGCATGGTTGGTGAACATGGAACCCAGTTTTCTGGTGGACAGAAACAGAGAATTGCTATTGCAAGAGCAATTCTAAAAGACCCAAGGATTTTACTTTTAGATGAAGCAACAAGTGCACTAGATGCAGAATCTGAGAGAATCGTGCAAGAGGCATTGGACAGGGTTATGGTAAATAGAACAACCATGATTGTGGCTCACCGCTTGAGCACTGTAAGAAATGCTCATATGATTGCAGTCATACATCAGGGAAAGATTGTTGAGAAAGGTATCATTTCAAGTAATCTTCACTTAATCTTACACTCTTTAGTAGTTAGTATGCCGTCCCACCAAACAAGGGAGACCATGCTTCCTTTGAAGAAAAGTTCTTCCACTTATTAAACTTTCCTAGGAAGAGAACTTACGATCAATTAATTTCTCATTGTCCAGGCACACATGTTGAACTACTTCAGGATTTGGAAGGAGCATACGCTCAACTAATACGCTTACAGGATGTTAATGAAGACGTGGAACATGCTGATGAAAAAGGAAAATCGGGCATCAGCAGTTTTGGTGGTTCTGGTCGACAATCAAGTCAAGGAATTTCATTCAAGCGCTCCACTAGTAGAGAATCATTTGAAAGAGGATTTGGTATGCCCGTGGCTCTTAACACAGGTGACTCAACATTAGAAAACACATACCCGCCTGAAAACTTGCAAACCCCCCCTAGAGTCTCACTTCGTCGACTTGCCTATCTAAACAAGCCTGAGCTTCCTGTCCTAATAGTGGGGGGTCTTTCTGCCATTGTTAATGGGGCAATAATGCCTCTTTTTGGTATACTAATATCAAGCGTGATCAAAACCTTTTATGAGACGCCACATAAATTACGAGAGGATTCAAAGTTTTGGGCATTGATGTTTGTAGTCCTTGGGGCAGCATCATTGGTCGCTTATCCAGCAAGGACATATCTCTTTGGTGTGGCCGGGAACAAGTTGATTAGGAGGATTAGGTTAATGTGTTTCGAGAAAGTGGTTAGCATGGAGGTTGGTTGGTTTGATGAACCTGAACATTCAAGTGGGGTGATTGGAGCAAGACTGTCTGCTGATGCAGCTAGTGTTCGTGCCTTAGTTGGTGACGCGCTTGCCCAGATGGTTCAAGATTTATCCTCAGCAGTTGTTGGCCTGGCTATTGCTTTTGAAGCAAGTTGGCAGTTGGCACTCATCATCCTTGCTATGATACCTCTAATAGGACTGAGTGGATATATACAGATAATGTTCATGAAAGGTTTCAGCGCAGATGCTAAGGTTAGAATATGTATCAATAATGCTCCCTATATTTTATATGTTTTCGAATGATTTTGGCATATGTTTATGTTGTTGTCGGGTTGCAAACGTGCAGGTGATGTATGAGGAAGCAAGTCAAGTTGCTAACGATGCTGTAGGGAGTATACGGACAATTGCTTCCTTCTGTGCAGAAGACAAGGTCATGGAAGTATACAAAAAGAAGTGCCAAGGTCCAATGAAAAATGGGATCAAACAAGGATTGATTAGTGGCGTAGGCTTCGGTCTATCTTATGCATTGTTGTTTCTGGTCTATGCTACGAGCTTCTATGCAGGAGCTCGACTTGTTGAGGATGGCAAGATTACATTTACAGATGTGTTCCGTGTAAGTGCACTTCATCCACACTAGTCGTTCACTTTTATAGATTTGAAGTGATTATGTTCGGTGTTCAATCCATAAAAAAAAAATTGCAGGTGTTCTTTGCTCTAACAATGGCAGCAGTGGCAATCTCACAATCGAGTTCCCTGGCGCCTGATTCGACCAAAGCTAAGAGTGCGGCCGCTTCTGTGTTTGCCATTCTTGATAGACAGTCTAAAATTGATCCAAGTGATGAATCTGGGATGAAGCTAGAGAGTTTGAAGGGAGAAATTGAACTGAGGCATGTGAGTTTCAAGTACCCAAGCAGGCCGGATGTTGAAATTTTCAGGGATCTATCCTTGACAATACGCAGTGGAAAGGTATCATATTTTTGTTATTTAATCGAATTTTGAATGAGTATATGGATGAAATTATGATGTTAAAGATAATATTACTATTGGCAGACAGTGGCTTTGGTTGGGGAGAGTGGCAGTGGGAAATCAACGGTAATCTCCTTGTTGCAAAGATTTTACAATCCTGATTCAGGACACATAAGTATAGATGGAATTGAGATACAAAAGTTCCAACTGAAATGGCTAAGGCAACAAATGGGGTTGGTGAGCCAAGAGCCAGTATTGTTCAACGACACCATACGGGCCAACATTGCCTATGGGAAGGAGGGAAATGCAAGTGAGGCAGAGATTATAGCAGCTGCAGAGTTGGCCAACGGCCACAAATTTATAAGTGGGCTAGACAAGGGATACGACACGGTGGTGGGGGAGCGTGGGGTGCAGCTATCAGGGGGCCAAAAACAGCGGGTGGCAATCGCACGTGCCATGATCAAAAGCCCCAAGATATTGCTGCTGGATGAGGCGACCAGCGCACTGGATGCAGAATCGGAGAGGGTGGTTCAGGATGCTCTAGATCGAGTTATGGTGAATCGAACCACAGTAGTGGTGGCTCACAGACTGTCCACCATAAAGGGAGCGCACCTTATTGCTGTAGTGAAAAATGGTGCAGTAGTTGAGAAAGGGAACCATGATACTCTAATCAGCATCAAGGATGGCTTTTATGCATCCTTAGTCGCCCTGCACATCAATGCTGCTAAAACCTCATCAGAATCCTGATGCATGTATGGCATCCCCAAGTGTACTCTTTTTAGCCTTATAGAAACATCCCCGCTATATAGAATCAGATTTAATTAATGTATAAGAATGGTCTGGTCATCTTTCAGATTTTTATAGCTTTGCTCTTTCTATGCACAACCTTTTTGGGTTCATCTCGATTCACTCGAAAATTTTGTAAAATAATCAGTTTAATCTTCATACTATTACTTTACAAAATTGTTTTACGTAATGTGCTTTTATATATGAATGTTGTATGAAGAATTTCTATGCTTCAGGTGCACTATAACATAATGTTATAAACAAGACCATAAATTTGAATTATGGTAAGACGATAATCTAAACAGACATCAATACAAAAAGGTCCTTGTGGTGAAACCTCTCAGTTAATGATACCATTAAAGATCACTCATCACTCATCATCCTCGCTTTCATCACTGCTGTATGAAACGAGCCCATTAAAAGCTACATGCCTCAATGATTCGGCATTCTTGTCATCTGCTTCACCTGTTTTCTTGGGTTCCTCATCGCTACTAATCCTTGTTGCTTTTGCAACCCTCGACTTTTCTTCTGAATCTGAACTCTCAACTTTCGCTTTCTTCACTTTAATTATCATGCCTAAAGGATGATGACGCGGCGGATTCTTCCTTCCTATCACTGAACTTTGATCCTACACAATCAATCAAAGGCACATTCTTGTTGGAACTTTTTCTTTTTTTAAGTTTCCGCGTGAACTGTCAATTTATCGAGTCCACAAGGCCCCAATGTTAACAACAATATATTTCTGTCAGCATATAATTGTGGGTTAACAAGAAAAAATAGTTTATAAATAAATACTCCATTTTACAAACTAGGGGAACATCTGTTAACCTATTCCATTTTTATGCTTGCCTTTTTCATACCACGCTATTACCAAACAAAGTGGTTTATTTGAAACCACAAATATTTATGGGGAATAAAAATACAAAACCCAGTGGATCAAACACTTGAAGACACACGAGTGAAAGAAGTAAAAGCCTTGCCCTCTGGTTAACTCAACTTTCTTGGTAACTACTCCCTCCGTCCCATATTTATCTTCTTCGACACTGTAGATACGGAGTTTAAGAAAGTTGTATTGTATTATTTTCATGTGTACTTTTTGAGGGGTAAATTTGTCTCTTTTTGTCTTGTAGTGCAATTGTTAGTAAAATTAAGGATTGGTTTTTCTGTAAATATATAGACATGTAGGGACATTTTAGTAAAAAAAAATTCCCTTTTTGGGGTAGGAAGATAAATTTGGGACGTCCAAAAACGGAAAGTAAGAAGATAAATATGGGACGGAGGGAGTATTAATTATTTATTTCCATTCACTCCCCGCCCCAATGTTATAACTTATAAACGAAAGAATAACTAAAGAACCCCCAGCCATCCTTCATTACAAGACCCACGCCCCATTCAAACGCTTTAAGGGCCCGACACCCGACCCATAAAGTCCAGAGGTATATCCATTGGACCCTTATAATTTTTACACAATTACATTATTAACATACAGTATCATATTAATGATGTCTATTAGAAATAATTCAATACTTCATAAGTAATAAAATTATACTCATTCCGTTTTTAATTGTTACACTTTGCAATTTGGCCAGTGAAATAATTGTTATGTTTACTATTTTGATTACTTTTCACTCTTCAACTAATATAATATCCTATTTCTACTAACCCCATTTCTCCCTCATTCATATTCACAATACATCATTTCTCTAATTCCCTTAAATCTCATATCCAAACCAAATATAGCATTTAAAAAATAGAGGTGAGTATACTTATGTATGTATAACTTGGTAATTAGTACTTCCTCCGTTTTTTTTTTAAAGGTTACACTTCTCATTTGCACGTATGCCAATGCATATTTTCAACGATTAATAACTCAAATTCGGTACAAGTAAAAATTCTAAAAATTTGATATTTAAAAACTACAAGATGAGACGAATCCAACAAGATCTCACTTGGCTATATTTTGTCTTCTATAACTATAACAAAAATAGAAGTCAAAGTACTACAATGAACTGTAAAAAAAGCCAAAACGTAACCTTTAAAAAAAACGGAGGGAGTATAATTTTATTAAATTAAATATGTGCGAACTAGGTATACAACATATTAATACCTTTTTTTCATTATAATAGTATGTATTTATAATATAACTGGGTTTAGGGTAGGTACAGTACAGGTTTGGGTCCAAGCTAAGGCGGGGTATGCTCAAGTGAAGACTGACCTAAATATGGCCTGGTTCAAAATTAAAGAAACCTTGACCTACTCAACAACCTAATTTTACACGAACACCCACTCTGTTCAAACTGGGTCAGATCCTAGTTAAACCCCAAACCCAATGCTGTCCCTGCCCATGTAATATTCATGCATCCTCCTATGACCAATGAGTTGGAGGAGGAAAGGTGAAGTGTAACAAGGTCCCTTCTATTACTTAAATTAGTTACATATATAATGCAAAAAAAAAAAAAAAAGGAAATCCATGTGCACCTACCTGAACTGGTGGAATTGTAGGTGTCTCCTTTAGCTCATGTATAACACTCGACTGTGATGCCACTGCTGCCTAAACATCAAATCGAATTCGAGATTAAATTTAAATCTATCCACATTGACATGAAATGATCAATGGGGAAATTTAAGAAGGATAATACACCTGAAAACTACGCAGCTGGCACTCTTCTTCAGCTGCCAGTTGTTGCTCATATTCTTTCTTTGACTGTCAGGAGTTATTAAAAATGAAGTAATTTATATATAAAAAAAAATACCCCAGCAATAAATTTCAGGTGCTTAAAGATTAATCACTACTTGCTCTTCATAGATGCATGCACTGTCAATATTGAGTAGGAGTATATGTGTTGCCTAGGGAAAATTGTTCATTTAACAAATGCTAAAGTAATTAAGACTTCAAGTCTTCAACAATGATTGTTCGGCACCATATCCAACTAACAGGTTGTACAGAATAGTAGCCACAACAACACTGATAGTTACAGCTCTAAACCCAACACTGTAGTTGCATTATACATTCATTGGTTCTCAAGATCATATGAGGCGCAAGCTTCAATAAGATGTATCTATGATTACTCTTCTCAAAATCCCTCTTATTTTTTTGGTGGAAAAAACATTTCAACCTTTCTTCTAAATAAACCTAGTCAACCAGCCCCTTACATTGAAACTTGAACTGCATTATTATAAATAAGAGTAATTTTGGAAAAAGATCTTAAGAATGAATTAAAAATAGGAATAGTATATTAGACAACTCAAAATAGAAAGTACAAAGAAATTAGTGGGACAGAGGGAACATATTTTTAAGGATTTTAAATTTTATGTAATTTTTGCCTGCAGATTTTTGTATACCTGAACAGTTCACATATGTATTTGGCATCAAATTTGAAAATTAAGTATTGGACCCATCATATACGGGGTGAATTGGAATGCAAAAAGTAAGTGGGTTTGGGATAAAAATATTATTCCAAATTCTGACGTAAACTAGACCTATTGTCATGCCTACTTTCAAATGCATGACCAATTCTTTCACAATCCAAGATAACATATCCAAATGTTAGAGCCTATCGTGTAAGGCATGCCAAATGGGGATTTTGCTATGGTAATATATGTCCAGAACTGTTAGTTCTTTTAAGCTAGTAATACATACATATATGTATAATACATTTGTTATATTATTTCTATCAACAAGAACTTAATAGTGACACATATAGCCTCACCATTTCTAATTTATCAAGGAACTCAGTCTCATCTTCATCCAGAGCTTTTGGTGGCCCTGCAAGAAGAAATATCAATATATTCTACAAGCCTCTGTCAAAGCAACTACATTATATCTACCAGAAGGGTTGTTCAGGAGTTTGATACAATGCAACATAAATGTGGCAAATCAATACAGCAAAGTAAATAAAAATAGTAATTTGTGGCCTGAACAACAAAGAAAGAAAGCGGGAAGGAGAGGGAAAAAAAAAAACACCTATCACAAGGGGGAATCAAGAACTTACTGTGCTTGAAGCGTTCATTAAACTCGGCATCCTTTTTATCCTTATTCTCTTTCAGAATCTGTGATTTTATAGTTAAAAAATTAAATATAAAAACAGTACTCTAAGATGTGTATTCAAACAAAGTGATGCAAAAGCATGAGGGGCAGACATGGCAACACAACGATGAAATGGGAAGCCAAAGAATTACCAACGCACAGAACATTTTCCACATGTAATCTAACAGTATAACGGAAACTAAAGGAAAGAAGTGGGGTGTATAACTCTACTGGGGCTGTACTCTACTTTTTGTCCATCACAAGGGAAAAATAAGATGAAACCATCTTATAGCTTGAATAAAAGGAATAAAAAGAGCTTCTCCTGGCCTCCTAATTTTCAATTTTCGCCACTTCCTTACCACCTTGTCTCATATCTTCCAGAACCCTTACATTTCAAGAATTTCCATAATTTCATCAAAATTTTCAAGTAAACCGTCCCCAGTAATCCACTAGGCAGATCTATTATAATCTTTCAACTTTTCGAAGTCTTCACCTTCCTCCTACATTATTAATCAATAGACTCTACATTCTACCAGTCAAATTGGGGCATCTAGAAGTCTCTTACACCCAAGACCAAACGATCATAACATCTTTCCATAAGTTTCTTAACAAAATGATATCCTCATTTTCTTTCTATTGCATTTATTAGCAACTTTATCTAGTTTAAATATGTCTGTAACATGTTCATTTCTATATTTTTTTCTCAAGTTCACAACTTTATCTAGAGCATTCCTTCAAATATCTTCTTTTAATAGTAAAAGAAGAAACATGACAATCACAAAGGTGATTCTCCATTTTCTTCAATCCATTTCAACTCTACATGCAGAATCTTTCTTGACTACTTGATTTCTCTTTAAAAATAAAACTATTCAAAACCTTTAGTTATCACTCCCGCCACTTTCCACACTTATCCTAAGATTAATCCTACAATTCTTAAAATCTAATTGGAGTTTTAGTAGTATTGTAACTGATTCAATTATTAGAATTTTCAGCCTTAGCATGGACAACCGGTGATATGAGACTAACTTGAAAATGCACATTACATAAATAGGGAAAACTACAAGATATATGCAGGATTCTCATGTACAGTTTGCACGCGAAACCCAACTCCAATTAAATTTTAATTTTAATCAGCAAAGGGACGATTTGATATGGAATACAGCCTTGGAAAAAAGGGAGTGTAGTTTCAACTCCATACTTCAGTGAAAAAGTAAAGCAAAATGATTAATTAGATAGAAGTATAAATAATGGCGTCGAAATGTGTTGTTTAATATTGAGGCAGACCTCGTAAAGGGATCTGTCTCTCTGGGCTGTACCATCTTCCACTCGAGCTCCCCGCGTACTCCGCGCTTCTTTCAACTGAAACCGTTGATTATCTTCTGATTGTGTTTAACCAAAAAAATTATACAGGAATAGGGTAGGTCTGGGAGGGTGTGACAACAAATTAGGGAAAACCTGATCTTCGGAAACGAAGTTCATCAGCCTTATCGGCGGCGGCAAGTCATCATCCGCCATTCCACGAAATCCGTCGGCGCTCGGCACCAGGAAAAACTTATTCCGTCGTCTGTAATCTGAAAAGAAGCAGAGAACTAGAGCCCTGGCGATCGTTATACTCCCATTACTAGGGTCTAGGGTTGCGCTGCACTTACGTTTGGTTTACAACGGATACAATACTCCCAGAGTCCCACTTCTATTGTTTATTGCTTCCAAATTAAACACGTATGGTAGTACTCTGTTTTATTTACTTTTTCGGATGAACTTTGTTACGCCTCTTTTGGTCCAAATGGAGATCTAATTAACTGGAGGTGTAATCATTGTTTTATATCGCTGTAACCCCGAAATTCTGGATATGTTGTATAATTTCATCTGAAATTAGTATAATTTCACTCGAAACCCATTTTCTGAAATTTGATCAAAAATTTTTGAAGTCTACTGAAATTTCCAAAATTCTAATTTTTTAAAATAAAATAAAACTTAAATAATAGAAGTAATCATTAAAAATAAAAATCTAACTTTTAACATAGATTGATTATGCCACACAATTGACTTATTTTTATAAAGCCGTGAATCAAGACTTTCTCCATCAACATATGATATGTTATCATCAATATTATCAATATAATACTTCCTGGCATTTTTTATAAATTAAAATATGTAAATGATTTATACTATTCATTATATTCAATTTTTAAATATAGTAATAGAGTATAAAATAACACATAGTTAAGTAAAATCTTTCAAATTCATCTAATCATGTAGTTTTAAAATATTAAAATTTTATATTAATTTTTGTAATAAAATGCATGAAATACAGAAATACAGAAATGTTACAACTTATAAACTTAGGAAAATGTTTATTTTCCTATAATTAGTAATCACAAAATGAGTATCCTCAAGAGTTACTAATTTTTATTGGCAGGCAAGATAAAGGAATTAGTAAAATGTTATTTTCATTATCCTAGAAACTCCACTTTGTGTAAAATGGTCAACAACCATTCGGTTTCTTAATAGTTTCCGCTAGAAATTAGAATAATCATATAGAGAGAAACCTGAACGAAGAGGCTAAAATAAAGGGGAACGCTTAGCTAACTTGTGGGGTAATTATTTGCATCTCCAGGAACACACTAGTCTAGTAAAGGGGAAAAGAATAAAACCATGAGTACCCAAAAAAACACTAAAAGCACTTTGATACAGCTCCAAGTCTAACCCTGCCTGTTTCTGAACTGCTACATGTGATGTGTATATAATTAACATCATATATACCCCTTCAACTTTCAGCTGTTGTCAACAACAAACATTGTGGTAGATCCTGGGGCCTGGGGAAAACAGCAAGAAAGAGAAAATGATGTTTGGACCACTACACCACTCCAGATAACATACAAAAATATACACACTCGGCCTAATGATAGTCCTGTGGTCACTCGTCATCATATGAAATATGAAAACTGGTAGTGCAGCCAGGTGCTTCCACATCCTCTGCTCCACAGCAATCATAGAACTTGGCAGCATATGGAGGATCATCCGGCCCCAACTCATAATACCTTCAACAAGCATAAAATAAACAAGGTTGGTAAAACAATAATATTTCAGGCTTATGATTCTTGAAAACTTCTATCCTTCCATCCGTCAGGGGAGAAAATTAGTTTTCTTGGGGAGGTTCTATATATTAGTTCACTAGGTTACTTACTCAAGTCTTCATGATTAACAACATGAAAGGAGTACCTCTTCTGATCATCGTGTCGACGGCAGACAAAGAATGAAGGATGAAAACGGCAAGATGTGGAGTTGTTGGATGACGTCACATACAACAGTTTACACCGTTTACAAATTTTCCCCATCACTTCGGAAGCTTTTTCTTCACCATTGACCTTATAACTCTGCCCGTTATCCATTTTCTTCTTCGTTCCTTGTCTGTTGATAGATTTCCTCTCACTTGTTGACTCTAAAGATTGATTTTGATTTCAAACTTGAGTAGGTTCTCTGCTCCTCTCTTCGATTAAAAATATCCTGGCAATTAACATGTGTTTCCACAGTTGTTTAGAAAAGAAAACAATGTTTGTAATATATCCTACCAATATACCCCATCTTTTTCCCATATTTATGAAAATGTAATTTTCTCCCTCCCTCATCCTCTCTAATTTGTTCGTTCGTTCTTTCTTTCTTTATTTATTACTATTACTATTATTACCCAAGATGAGTTTTATTCCATTTTTTCCGCAGCTATTCTTTTATAGTGGACAAACCTAAACCCTATACTCCTACTTTTTAATTTATTTGTTTTGGGTAAACTAAGGTCCAAGGTATCTACTTGTAGTGGACAAACCTCTCCCAGAGCTAGGGGTATTAATGAGCCAGGGTGGTTCACGAACAGTTCGAGCTCGATTCGGTCAAAATTTGGTCAAAATTCGATTCGAATAGGCTCGACTCGAGTTGGAGTTCGACTCAAATAATTTACAAACCAAGCCGAACACCTTTGAGTTTCACTCGAAAAGCTCGCGGACAGGCTCCTGTTCTGTTAACTTACAATAAAAGTCTCATATTCTACATGTCATTTGAAATGTACTGTACTAGTCTACTAGTACTGTATTTGTTTAGACTTTAAAATAAATAAAGTAAACATAGAGTTTATGACTACATTTCCCACAGCCCTACCCTATACAATTAATGCATCTCCTTTTAAAATGGTATGAAATGAAGGTTCCGAGACATATATTTATACATATATTTATTTATTAGTAAATATAGAAATTATATAAAATATTATCCGGATTAAACATTACATCTTTTCTGGGATAGATATATAACTTTTAATTTGTAAATATGTTTTTAAAATTATTTAAATATGTAGATTAAATAAAATATAACAAAATATAAGCAATATGAAGTAAATACAATTTCTTTTATAAATTATGTGAGAATGAAAATGATACTATTCGAGCTATGCTCGATTTGATCAAAGCACGGTCAACGCTCGGCTCGAAGTAGCTCGATCAACGTTCGGCTCGGTCAAAGTTCGGCTCGAATTCTTATGAGCTCAAGCCGAGCTTACCACCACTCGGTCTCGACTCAGCTCGTTAACACCCCTACCCAGAGCAATTCTCCATATTCACATGATTGAACCGAGATCTTACTCAAACAACTCGAGTCTCATAACCACTTAGATTTTGGTATTAAAAAAAAATATAGGTTTTGCTTTGTTATTTTACTTTATTTAATTTCTATTTTTATTTCATTTTGGATATAAACTAACGAATATTATATTATTATCATTGATTTTCCACACAATCTTTATCATTTTTAATTCATACTACCCGTCTCGGTGTTTTTGTTACGGATGTTTTTTTGCACTATTTACTGTTTAACTTTGATTCAAATTTTTATCATACCTATGTAAGAAAAAAAACATAGTCAAGTGAGATCTTGTCTAATCTTGTAGTTTTAGACAATTAACTTTTTATAATTTTTCGTTGTACACAATTTAAGTTATTAACCGTTAAAAATGTGTATCCGCATACGTGCTGGGTGCGTCCGTACAAAAATAGTGAGACAGAGGAAGCATATTATATTATCCTTTTCTGCTTTATTATATTATTTTGTCTTATTTCATTGTGTATTTATTGTAACTAATATTATTATCATTGATTGCCCAATGAGATTTTATTTCATCTCTTTTTATTCATAACTATTGTATTATATTTTTTGCTTTATTTTTTATTTAATTTAATTAGTATTTTATTCCATTATGTACTTACTTTAAGGAACAAAGTAATAACAAACGTGCCATGTATGTATATTGATGATAAAGTAAGTTACTATGTTCATTGACATTGTTAACTTATAGAATGATTTTGATAATGAAAATGTAATTTTCATATATATTTATTGTGTATATATCATATCGCTCATAAAGGACGAAATTAAACTTCACTACAAGAAAACGTTTAGTGAAAAACTACTATAACCTTCCATAATACACAAACATATTATAAATATATAAAATCTTTACAAAAAAAAACTAGGGCATTGTCGCGGACACGTTTGCTCGTATATACTACCTCCGTTTTGATATATCTGAACCATTTGCATAGTGTTTATTATTCATTGAGTATCTTTCATCAATCATTTTAATGTAGTTATATAAGATAAAACATAGTCAAGTGAGATCTGGTTGGATTCGTCTAATAATGCAGTTTTAGGATATCAAATTTTTATAGTATTTACTTGTATACAATTTGAGTTATTAAGATGTAAATGTGTGTCCTGGATTACGTGAAATGTATAAATGGTGCAGTTATTTAAGAACAGAGGTAAGTATATACACAAAAATATATTTTCGCATGCAAAAGTATTCTCCGTCAATTTTTAAATAGAGATCTTTTAATTGTTCAACGAAAAAAATTCCCTTATTTAGTACTCCCTCTGTCACGATATCCAATATATTTGTTTAACGATTAATATTTTAAGATTGGTATATTTAAAAATTATATAAAATATATATTCTAAAACTTTGTTGTTAGACAATTCTAACAAGATCAAACTTGACTATATTTTGTTTTTATATAATTGCGATAGCATTAGGTCAAGGTTGACCAAAAGGATACATTTAGTGGGACGGAGGGAGTAATTGGTTAAAATCGCTGAATATTAAAATAGTAATACACTAAAAAAAATTAGAACGAAATTGGAATATAAATTAAGTGTTAAACTGAAATACACAGACATCGAATAAGTTCATGTACATTTTTTTCCCTCTTTTTGACAAACCTAAATTTATTAATGCCCATCTCCATGCTAATAACACAATGCATGCCTAGTTTCAGAATTGCTTTTCTATTTGGTACTTTTATAGGGGTTTGAGATTTTCTTGACACCCTAGTTATTTCAATACATTCAGGTAAGTGGGTTTTCATCTTTCCTTGATTCGCCCACATCTTTGTTAGGTAAGAACTCCCTTGATTCTCTATTTCTTTTGTTCTCTCTCAGCGTTGTCCCTAGAATTTATTGAATATGTAATGCTTGTTCACTTCATCTTTAGCGTTTTAAGTGAATTCATGCCTAGTTCTCATCATTTGAATTGCCGTTTCATATGCCTACTACTTGTTTCAAGCCAAATTCCCTGATATAAGTATTTTCCCTTATTTTAATTCTTAACCATAATGATTTTCCTGATGGAATACCAACTTATATTTGTTTCCCTTAATTAATCCACATTCTATTGAGCCTCATTTTGAACAAGTATCTATTATCTCACAAATGCAGCCACAAAAGTAATGGCAGACAGCGGATAAGCCTACAAAGGCCATGGAAAGAGAATTTTAAGTGTACAAAACATTCAATCCTATTGTGAGAGAAATAGCTCATAAAGGCCATGGAAATAGAAGTTGCAAGAAATAGCTTTAAAAGGCCACGGAAAAAGAAGTTGTAAGAGAAATAACACCTCAACATCCAGTAGTTGCTAAACATCTAATTCTGTTGCACACCAACATCCGGCAAATGAAGCAAAAAAGACAGACAAGCAATTAACATTCCAAACTAGCCAGTAATCCTACTGAAGCAAATCATCAGGCAAAAAGGTAAAAAAGAACTAATGCCAAAGTTAAAGTCCCTCAGATAGATTGGCAAGTGGCAACATATAGACAGCAAAATCAAGCCCAATCGCACAGAGAGAGAGTCATTAAGTTGCATCTCGAAGATCATCAATCGATTTAAGCAACTACCCTTTTTTTCTTACCTGGTTTAAGAGCACCATAGCCATATAATCTCTCAGTTTGGTAAATGTAATGCTCCCAATGTCACAACTTCTCGAATTAGTGAAAACTTGTAAACCTAGATTCAAGAAAATTGAAAATTTTGCAACTAACCGGTGCAAATCGACCCTTTCAGTTTTCTACTCAGAGACATCATAAAACAGCACAGTACGGGGCGGGAATTAAAACCCATGGACACAAAGACGTGTCGACATGACGAAACAGAAACCAAAAAAAAAAAAAAAAAAATCGGAGGAGGGGGGTGGAAACATGTACCTGTAGGCTGTAGCGCGATTTGAAAGCAGAAGGGAAATAGAAACGCAGAGAGCCCGGCGGAGCGGTTTGCGGTGCAGATTTTGGGGTCGATCGCGAAGGTTGGGATGTTCACGGAGGAGGAGGGAGAGGGTTAGGAATCTGGGAATGAGTAATGATTGAGTATTTGTGGTATTCTATTCTAATGACTCATGATTAATGAGCCTTTTTGTTACAATATCACAATATTATTACAAGTATCTGTTGAATTCTGTAATTACGCTGTTCTCCCTGCTAATTTAATTTCAGAACATTTCCTACTCAATTTTCATTTTAAACATTATCTTGCTACTCTATTCATACTCTCCCCCTGTAATCTTTTCTTCAGAACCTTTTGCTTTCTTCACATTATTGTCTTCCAATCAATTTCATATTTTCCCCCATTGCTTTCTTTCTCAGCCTTTTAAGAAACGGACTACTTATAAGTACACTTCTTTCCCGACTTGTTTTGTAAAGCCAACAAATATTTATGCATCCTAATTCCTACAAACATTTTTACAAATATTTATGTAAAGCCCACAAACATGGCGGGTATAATATAACGACCAAGTATCCTACATTTTTACAGTGATGAGAATGGAACCAGATATTTTCACTCAAATTACTGGAAATTCCCTGTGTATGTTTTTGCAGTATATAATAGATGGATTGCATTTTCCCATATATTTGATGAGACTGCTTGTGACTTGTGCCGTCCAGATTGCTCGGACTGACAAGTTTGTGAAAGTAATAGATGTCTTCTTTGTCCTAACCTTCGCAGGGTTTGGTCGCAAAGGATCCAATGTTTGACCACACAAGTTTTTTCAACCTTCACAGGGAAACATTGGTAGGATCCATTGTCCAACTTGGCCTTGACAATGCAAGTTCTTCACTCTAGTTTCTTCTTTTCTTTCAATGTATGTAAACAATGACTTCGCGTCAACTACTGCCAAATCCAGCAGAAGTTGATCTCTTAAGTCTGACCTGTATAATCTTAGTAATTATTCAACCATGGTATTCTTGAGAATTTTAGGTTTCATGTTTAATTTAAGTAAGTAAATTAGTTACTCGTACTGCACAAAATTTTTGAACAAAAGTAAATAGTAATCTTTTTATTCTCTATTTTGTTGAAACTCACACAAATTTTAAAACATGAAACCTGAAACTGAACTACTATGTACAACTGATTATTCTGGAATTGAAATCTCTTTGCCTGCAATATGTCTAAATCATGAATATGTCTAACATAACCAAAGTAATATAACTAACTATATACACACACGACACAACAATGGGAGTAAAAAGATACACATGATCTTGAGTCCTGACTAATTTTGTTCTAGTTAGAGGGGGGAAAGAAATAACGAAAGTTGGGGAACTAGTCATACAACCAAATTATACCAAGGGATAAAAGAAAGGTCCACCAATGAAACATTGATTAATACAGTACTTTAGTACAAGAACCTCATCTCTAACCTCTTTTGTCCTCTCAGGTTCACTTCTTTTTTTCCACTTATGTTAGGTACACCGTGTCTGTGTGTTAGATACACAGCTACGTATAACACAGCTTATGTGATGCACTGAGCGTAAATATAAAATGTTATTAGGTTCAAAGCACTATCTAATTACTAAACCCCATTTTCATCTCTAGCAGTCTTTACCTTCATTCACCCATCACATACCGTGTATCGCCGATAATTGGCTGTCACTATTCTCACTTGTATAAACTATTTTTTTAAGGCACCTATTTTCATGTCAATACTCCATATAAAAATGGAAAGGATGTTTGAAACAGTCGAACAACCATAAACTGCCACCCTTTTTTGGTGCTGTACTGCAAATAAAATTCCAAGGCTGAAACCTCAATTATCAGAGCGAGTGTGAAACAGAAGGAACTCAATAGGGAGGCATAGATGACTGAGAAAGATAAGAGCCTTGCCCTCGGTATAGATATCCATGGTGACAAGAACTGGGCAGCCATTGCTGCTAAAGCAGGTCTGCAAAAACCCACCAGTATGTCAGAAAATTGCGTCATCAGTTTCTTGAATTCAAGTAGTCTTTTATTTGACAAAACACACAAACAGGACTCATTTGTTGCATCAAGAGCTGTAGGCTAAGATGGATAAATTATCCAAGGCAAAACATCAAAAGAGACAACATATCTAATCAAGAAGAAAAACTGATCATCAGGCTACATAGACTACTTGAAAACAAGCACCTGAATCCTGATCATGAACCTTGAATAATCAATCCCACTTCTTTGTGCGTTCCAAGAGCATAAAAGTGTAGTTCTATTGCAAGCCATGATGGTCATTGATTGGGGCAATATTGCCAGGTCAAACAGACAATGAGACCAAAACTTAATGGAAATATCATCTGAACATGAAGAGATTGGTTGAAGGGGTACGCGTTGCAGGGATTTCAATGCCAGCAATGGGATTCAAGAGTGATGAATAAACTGCATGAATTGGGTAGTGGCAACAGTGAGGAGGATTCAGAAACATGGTTTAGTGTTGATGATTTCTTTAACTTGATAATGGGGATCCTTCAACTATTGAGTGGGTCACTAAGTTTACAGGTGGCTGGGTTTGTGTACAGAGATTTTGAAGTCAAGGTTGTGAATTTAGTTCTTGATATGGATCGAGTTGACTATCCCGTTTGTTAGTCTCCTAGTTTCATGTCTAGTAAGTGTATAAGTTTACACTGTTCATGAATATAGCTTCCTAGTTTCATGACTATCCAAATTCTACAAACAGTTCTATCATTTCAGATGACATTGTTTGCAGCACATTGGGTCTCATCAAAATGAAAATTATATGCATATGGCTTCAGCAATATAGTTCCTATCATAGCACAAGATTTCATATCAAAGGATCAGTATTTTCAATGCAAAAGAGTATCAGAAACTATTGGAGACTACCAGGTATGATCGACGGCAAGGTCTTATGGTCCATCTGTCTTTGTCCCTATGGAACTAAAGAAGATTTGGTTGCAGAGGACCAACAAAAAACGAAACAAAATAAACAGTAAACAAGAAAAATATAACATTTGAATATGCTAATACCAATAATGTCATATATTACAAGTGGAAACTCATGCAGGAATTCTTTCTTTTTGGAAAAGTAACTAATTCAGAATATTTTGCTATCACTTGCATTCTGAATTAGTTCAAATAATTCAGGAATTTTTCTTTCTTTTTGGAGAAGTAACTAATTAATTTGTTCAAAATCAAATGCACATGAAGCTAAGATATCCTGGAAGCTCATTGAGAATAAAATAGAGTAAATTAGCTACGGATGTAAACTCAAGCATGTATGATGAGAATTGTATATTTTTTCCTATGGAGACGCAGACAGTCAAATGACCCTTTTGGCAGTAAAATTTGCTTAATATACCTTCATTACAAGCAACACTACATGGATTCTTCATCGCAATTCAACATGAGTGATTCAATTTCTATCATAGTCCAACCACCAATACAAGGGTGAACAGTTCCAAGATATCCAGAACATAATGCACTTGACTCAAGCAAATAGAAAAAGATCAAATGGAGTTTATTGATTGATATCAATATACCTTACGTACAATTCAATTAAACAGGGGCTCTTCAACTGCTTGGAAGCACTCAGCCCCATGCCATGGAACATGCATAATTGACCACCAATTTTCCATCAATGCCAAAATTCTACAACGTAATGAAATAACAATCATCAATCAGCGCTATCTCTAGGATAAGCCATCTCCCACATTTCAAGAGAATCCAATAGTTAAGAAATGGATGTATCGTTTCCTTAAAGAATTTGAACCATAGCTATGAAAACAAAAATACCATAAGAGACGAAAAAAGACAATCAACTACATCCGCAAGAGGCCCAAAAGGGGGGAGAGAGGCAGTTATAAAAAGTAATATCAGATTATCGCTGCAAGAGCAATTAAAACAATTACTAAAGGACAGATCACCCAAAATTCAGAAAGACGACAGTTGAATAACTTACATTATACAAGTCAGAAATAAGCTCATCGGGATTTGGTGAGAAGGCACTGTTTACATACACGAACTGAAAAAAAAAAAAAAAAAAAACAGTAACATAATATGGAAAAACATGAACTGTCAAGGACAAGTTAGACAATGGATTCTACCAATGTGTCCCTGTGAAGCTGACGACGAAGAAAATCAATTACTTTCACGAACTTGTCAGTCCCAGCAATCTGCACTCATAACAGAAGGCACAAGCAGTCTCAGCAAGTGTGCAGCAAAATGTAATCCATCTATTATTAATATATACAAAACCTTCCTGCAAAAACTTGGGATGGGGATTTCAAGTGTCCAAACAAAGGGTTTCTTTTTCAAGAACTAGACTATTAGTGGGAAATCTGAGTAAATAAAAGAGACCTCAATCATGAGGAAATTGAGTAAAATATCTAGTGCATCTTGTCTTTGGCAAAATTATATAAGGCATATCCATCCCAATTTCCATGATACAAAATCTTCCGCACTCCTCCTTTGGGATAGTGGGCTTCCAACAATAAAAGTTGGATGTTAGGTTTATGATGTTATTTGGATGGAGCTCGGTTACAAAATCAAACTTTACCTCAATTCTATAAATTGGAAAACTTCCAAAAATATAAAAATAAAGGCAAACTAGTCATATTTCACAAAAAATAAAATCACTCAAATGTCAGTATTTCTCTCAAAAAAACTAATGAACTAGATCTTTAGGCCAAGGCTTTTCATAGGTGTTTATCTGATCCTAATTATAGATCATGGAAAATCTATTCAACCGCTTTTTGCACAAGTCTATCTTCAAATTAGATATTAAAATTTCCAACTGCAAAGTTATATGCAGTAATAGTATGGTTTAACCACCCAAAAAATAACACCAAATTTTACACATGCAAGATGGAGAAAGATAACCTAAATTCTTTCTTCTGAACCATGAATCTGTGGAAAATCAAATCAAAAAGCATAAAAGATAAAAAGAAAACCACAACTGTAGAAGGAAAAATTCAAAACAATCCATTCCAAAAAAATTTAAAAAAAAAATAACACCTTGAATTTTGCCTGCTTGAGAATTGGAGCATCACCGGTGGCTCTGAGGTGAACCACAACTGCATCAAAATCAAGATTCAAAATGAACATCACTTGCTGATTGGAAAATACTGCTCGCATAAAACGCCTAAAATCACCACAAAATACAATATACTTTCAAGATTTTGTCATCTAAAGCTTACCTTTCCGAGATTCAGAAGACATTGTTCGCCGCTGTAAGATGCTGGCAATTAAGTTGGTTATTGCCTTCCTATTGTTCCCTCCAAGCTTCGGGCACAACCTTTGACTTTCTACTTCAAACTATATCATCAAGAACACGGCTGGTCCTGCAGTGGCGATTGTACATTATTTTTTAAATAACCAACCATATTCTATTTCTAACGATCAGTTCAAATTGAATGGAAATTAAAGTTTTGATATTTCTAGATGTAACAACACCAAGCAAGCACCGGCATCCAAAAAAGAAAGAGAAAAATTTGTAGCACAACCGAAGGAGCAAAGAATAGGAATTTTTACCCATAGAATGAAATATATAACCACCCCGAAAAAATGGGAACGACGGCAATTGGCAACAACCGTTGTGGCAGCGGTGATGATTGATGAGGGCGCCTGAACGGGACTCGACGGAAGTGTGGGCCGTGGGAGATGTTGCTGGGCGCTAGCAATGGTGCAGAATGCAGATGTTTTGATTGAGAAAATTAAATAATGGTAACTTTTTTTAATAGTGTGCCCTAAATTGGCATCATAAGTACATTTCTAATCATTAACATTTCTAATTAAAAATTATAAAACTGGAGGGGTATTAAATATTTTTTCTATGCCACGGTTGATACTATGTTTTTTTTTTCGGGAAATTAAAGAAAAACCCACCAAAATTTTCAAAGTTTAAGATAGGTACCCAATTGAATTTTTCTTTAAGATAGGTACCCAATAGTTTTATTTCATTTAAGAATGGTACCTAATAACCAAAACTATAAAATGAGTTTAACACTTCTCTAAAAAAGTGCCCAAAAAACACACCCCTCTAAAAATTTGGTATCAGAGCATAAGTTGCGATTTTAGGGCTTATGGCTAATGACGGATTAAAAGATAATCAAAACACGATTAAATTAAATGAAAATATTAAATATGAAAAATTCTTAATAATTGACATAGAAAAGAAAAAATTATTCAAAAACCAAACTAAAGATTGTAAGATCTGTAAACAAAATAAAATAAAAAGTAAAAAAGTAAAACTCAAGAAAAATAAAACCTTTGAAAATTATTGCAAACTAATCATAAGGTTAGAAGCTTTAAGACAACACTTAAAAACTCATGAATAAAATATTAACAAACAAAAACATGGATATACAAAGAAGTCTTCAATCAATTGAAGCAAAACTGGATAAGTTAGAATTATTAGAAAAACAAAATAATACAAATCTTAAAGTTATATTAGAAAACCAAACGTACTTATCAACCCAATATGATAAATCATCCAGTGGAATGAAAAACTTATCTAAAACCATAACAACACTTCAATATGAAAGTTCCAAACTAGTTAATGATGTCCCAAATCCAAGAAAAATCATTAACCATAGTGAGGAATTAAAACAACTACAAGATAAAGTTGAAAAACTTGATAAAGAAATAAAGGAAATTAAAAACATTGTTGAAAACAATATTGAGAATGTAAATGAAATGTGTAACAAAATCATAAAAATCATTAAAGGATAATGGAAACAGCCTTGAAAGAAGTTAAAGAAACAATAGAAAACTTTAAACAAGAAATTAATAATAAATTTAAAGAATTAAACAAAGAATTAGTAGAAGTAAAACTAAATGTTAATAATCTTCATAAGAAGATTGGCGAAATAACAGATCATAATAGAACAAATAATACAAATATTAGTCTAATTGACAAGAAAATAAAAGAGCTTGTAACAACTGAAATACTAAAGAAAAAAATTGATGATGTACATGTTCAAATGGAAAACATGAAAAAATATCAAGACCCTGCATTAAGAATAGCCATTGAAAGCATAGATGAAAAACTTGAAAGAATACAAGCTGTTAGAATACCTGAAGATAATACAATAAAACAACTAGTTGAACAAATTGCAAAATTACCTGCAGAAGCTAGAAGGAAAACTAAACCACAAGAAAAACTAAACTTCTGGGTTGTAAAACCAGACGAAAAATATTTAAAAAAATGAGTAGGAGATCATTTTCTCTTACTAATGAATCCAAAAACAGTCTAGTAGAAAGAAGTAATTCTCAAAGAATTGAAAGCTCAAACTTTGAAAAAACCTTAATAGATAGAATGTTTAGAGAAAAAACCAAACTTGAAGAAGGGCCAACAATAATTGAAGAAATAATTGACCCTGATATTGAATTTGAAAACTTCAAGAAAAGAACATTAATCCAATTGGAACCAAGATTATTGTATGACCAAAGATTCCTTAATTGGAACACATGTTATTACAAATATCATTATACGGAACCAATAAGCTGTCTAAAAGATGACAAAAAATTAATAAAATTAATAAGCAATAATGAAGCAATTAGGCTTCAAAGACAAGGACAAAAATACATGCATATGGGATTAATCTCCATAGGAGTAAAAGGTTTAACTAGAAAAAACTTAGGAACTAAAGTCCTAATGACTGTTCTAGATACAAGGTGGACTAATCCAACCCAAGCTATCATAGGGTTAATGGAAATTGATATGAACCCTAATGTGGGAGTATGTTATTTGGCACCAGATTATATGATACAAATAACAGATTTTATGAAGCATATCCAAATAGGAATTCAGACTGTAGGATATGAAGAAATGGAAACTGGTCACAACCTAATGATATGTGTAGGCTTCTTAGGAAGAATAACAAACAATGGTCAAACCAGACATAAAACAAAAATTGAAACTGTGGTAAGTATCATAGGAAGTGAAGGAGTAAAAATGATAGGACCAACTGAAATATCATCAGAAGAAAATGCTGGGAAAAATTGGGATCTATCAAAATTCTTTGAAAAACCAAATGTTAAAAACTTAACTCCAAAAAATGTAAATTACTTCATAAACTCCAGAGGAGAAACGTCAGTAAGATTTAATGATTATGAAACTGCAAAAAGACCAATAGATTTTACAGAAGAAGAAGGTCAGGAAAATGAATAGACAAATGAAAAGGTTTATCGTAGAAAAACCAGTAACAGATAACTATGTAAAATATGAAGGAAAACATATATTCCACCCTAGTGAAGAAGAAGTGGAAAGAATTGCTAAAGACATTCAACATATTTGTTTAAAAACAAGAAAATTTGAAAACTTTAAAAAAGGAAAAATTCTAAATAAAAGAGAGTACCATGACAGGTATGAAAGAGTTTTCTCACAACATGTGCATTCTGCATTAACTAAAAAATTCAAAAACAAAGGAATATTACCTCACAATTGTCAAGATTGTAAAATTGATCTTGATAGAAGATATTCTGATAAGTTAAAACATATGATCCATTTAATAGAATGTCCAAAACATAGTGGATATTTTGAAAATTGGATAGAAAATTATGAAGAAATGATAAGAGAAATATCAAAACTAAATGAACAAAAACAAGAATTAAAGGATAAAATGAAAAGAAAAAATAAAGAATGGAAGAATAATTTAGAAGATATTATTGAGAAAGAAGTACAGAAAAGATTACAAAAAATACAAATAAAAGAAGAACAACAAGCAGATATAGAAGCTCACTTGTTCCTAAAGGAAAACTCATCAGAAGTAGGACAAAGTTCTGATAATACATTAATTGAACAATATATGGGAGACCATATCTCCTTACATTCTGAGAAAACAAATAAAACAGCTAAAGAATTCATGAACAAAGATATTGTCATGAAAAATACAGGAGACAGTATAACAAGAGTCCCTGGAACTCCCTTTGCCCCATACCAAAGAGGGACTGAGTGGAGACCTGGAACTAATTATACTGGAAACAATTCTAGACACTCAATCACACATGTTCATCCAGAATATCCTTATGGAAAGATACAACCTGGGATGATAACAAAACCTAGAGGAATTAGGCAACCCTTAGAAAGAGGATATTATCATAACCCAGCAATATTAGAAGTAACAAATGTAAGCCCTCAAGAATGGGGCTCAGTAATTGCAAAATGGAAAAACATAGTTGTAGCCGATTACATCAAAAACAAAAATGACTATAATGATACAGCTGAATCAATGTATGGATATCTTGAAACCTATTTAGGAGAATTCGCACAGTCAATGTGGGAAGTATTTAAAAGAGACTATCCAATGGATTATCAAGACTTAATAGAAAGAGGACCAAATCCTTATAACTTTGTAAATAAGATATCAAGCCTAATAACGGGTGAAGATGGTAATTCAGGACATATAACAACACAAATGGATGCCTTAATCCATCTAGACCAAATGCACCTAGATGACTTATATGGAACAGTAGACTTCTTAAATGAATATGTCTACTATACAGGCCTAGCAGGAGGTGCTTTTAACCAAGAGTTAGGTGAAAAATTATTTATGAAAATACCAAGACCAATTGGTCAAGAAATTCAAGATACATGGAATAAAATGGTTGAAAAGAATCCTCAACAATACACTATTAGTATGAGGGCTGTTCATGTGGTAAAAATATTAAAAGATAAGTGTACAAATATAATTGCACAAAAACAACTTAAGAAAACTGATTATTCATTCTGTAAAAGGATATACACTCCTCAACGATATGGTAGACCGGAACCATTAAGGAAAAAACCCAAATTCATAACAAGAAAGAAGTATTTCATAAAACAATCAAATAGCAGAAAACCTTTCTTGAAACAAAAACATCATGTCAGAAAATATAATCCTAGCAGAAATTATACAAAGAAACTTGCTTGTTTCACATGTGGTGATGAAAGCCATTTGGCAACAGCATGTCCTAAAAGAAAAAACCAACATTCTAGAGAGGCAATTCTTACAGAATGTATACAACAAGATATATTAGATGTGGACTCAGATGTTTCTGAGACTGAAACAATATATAGTATAGTAACGGTAGAGGAAAATGTTATAGAAGAACAAGAGGATAATGATCCCTATGAATTGATAAATATGCTTGCAAATGAAAACTCGTATAATGGTATCACATATAAAGAATATATGATGCCATATGAAACTGAGTATATGATGAGAGAAATTAATGAATGCGAAAACCATAATTGGCTTTTCAGGGTAGGCACTGATTCTACACCTTGTATAAAATGCTCTTATTATCCATCAAGGAAACTTAGAGCTAAATGTACAATATGTCACGTAGAAATATGCCAAATATGCTTGTTAAAGTATTATAAAATTAAATTCCCCGAAGAAATGCCAATAACAAAAATTGATGATAATTATACATTCATCACAAAAAGAATAGATATAATTGAAAGAAAGCTTTTTGATTTACAAGGTATCATGAATCTTACAGAATTAAAAAATAGAATTGAAAACATAGAAGAAATCTTAGAAGAATATAATATGTTAAGTTCTGAAAATACGGGAAATAAAGGAAAAGAAGTTCCTGAAGAAGAATCTAATAATGAACAAAATCCTAGTACGGAGTACATGTTAGCACAAAACCCTGAGTACATACCCGTGTGCCACGATCCTTCATCATTAACTACATTAAGGGTACCAATAATCTTTAAATTAAGAGAATTGGTATTTCGTACTAATGCAATAATCGATACAGGATGTACTAGAATAATAATAAATGAAAAACTTATCCCAGAACATCTACAGAAAAACTTAACAAAACCCATTAAATCAGAATTAATGGATGGAAGAATATCATATACAACAAAACAACCTATTTCAGGTGGACAGATATTCTTTGAAACCAATTGTGGAATATCAGAACCCTATGGAGTTCCTGATAATTCATATATAAAAGACTTAGTAATAAATGCAGATGTAATCTTAGGATTACAATTCTTCTTACAAAATAATGGAGGATTATTTATTACAAAAGATTATATCCAAATTGTTGAAAAAGCAACTTTAGCAATGTTTGCACCTAGTATTAGTAATGCGGAAACCAAGCTTTTAACAACATCAGAGTTGCGAGAGAAGCGTGGTGGAGCCCCTACTAATACAAAAACAAAAAATAAAAAACTTTTAAAAGATAAAGATATTGAAAATTGTAAATGTAAAATAAAAGGAGCATGTAAACAAACTTGTAAAGAAAACATACAAATTACAGAGTTTGAAGAAGAATATATTCCTGAAACTCCAAAACTGAAAGAATTAATAAGTATAACTAGATTTAAGCCTGAAGAAACCATAACAAAATGGATGAGAGGTTAGAAAAATCCCAAATTATTGGAGATAACATCCAGAAATATTGGGAAAAAGATGGAACAATATGCAAGCTTGAAATAATAAATCCAGAATTGAGAATCTCAACTGCAGAAATAAATCCTACAAATCTGGATATAGCAGATTTCAAAATGCATATTGATGAATTAAAAGCTTTAAAAGTAATTAGAGAATCAAACTCCAGACATAGGTCTGCAGCTTTTATTGTAAGAAAACATTCTGAAATTGTAAGAGGAAAATCAAGAATGGTCATTAATTATAAAAGACTTAATGACAATACAAAAGATTTTGCTTACAATATACCAGATAAAACAGTCTTAATAAATAGGATTCAAGACTCAAAAGTATATAGCAAATTTGACTGTAAGTCAGGATTCTGGCAAGTAAAAATGCATCCCGAGTCAGTTGAATGGACTGCATTTACATGTCCAGAAGGTTTATTTGAATGGTTAGTAATGCCATTTGGACTAAAAAATGCACCAGCTATATTTCAACAAAAAATGGACAAAATTTTTAAACCATACCAAAAATTTGTTTTGGTATACATTGATGATATTCTAGTATTTTCAAAAAATAGTACTGAACATATGAGTCATCTTGATACAGTGTTTAGGCTATTTGAAAAACATGGAATAATCATCTCAAAGAAAAAGATGGAAATTAATAAAACTAAAATAACATTCCTTGGGGCAGAAATTGGAAAAGGAAAAATAAAACTCCAAGATCATATTGCTAAAAAGGCTATTGAATTTCCTGATAAAATGGAAGATACAAAACTATTACAACAATTTTTGGGATTGGTTAATTATGCTAGACCATACATTAAAAACTTATCCTCATTAACAGGATCATTATATAACAAACTGGGAAAAAACGGTCAAAGATATTTTAACCAAGAAGATATAAAAAATGTACAAAAAATTAAAGAAGCATTAAAAACACTTCCAGAATTGGTTCTGCCAGAAGATAGTGATTATCTTATTGTGCAAACTGATGGATCACATGAAGGATGGGGAGCTATCCTTTTGCGAAAAAAGGATGTCTACTCACCTAAAAGTAAAGAAGAAATTTGCCAATATGCATCAGGAAAATATAGAGAGAAGGGAAACCTTTCCTCAATTGATGCAGAACTGTTGGCAATAAAATACGCACTTGATAAATTTGAACTGTTTTTAACAGGAAAACCAGGATTCACAGTAAGAACTGATTGTGAAGCCATAGTAAAATTTCATAGCCAACTCCAAGAAAAAAGATCAATGTCTAGGAGAAGGTGGTTGAATTTTACAGATGTTATTAGTCAGAAAGGCTACAAAATAAAATTCGAACATATTAAAGGAGAAGATAACAAAATTGCTGATATACTATCTAGAATTCTGATTAAAGAAAGGGAAAAACCATTATATGACACTGAATTTAAAAACGAATCAATTGATAATTATGATGAAAATGACGAGGAAAAATATAAATTAAAATGGGATCAATTTTACAGGGAGGACTGGAATATTGAGAATTGAATAATATTGTTACAGGAATGGCAGAAAACTCCCAGAAAAACTCTTTGAAAATCAGCAATGAAAATGGAGTAAAAACCACAGGGATGGTGAAAACCCCAGAGGGATATTACACAATCCCTTCTAAAACCAGCATCCCAGAAGGGAAGAAAAAGGATAAACTCCCAGAAAAAGGAGTGAAAATCTGCTTTGGCAAAAGAGCAGAAACTGGCAATAATGTAGAGTTAATCTTATTTGATAACATGAAGTACGGGCCTATCACAGGGTTGAACTACACAGAGGAACAGATCTGCCTTTGTGACAACATCTGGAGACCATCATTTGACAAAAACAACAGCAGGTATATTGTTACTTGTCTCTCTGCTTTAAGCATGTATTTCCAGAAATTTAATAACATAAAACCATTTTTATATTATGTAATCTATGAAGGTTATAAAAAAGGAATTTATGATAAAAATGATATTTTACCTCTTAATGAAGATAATGAAAAACCTCTTCATAAAGGATTTTATGACATAGTGTCTGCAATTCAATTTGCAAAAACCACAATGGGCCCAGATTTCTTTGTAAGCCCAAGTTTGAAAAACATTGTTGATGGTTTGAGGCCAAAAACCCAAAATCCCACAGGCCCAGTCCAATATTCAATTGGACATTCTTCTAAAACCCACATTGTGTTTTGTGACCATTGTGAAAAAATTGCCAAGGAAGTCTGTAAATATGAAGCCCAAAAGGCCGAATGGTTACAAAATTTTGAAAACCAAAAAATGAAAACCCTTGAAGCAGAGGCCCAGATTGAAACCCTCACCAAGAAACTTGAAATCCTTCAAAACCAAAATGAGAAATTGACCTCAAAAATTGTGTCCCTCACACTGAAAACACCAAAGCCAGAAGAAAAACCAGTCTATGGTCCAGAACCCAAACCCACCAGTTCTATGACTGCAGTAGAATTGGCAAAAGCCTGGATGCAGCAAAACCAGGAAAATTCAACTCCTGAGGTCTTTAAGGATCAAAAGTTTGAATCTAGTCCGTCTCAAACGGCAGACGGTAAAGACGAGTCAAGTCCGTTGATAGCTGATGCTTTGCTAAAAAGCATAAGTTCAGATGATTTTGAACCAAACCAGGGAAGTTCTAACCCTGAGGTCTTTGAGGACCAAAATGTTGAACTAAGCCCATCTAGTCCGGTAGATGGTAAAAGCACATTAATTCCGGTTATGGCTGGTAGTTTGCCAAAAACTATGAGTCCAGTACAGACTGGAAAATTTGAAAACCTCAGTGAAGAAGAAATTCTTCATAAGCTTGAAATGGAACTAAAGCCTACTTTTGCTGAAGCAATGGCAACCAGAAAAAGTGGAAGGTTTAGTGCACTGGTGGCACTAAGAAAAAATGAAGCAAAATTCCAGGCCAATAAAATTATAAAAAATCAGAAAAAAGAAAGTGGCGGCCCCCACAATGATGAAGAATACTAATGGAGCCACGAAGAAATGAGCTGGAATTCACAATAAATACCAGCATGTGAAGGAAAAAATCCGGAAAAGAAAAAGTCAAGAAGAAAACAAAAATGCTAGTGGAGCCAAAAGCACCACTAACCATGTGAAAGCAGGAATCCAAGGCGGAAAAGGTCAAAAATCCGACAAGAGCCATGTGACTCTTGAAAACCGCATTAATGGGCACTAGGCCCCTCTTTACTACATTATTATATTGTTGTATTATTGTACTAGTTGTTTGATTTTTCATCCGAACCTTATCGGATAACTTTGCCACTTGGCACGTTTTCATTGGTTGGTGTGGATTACTTAGATGACATTCCCATCTATAAATAGAGGGATGGTCTTCACTTGTAAAACACACACTCACTTCTTAGCTCTCTAGCTCTCTAAGGTTTTTGAGACTGCACTCTTGCTACTCTCGAAAGCTCTTTATCTCTCTAATTCTCTTGTATTCCCAACCCTTTCAGTAATAAAATTTCAGTTTGTAAAGAAAGACCCGGTGTGGATTGCTTCCTCTTTTCTTTACTTTCTGAAATACAGGGGCCCGTCTGAACGGGAAAGCCTCTCCTCTCTCAAGGTATGGGTTAGTTTATGATTTATGTTATGGTATAATTGTTCTATGTATGGATGATAATGTTATAAACATAAACATGTAACCTTTTAAAACTTAATTGATGAGATATGCCATTAGGGGAGTAAGATAAAAATTTAAAGGGCTTTATGCCATAAAAGCTGTAAGAAAGACTCGTTAGGGGAACCACAATTCAGGGATGTTTGTTAAACATAATGATGTTTTTGTTACTGTTGTCCCTTTTGATTTGCCCCTTAGACCCCCTGCTTACATTTCAGATCTAGGTCTGGATAATGCTAATTTGAATTTGAAACCCGAAACAGGCCCAGAAAAATATCTCATCAGTGACAGTAATAAGAGGATTGCGGACTTAATGTTTATGACAATATTTCCATAACAAAGGACAATCGGACCCATAACACATAATCAGAAATTTAACATGACCAGGAGAATAATAGGAGATGGCAAGTACCTAGTAAGACATCACGACATATAAGTTTTTCGCGCACAAAAACCAGTGTTTTTAAAACTTTTATCTGAAATAACTAATATCTTTTATCAAAACAAATGGAGAATATGACTAAAACTGCTGAAAACTCTAAAACAGATTTGTTTAAAGCAGAAACTTTTGAAAACACAGAAACAAGGTTTGTTATTGTACCTTATCCGAAAACACACTTTCTATGCCAAGAATGTGAAATTTGGCTTATTAGACTGATGAATAAGCGAAATCAAATAGACATGATTTGCAGAAAACAAAGATTGTTTGAAAATATTATAAAATGGAAAGTGACTAAGGAGGCTGAATTTCTAAAAAATGAAATAGAAATTCTAGAAAACAGTTATCAAAAGCATACTAAAATCTATAATGTTTTTGAAAAATTACAGGATAACCATATAAAAAGATGTGAAAACTATTTCATAGCATGTGAATATGAAGAAAAAATGTGGAAAAAATTACAAGAAGAACATTTAGCCAGAAATAACTAATGGAAGCACGAATACTTTTTGATATTTGTCCAGAATGTGGAAAACTTGGAGAAACCATGTGGAAAACAGAAAAAGAAATAAAAGACCTTAAAGATTCAATTATAAGGTTAAAAGAATATAAAGAAGACGAAGAAGAAGAAGTACAAGAACTCATATATGTGTTAAACCATGAAGAAGAAATAAATATCATTCGTAATTCAATACACAGATATGAAGAAGTGATTAGTTACCAATCATCTGACCTTAAAACAAAAATAAAAGAGTTGAATACTTCCAAAACAGAATTCATTAACCATATCAAAAACCAACATTAAAAATGACTTATAAAACAATAAGAAGCTACAGTCAATGGGAGAAAACTGCGATTGAAAGATACCGCATTAAAAAAGAAATTGTGAAAATCCAAATCGAAGCAAAGATAAAATGTTTACAACTTTTAAACAGGAAAAATCTCATAATGGAAGAATTAGATTTAAGTTTTTGGATAAATGATGAAATCAACAACCTACAGGCATATGAAAAAGGAATAGACCGGGAAAGAAAACAGTGGCAGGTTAATTATACCGGATAAAAAAAATAAATAATAATAATAATAATAATAATAATAATAATAATAATAAATAAATAAATAATTAAATAAACAAACAAATAAATAAAATAATAATAACAATAATAAACAATATAATATATAAAATACAAACAAGCAAATAAAAATAAAATATAAATGCAAGGTACCCAACTCAAAGTTTTGAAAACATTCGTGGGTCTAACCTAAAGGATGAAGCTTTTAGGTACTAAACTTAAAGTTCCTATTGTTGGAGGGTATATATCTCTAAAACCCCCTTTTTTTTTGGTTCGGTTCCATTTTCTTTCTTTTTGTTTTTGGTAGATTACACTAGAAGGCTAAAAAAAACTACACAAAGGTGGCAAGAAAGGAGCAAAAGCAAAATAAGAAAATAGAAAGCACAAGTCAATAATGAGGGAAAGAAACCCCAAAATAAGAAAATAGAAAGCACAAGTCAATAATGAGGGAAGGAAACCCCCGCAGTATTTGCCGCAAGACAAGACCGGACATCATCTGGAGGAAAAGTCCATGTGGCGAAAAAGTCCACAGAGCGAGCTCCCGCCTAGCTAAAGCATCTGCAGCAAAATTTCCTTCGCGCAGGATGTGGGACCAACGGTAAAGAGGATGCTGAAGAAGATCCTTAATCGTGCGTCGGTAAAGGATGTGGTTCCATTTTCTTTCTTGAAATGTTCTTTTTAAATATTGTCATCTATATGTGTCGGTAAATGTGCGTGTTAGCACAAGCTACATAAATTATAAAAGAATAAAAGAGAGGGATAGAGAACCGAGTGAGAATCAAACCTTCAACCTATGTTGGAAAGCAGGAAACATTACCAATTGGAAATATATATTGTAAGTAATTTTTTTGGGTGAACACCGGTGATGAGTTATTTTCACCACTCATATTTTACCACAAGCGGATGGTTGTCATCAAGTAATAAAAACCGGTGAATACCGGGTCGAACCCAAGGGAATTTCAGAATATTATTTCATTCCGGAGAATATTTTAATTGTTTTAAGTTTATTTAATATATTTTATATTTTGAAAAGGATTTGTTTAATTCTAATGGTGATTTAAATTTAAAAACAGTGACATCAAATTAAAATAAAGCAAATTAAAATTTTAATTGATAAAAATACTAATGGGAGTTGCTTGTAATATTTTAAAAATTGCCATCTTTATTATAAAATAGAAATTGTGTAATAATTTGACATTTCCCAATGTTCTAAAAATCAATTTCTTAAAATTAAGTATTTTTATAAAGATTAAAAATATAATAATCTACTAAAACTCCAAATTATGCTTAAACGGACTTCATGGAAGCTGATTAGATTATCTAACATTTCGCAATCATTATTCTAGGCCTAAATTTGAGTCTTTCCCAAGCTTACAAATTTTCCTATAGCAATTAATAGGCACTTTTCATTTCTCAAATCATTGTGCACATGCCAGAATCCATTTTTAATGTAATTTATTCCCAATTCCGGTACTAAAATATTAATTCTACTTTTTATCTCCCGATTTAGCAAAGCAGAATTTATGGAATTAGATTCTAACATTCAAATTATGCTAAACAGTGTAAATAATCTAATAATTATGGTAAAATAATAATAAAACATGGTAAACTGGATTTAAATAATAATATTAAAATGCAGACAGATTAGAATTAATGCCAGATTACTAAAAATAGATAATATATGTTTGATCGATCAGTCAGGCTTTTAGCAGATTAATATTCTAAATCACAGATTTGATAAAACACAAAAGATCGATCAATTCAGTAATGTCTAACATATAATCCTAATACAGATTTTAGCAGAATAGCAAATTTATCCATCTTAATCGATTAAAAAGCAGATTACACCTAAACATGAGATTTTCACTTCTAAGATCAGGCAAAAATGGCGCTTAAACCAAATTAGACAGATTTTAATATGATGGCAGATTAATCGATCAATTCAGATTAAACAAATAAAATAGCAGATTCAAAGTTTTCATCCAATCTTCATAATCGATCAAATTTTGGTAGCCAATACATGATTCTAATCCACATTCTAACAATCAAAACAGATTAATCCAGATTACAGAATTAAACATCGACATATTATTGCTTCCATAAAAGATAAATTCGTACTTCAAAGTGATTCTGAACTCCCGTTCTAGAACACTTCTAACACGAACAATACAGAAATCCGTCTACAAATTAAGAACATGATAGCAGATTACTTTTAGAGGCAATTTCAATTCATTACAATGCAAGAAAAAGAAAGGCAACACCTAGAATAGGAAGAACACGCCCAGAACAGCGTCCTTGATGCATTCCTCCGGCATGATTTTGTGTTTCTGGCCTTCTTCTCCCATTAGCAGATGTTTACAGAGTGTTTTTGTTCGAAAATATGAGTCTGTCTGATGAAGAATGACGAAGAACAACCTTTAAAACCGAATTCGGGAGGTTAGAAAACTGTCCAACCGCGACTGTGGCGCCTAATGTGGCGCTCGGAAGAGGTTTCAGGCGCCACCAAGTAGCTGCGGCGCATAACGACGATTTTCCAAATTTTCAATTGCGGCGCATTTTGCGGCGCTCGGAGTCCAATTTAGGCGCCGCCAAGCACGTGCGGCGCATTCTGGCAGTTTCTCCATTTTGACCTGCGGCGCATTTTTCGGCGCTCCGGAGCAGTTTTAGGCGCCACCCAGCTTATGCGGCGCATCCTGAAGCTTTTTCCATCCGAAATTTTCCAAAGTGTTGATGCGGTGCCTGCTGTGGCGCTCAGAGCTCGATTTGGGCGCCGACATGCCTATGTGGCGCATTCTGGGCACAGTCCAGTGTTGAAAAATCCGAATTTGACATCTTTTGTCCTCCGAACATCTTCTTTCTTCATTTTAGTGCCTGAAACATCATTGCAATGTATTAGAATTGCCAAAGTCTTATTAAAAAGCATAAAACAAGGTAAATTGAACTCAAATAAGCTCAATTTAAGCAGTCTTATTAATATTTACAAAACACATGAAATGTGCATTAAAAAGCAGTAAAATAGGACCACATGCATGCAATTTAGGTCCATTTTAACATAATTTAAGCTCATTTAAATGTGGTTTTACAGGGTGCATCAACATCCTCACACTTAAATATTGCTCGTCCCTTGAGCAATGAAACCAATGATCACATCACATGCCAATCTAGATAATAAAGATGAAGTCATTTCAGTTCTGCCAAATCATAGATTTCAACAACGCAATGAGCCAAGAGGGTTCAAAGTTTAATGTGCTAGACAAAGATAAATTGTTATGCATCAGCTGCCAAAACCAGGTATTCAAAGCACTTACAATACAAAAAGCAGATCAATCAAACATAGCAACTCGAAACAGGAGATGAAATAATGTAAATATGCTTTTCTATTCCTGTCTTCAAAAATGCTCAATTAATGACTCGGTTTCACAATTATTCTAGACACTTTGGCTGAGTTGTAGACGGTTGAATTCCAAAAGCTACTCATGTCTAAGAATACGTGCCAGTCATATAGCCAAGAGCTTATAAATATTCTGTTTAATACCCCTTTATTTTAAACTTTTCTTTTCTTTTCTCTTCTTTTTTTTTTTTTTTGATCTTGCATTTCTGAATTTTTTTTCTTTTTCTTTTTGCAAGATTTAATCTAAAATTTTTTTTTTAAGATAGGGGTTTCACTCTGACTTTATTTATAACTAAGCATTTAAGGAGACATGGAACGGGCATATTCATATATAAATAATGATAACTCTCCACATAACAAATAAAACAGTCTAACTAATCAAATACTTTCTGCAAGGTAAATAGAATCGTCACCCAAGTTCGAACAACCAACATAACCGTTTAGCAAAGTCTAGTACTTTAAACTAGGAAACCTAATACTCATTAAGTTGTAAAATCGGATCTAAGCAAAACTTTTAGACTTATATTGATTTTCTCCAGACTGGCAGTGATGTGAGAATTTAAATAATAGCACCACTGTGAACACATAATTTAAATCTAATATAATTAATACCCAATTCATGCATGTACCATTTTATTTAAAGCATAATAAAACATGAAAATAACATAAAATTAAACTAAGCTCTTACCATAATAATTCATGCAGATTGATAAAATAAAACATGAAAAGATCACACCTGGAGTATGTAGATCCCTAGAATTTCTTTTTACCAACATGGATGTCCCCTTTTTGCTTCTTCTTGGCATATCCTGCTTCTTTATATTTATATAGTATTCACTCATACAAAAGATAATCATTAGAGCACATGGTAAATTAAAAATTAAAATAATTAAACCTCATCCATAATTTATTTAAATTCAGATTTTTATTTATTTTGTAGGCACATTTTATTAGTTAAATAATTATGGACAGATTTAATTAAAATATTCAAATTTTATAAATTTACCAAAAGCAAAATACCACAAATCTAGCAATTCTTACATCAAGATGCTAGTTTAAAGTAAGCAAAACATTACCAAAATTAATCTAAATGCGACAAATTTAATCAAAGGGAACACTCCTATCTATTCACAAATCTAAAGATCCATCAGAATCAGCTACTTCATCTTCCATAGGGAAACCATCACTATCTGAAGAGCTCGAATCAGTAGTAGGAGGAGCATATCGATCACCTAAGCTTTCAGAACAGAAGTACTCAAGTCTGGTAGAGAGTCGAGCAATATGTGTCTGTGTAATCGCCTTTTGCTTCTCCATCTCGGCTCTAAGCTGATTGATTTCGTAGGCCATCCTATTAATTGCAATTTCTGCAGGCTCGGCCTTAGTACCAGATGTACTAGGTATGTCAGCATGCGAAGTGGGTGTCCCACGGGATGAAGTAGGATAATCTAGCTCTGCACACTTTACTCCAGGCTTGACATAATGATTCTTGAAACAAATAGGTGGCTTTGGTCTCACATCCTTATCGTAGGCACTAAGATCCACTCCAGCTCTCTCACAAAGTGCCCAAATCAGTGCAGGGAAACCTAAAACCTTCCTTTTAATATCAGATCCCATCTTATCCAGCTCAAATGCTACCATATCCCCAATATCAATAGGCAACCCATTCTTCACACAATACACAAAGTATAGATCCTCTGCATTAGGCTGTGCAGTGTGCGAAGTAGGATATACCTTATGTTTGTAGAGTAAGTAGATCTGGTAGAGTGGTGCATCCATTGCTGTGGCAACAACGCCCCCCTTCTTTCCTATGTACCGAATCCTCCCTTGGTTTTCGAACATCTCTCTCAAAACCTTCTCCTCCAATGCCGATCCTCCTTCCTCTGCATGGAGAGGGTCATGGAAGTGCTTCTTCTTCGTAGCCGGACAAGAAACATCCACGGTGCCATAAAGTTCATTGATCACCGCTGGACCATATGGCACAGGCACTCCCCTAATCCATGAAGTATAGTGATCATACCGGGCATTGCACAGAAATTGCCTAGTGAGCTCCCATGAGAAAGTCCCTGCTGGATGCTTAGCAAACTTCAACCATCCTCGACTCTTCAGAACATCATGAACATAAATTCGCTCCATGTCATCCTCAGTGAATCCTTTGTCTGCCATAATCCATCTTTCCTTCATCTTTTTATAGTAAGAGTACGCCTTTTGACTGATGAAGATAGCCGGATTGAAAGTGTCTCCGCTTAATTCCTTCAGAGGATTTGCAAGTGCTTCATCCTTCCTATTATGACTCTTTTTCTTTGTTTCAGAGTCGCTTGAATGTTCATCCCCTTCCAATGGAACTTCTCCCGGTGATTCAACTTCCACCTCTTCCGACAGTGAATCATCATCCCCTTGTTGAGCAGAATGGAAGGAAACATTGTCTCCATCCTTAGGATCAACAAACAAGGTGTCATCAACAGCAATAGGTTCCGGATTAGGCTCCCGGATGACAAGTGGTTGTAATTGGGGTGCATCCCTAGCTTTCTGCTTCTTTCCGGCATTGTTTCTCTTGTTTCCTTGGGTGGATTTTCTCTTTGGCCCCATGAGAAACGAATTTTACAGTGGTTTGAAAGCTAGGACAGGTATTAGGAAGCTTAATATCGAATAAGAAGAGAGTAAACAGATTTAGTAGAAGATGAATAAGAAGGATCGGTTCTATCCCCTTTTATAGAGAGTGAAATCATGACTCGGTCAAGATATGAGGTGAATAATTGAATCCAAGGCTGTATATACACCAAATATATGATTTAGAGTCAGTATAATGCAGTTTTGGATCTCAAAAATCGATTGGATTTGATTTGAATCTTTTAGATTCGCGGATTTTTCAAAAATTCGCGTCTGTGGCGCGCAATGCGGCGCTCAGAAGCCAATTTAGGCGCCACACAGCATGTGTGGCGCATTCTGAAGAAAAGCTCAGGTCCGCGGCGCCAAAAGTGGCGCTCAAGGGGTGATTTAGGCGCCGCACAGTAGATGCGGCGCATCCTGAAGCAATTTGGAAAAATTCTTATTTCTGCAGCGTGGAAAGTGGCGCATGGAACCAGTTTTAGGCGCCGCATAGCATATGCGGCGCATTCTGGGAAAACTTAGAAAATTTTCTAAGTTCCCAGGCGCCAATGTGGCGCTGAAGGGCCTTTTTAGGCGCCACACAGTTGATGTGGCGCATTCTGTGCCAAATTCGGGCAGAATGTGTTTTTCCCAAGTTCATCCCCAAGATATCCAACATCTCCAAATCAATCAACAATACCAATCTCACATTTTCTACACCTTAATCAAGTCCAATTACACCTCATTGATCTATCCAACAGTTCAAAACAGTTTAATCTAACACGAAATTGGCAAGAGCTATTTTATTGAATTTAAAAGCAACTAAGAACCTTAAAAGACAAATACAACTATCTAAAGTTTCACATGATCTAGATAACTTGAATAATGGAAATAACATGACTAGAATAGCAAAATAGCAGGAAATAGAGTTCAGAACAGTACAATCCAAATGAAAAATACTGAAAAGCAGCAAAAAGAATCCAATAGAGTCAAATACATAGGCCTATCAATACATGTCATCTATAACACTCATAAGCCTATCTATTGCTCATCTCTCACTCTCAGTCAGTGTCCTCATCGGAATCCTCATTGTCTCCAACCTCCTCCGATCCGTCATCAGCATCATCACCCTCAGCATCATCATCATTGCCATCCTCAGCATCATCATCACCATCTCCAGAGCCCACATAATCCTCATCATCGTCGTCCTCAGAAGATGTCTGAGGAGCGACGTATCTCCGTCCTAAGCTCTGGGACATAAAGTACTCCAGTCGGGCTGTGTGGTAGGCCTAAGCTCGTGCATTCTTGGCTATTTGATCAGCCAAGAAATGATGTCTCTGAGCTGCAAGCTGGGCATGCTCATTTATTGTGTTCAGCAGGTTCTGCTGGTTCATCATCAATGTCCTGGCCCACTCGGGCTCTGCCTGATACTGCTGTGACTGAGCTCTAGCTCGCCCTCTGCCTCTACCACCTCGGGTACCCCGGGTGGACTGTGAAGGAGCCTCAGAATGCTCCTGGCTACCCTGTGATGGTGCAGGTGGTGGTGACTGTCTAGGCATCTCTCTGGGGAGTAACATAGGCTGGCATCTAACACCGGGCAACTTAAAATCCTTTGTGAATGGAATAGAAGGCCTCATCTCCCAATCTCTGTCAAACTGCCTCATATCTATCCCTGCCTGGGCACAAAGGAGCCAAATAAGACTGGGGAACATGAGAGCTGACCTCTTAGACACCCCCGGTGTCTGCCTCAACTCAAGTGCGATGAGCTCTCCAATGTTGATCGGCTACCCATCTTGATACAATACGGAACGTATAAATCCAAAGCAGTGGGTCCCGAAGTATGGGTAGAGGGACTCAATCTAGCTCTGTAAAACATCAGTAGCTGGTACATAGGGGCATCCATCCTAGGCCCATCCAACTTGCTTGGATCATCCTTATAAATAAGGACATCCTCCTGGGCCTCATACATAGATGCAAGTACCATCCTCTTGAAGTCCTCCCTATCATCGGCTCGCATCACCGGCTCCCAGAAATCTCTCCCATAAGGTACATCCACCACCCCAAACAACTGGTTGATATGCTGTGGGGTAATAGGAATAGTGGTCCCAAATATCCAAGAGTCCTCCTCCTCAGCATTGGCTAAAAATAGCCTAGTCAACTCCCAAGAGTATGATCCGACTGGGTGTCGCACAAATCTCTCCCAACCTCGGGACTGAATAGCATCTCGTAGCAGGGGATGCTGCAAATCTCTATCAGAAAACCCTCTGTCCGGAATCATCCTCTTGTTATGGAACCTCTGATACAATGTATAAGCCCTGGCACTCCTAAACACAGTAGCATCGAAAATACCCTCTCTGATATAATGCAACTGAGGCACGTAAGTCCTGGGATCATATCTCTTCTGCTTCCCCCGCGTGGTCTGCTGTTCCTGCTGTTCCTGCTCAACCTCAACATCGTACTCCTCTCCACCTACATCCTCAGGAACAGGCTCCTGGATAGACAATGTAGCAGATCTCCCTCTCCTAGGCCGAGAGGAAGTAGAAGTAGTAGCGGGTGCCTTCCCCCGAGAGGCTCTAGTGGGGGCCTGTGAATGATCCGATGCCTCAGGCTGATCGGGCTGGTCAGGCTGATTAACCTCCTGATGGTCATCAGCGGGCACTGTAGTATGTCTAGAAGATGCTCCACTCTTGGACTTACTCTTCCTAAAATAGGAGAGAAGTCCCTTGGACTTAGAAGCCCCGCCTGATCCATGTGGTGGATCCATCTGCCTCAGATTTTTAGTACGGAGTCTGCGAGGTTCAAAAATATGCTCATCAGGAATAGGAGTAGGAATGCTATCCGGCGACTGTGGATCATAAATCCCCATCCTCCCCTCGGGCATCGGTATATACCTATAACCCGATTTCTTAGGGAGATTTGGAGGATTATACATTATATTGGCACCTGATTGTACAAAAATGATGGGTTAGTATCATATATATGCATTGCCTCCCATCCTCACACTTAAGTTTAAACCAAAGGTTTAACTTAAGTGTTAAGTACAAAGCAAACATATACATCAACCTAGAATGTGGGATTTATCTGACTCAATGACCAAAATGTTGTATTTTAAGGTTCATAAATCCTAAACTTTGTTTAAAGAAATAATCCATTTTATCCCCAAGTTTAGAATTCAATTTTAGAGCATACTACTTAATAAAAACTCCTATTTTATTAAATTTTCAGATTTAATAAATAAAATAACCTAACTTACTAAACTAGTTTATCCTAAATGGTTTAAATTAATATTTAAATCCATTCTATTTCATTTATAAGATAAATTAACCTATTCTAATTAGCTAAAATATAAATAAAAAAGTTTTATTATTAAACATGCCCAATTTGACTCATATAATGAAAAACATGGAATTTTTGACATAGAAATGATCTTATAATCTCAATATAACCAAAATGACATATTCTTGTGATGTTTTATCCATTTAATTATCAAAAATGCCATTTTAATTAATTAAAAGAAATTTTCAGATTTTTGAATTCTAAAAGTTCCAAATTTTTAATGTTAATCCAAAAATTTCACAAAATGCATCCAATCCATGTTCTACAACATTTTGTTCAAGTTTAAACTAAGATTTAGATACTCAAAATCGAATTTTATCCCACATTCTACAAAAACCCAAAATTCAAGTAACAATACCAATATCAAAATTAATGTAATCCAAAGCACTAGAATGGAGTAAAAAAAATGGAATTAGGATAGCAATTCTTACCTAAATTGAAGCTTTGGAGCACTTTAGAGTAGAATCCCCAAAGTTGGAAGAACTAGGGTTCTTGAGCCCTAATTTGATTGAACAAACAAAAATTGGGGATTTTGGAATGAGAATTGAGGAATGTGGATGAGAATTGATGAAAACAAACAAGAATTGGAAGAATTTTACCGGAGTGTGTCGCGTGGTGGCGGATAGTGGCGCTCGATCGTTGAAGAGGAGGAAGGAGAGAGTTCGGTCAGTTTTGTGGAATGGGAAGAGAAGAAGAGAATTGGGATTAAAATCCCGATCCTGAACCGGGTCTGGGACCCCTGACCCGCGGGTCAGGCGCCACATTGGCGCTTCACGCATGGTTTAGGCGCCGCACAGGCTGTGCGGCGCATAGTCTGTTCCAACATTTTCCTAAGGCTGAAAGCGGCGCTCATTGTGGCGCTGGGAAGGACTTTTATGCGCCACACAGTAGGTGTGGCGCATTACCTGACTATGACATTTTTCAGGATCAAAAGTGGCGCATAATGTGGCGCTCGGGAGCAGTTTTAGGCGCCACACAGCATGTGTGGCGCATAAACTGACTCTAAACTTTTCCAGGGTTGAAGTTGGCGCCTGTTGTGGAGCCTGAGCTCGATTTTGGGCGCCACCAAGAAGGTGTGGCGCCTAACCTGAGTCTGCAACACTCGAATTTAAGCTCAAACTCAACCACAACGATAGCCAATTTAATCCCTAAGGTTAGCAAGTCAGATTTAGCATATATAGCCTTCCTAAATCCTCCCGGATCATCATTCTCCTTAATTAGCCAAATAATCCACATGTAATTCCCTCTTCAACTTCTTCATTCAATTCAATTCGCACAATTAAGATCAATCACCAAGCACACACACAAATTCATCATTTCTCCACATTTTGCTACTAATTCTAATTCACATGTAATGTCCTACTCAGTTTATTAAAACACATGCAATCAACATAGCATAAAATTCAAACAACATAATTAAACTAAGAGCACATTTAAACTAGATTAGAACAAAAATAATAAAACATATAAAAGCACATAAACAATAAAATGCTAAATATTTTTGTCTTTTTCTTTCATTTTATAATTTTTATGGGTTTTCATAATTATAATTAATAAAAACTAAACATAATTAAAAATGCAATGCTATTACTTCAATAAGCAAATTAAGCAACCAAAGGCTTAACATTAATTTGTTCGATGAATTTTACCTCATCTCCAAAATAATGTTTAAGTCTTTGACCATTTACGGTGAACTCCCTTTCATCATCAGCTTTTAAAACTACTGCACCATTATCCAACACTTTAACAATCCTAAAAGGCCCTGACCACTTCGTTTTCAATTTCCCAGGAAACACTTTAAATCTAGAATTATATAAAAGCACTAATTGACCCGCTTCAAACACCTTAGGCCTAAGCATTTTATCATGATAAAGCTTTGTTCTTTCTTTATAAATTAGAGCATTATCATAAGCATGACGTCTCATTTCTTCTAACTCATTAAGATCTACCTTTCTTTTCTCTTGAGCTTCTTTAAATTCGAAATTTAATTTCTTCATAGCCCAAAGCGACTTAAACTCAAGTTCAAAAGGCAAGTGACAAGCTTTACCATAAACCAATTTAAACGGGGTCATCCCTATGGGTGTTTTAAAAGCTGTCCTATAAGCCCATAATGCTTCATCTAACTTAAAAGCCCATTCTTTCCTAGATTTTCCTACAGTAGCTTCCAAAATCTTTTTAATCTCGCGATTAGTGACTTCTACTTGTCCATTGGCTTGAGGATGATAGGGTGTTGTTATCCTATGATGAACATGAAATCTAGATAACAATTGATTAACAGCCCTATTGACAAAATGAGATCCACCATCACTAATGATTGCTTTAGGCACACCAAAACGAGTAAAAATTTGCTTTTTCAAAAATTTAATTACTTGTTTAGCATCATTCAACGCACATGCTTCAGCTTCTACCCATTTTGACACATATTCTACAGCAACTAGAACATATAATTTCCCATTAGATGGTGGAAATGGACCCATAAAATCAATCCCCCACAAATCAAACAACTCAACAGGCATAATTCCTTTTAAAGGCATTTCATCTCTTTTAGTGATATTACCGGCCCTTTGACATACGTCACATTTTTGCACAAATGATCTAGCATCCCTATAAATATTAGGCCAAAATAAACCACCTTCAAATACCTTGTGAGCTGTCCTATTCGGTCCAACATGTCCTCCTCCAAGTCCTTCATGGCATGCTTTTAAAACTTTCTCAAAGTCCTCATCCGGGATGCATCTCCTTATAATCTGGTCTGCACACAGTCTAAACAAATAAGGCTCATCCCAAATAAAATACTTAGCATCAGTTTTAAATTTTTGCTTTTGACTATGCCATTTTAAATGATCAGGAATTACACCACATGCTAAATAATTTACAAAATCAGCAAACCAATGATCAGAGGAAGTATTATTAATTAAATACAAATTTTCATCAGGAAATGCATCATTTATTAATTTTTCTTCCCCTTTTTCATGCTCTAATCTCGACAAGTGATCAACTACAGGATTTTCTTCACCTTTTCTATCTTTAATTTCTAAGTCAAATTCCTGTAACAATAATACCCATCGAATCAACCGAGGCTTAGCATCTTTCTTTGTAAACAAATATTTAATTGCAGCATGATCAGTGTAAACTACAGTTTTAGAACCAATCAGATAAGGCCTAAACTTCTCACATGCATACACAACAGACAATAATTCTTTTTCAGTGGTAGCATAATTTCTTTGTGCAGAATTTAAAGCCTGACTAGCATAATAAATAACATGAAGTTTCTTATCCTTTCGTTGACCCAGTACTGCACCAACAGCAGAGTCACTAGCATCGCTCATGATCTCAAATGGCAGGCTCCAGTCGGGTGGCTGAATAATTGGTGCAGTTATCAATGCTTCCTTGATCCTATTGAACGCCTCAACACATTCATCAGAAAAGTTAAACTCCACATCTTTGCACAACAATTTAAACAGGGGCAATCCAATTTTTGAAAAGTCCTTTATAAATCTCCTATAAAATCCAGCATGTCCCAGAAAACTTCTCAAAGTTTTTAAATTAGTAGGAGGTGGAATTTTAGCAATTACTTCTATTTTAGCCCTATCAACTTCAATGCCATTTTTAGAAATTCTATGTCCTAAGACAATTCCTTCATTAACCATAAAATGACATTTTTCCCAATTAAGAACCAAATTTGATTCTTCACATCTAATCAGAACTTTTTCCAGATTAATTAAACATTTTTCAAAATCAGACCCGAATACAGAAAAATCATCCATAAATACCTCAATGCATGTCTCAATTAAATCAGAAAATATAGACATCATGCATCTCTGAAATGTAGCTGGAGCATTACACAGACCAAATGGCATTCTCGTATATGCAAATGTACCGTAAGGACATGTAAAAGTCGTTTTATCTTGATCCTCAGGTGCAATTGGAACTTGATTATAACCAGAATAGCCATCTAAAAAGCAATAAAATTCATGACCAGCTAAACGCTCTAGCATTTGATCAATAAAAGGCAACGGAAAATGATCTTTCCTAGTTTTATCATTCAATCTCCTATAATCAATGCAAACACGCCATCCAGTAGTAGGTCTAGTAGGTACTAATTCACCATTTTCATTTCTAATAACAGTCATACCTCCCTTTTTAGGCACTACTTGTACTGGACTAACCCACTGACTATCAGAAATAGGATACATAATACCTGCATCGAGTAGTTTAATCACCTCTGCTCTTACAGCTTCTTGTAGATGTGGATTCAATCTCCTTTGGGGTTGTCTAACTGGCTTGTCGTCCTCCTCCATGTAAATCCGATGTGTGCACAATGCTGGACTCAGTCCCTTGATGTCAGCTATTGTCCAACCTATTACTCTAACATGCTTACTCAACACTTGGGTTAATGCATTTAATTGATCATCATTTAATTTATTACTTGCAATAACAGGTAAAGTGTCATTCTCACCAAGAAAAACATACCTCAAGTGTGATGGCAGCTCCTTCAATGTCAACGTAGGTGGCTTTTCAACAGACGGAACTAATTTGGATTCTTCAATTGCACATGTTACTTGCACAGGTAATCCTCCCTCACACTTACTTTCAGCTAAGTCTTCACAACTCTCCACTAACTGCTCAAATTTCTTATAGGGATCGTGTCTAGCAAAGAACTCTCTCTCAATCACCTCATCCTCCTGATAGATAGCTGTGACTCTATTACACGGGTAGGTGTCAGAACTAGCGTGTTGTGTTTTAGTTGTCTTAGAAATGTCAAACGACACTTGTTCATTACCTACTTTAAGTGTAATTTTACCATCATCCATGTCTACCATAGCCCTACCAGTTTGAAGAAATGGTCTACCTAAAATCAGAGGGATATCAATGTCCTTTTCCATATCAAGAACAACAAAATCAACAGGGAAAATGAAGCTCTCTACTTGAACAGGAACATCTTCTACAATGCCTAAAGGAGTCCTAATGGATCTATCAGCAAGCTGTAGCTGCATCCTAGTAGGCTTCACAACTCCTACTCCTAGTTCTCTAAAGACATGTAGAGGCATCAGATTAATACTAGACCCGAGATCACACAAGGCTTTGTTGAATTCTTTAGTGCCTATGATGCACGGAATAGTGTAACTCCCAGGATCTTTTTGTTTAACAGGTTGCCTTCTTTGTAAGATTGCGTTGCATTCCCCTGTCAGTGTCACTTTCTCTTCATCATCAACACTCCTCTTTTTTGATAGAATTTCTTTTAAAAACTTAGCATAGACGGGCATTTGTGCTATAGCATCAGAGAAAGGAATATCAATTCTTAAATTCTTAAAGACTTCTAAGAATTTAGCATAATCTTTATCTTCCTTAGCCTTTTTAAGACGTTGTGGGTAAGGGATAGGTGGCTGATATGACTTGACTGGAACAGTAGACTTTCCCTTATCCTTACTCCTATCAACACTAACTCTCTCACTCTCCTTAGGCTCCTCAGAATCCTTCTGCTGACTTTCTTTCTCTGCATCCTCACCTTGATCGTCTACAGTATCAGCTGAAACCTCTGGATCATCTAAGGTAGGGTAAGGATTAGGTAATTCCTTTTTATTCCTTAAAGTGATTGCTTTACATTGCTCTTTTGGATTAGGATCAGGCATGCTTGGTAGTGTTCCTTGCTGTCTATTTGAAGTGTCCCTAGCAATTTGACCAACTTGTACTTCTAGATTTCTCATTGAGGCTTGCATTTGCTGAATTGTTTGTTGTTGAGACACGATTGTGCTCATTAACTCTTTTAAATTAACTTCATCACTTACTTGATTTTGTTGCAGCTGTTGTTGAGGTTGAAAGTTCCTAGGTTGTTGGTTAGGGTAGAAAGGTTGATTCTGATTTCGGTTTTGATTGTAGTTTTGATTCTGATTTTGATTTTGGTTTTGATTTTGATTTGGGTAATTTTGATTTTGGTTTTGTGGATAAGGTGGACGGTTGTTTTGTGGATAGGTGTTTTGTTGGAATTGAGAATTTTGATTAGGGTAGAAATTTTGGTTTTGAGGTCGGTTTTGGTTGTAATTCTGCTGCCTATTTCCCATGTAGTTCACATCTTCCACTTGCTCCTCAGTACCCTCACACTGCATAGTCTCTTGAAGTTCTTGATCAAGCAAGTGACAAGCTGATGATTCATGAGGTCCATGACAAATACCGCATCTCACAACTTTAGCTTGACCTTTCTTCAACGAAGAAACCTCTCTCATCAAAGCATCTAACTTAGAGTCTATAGCAACTGCCTTTTCTACCTCGTAGATTCCCCCTTTTGTTTTATTTCTAGCATTTTTCTTACCAGGAAATTTTTTCATATTAGAAATCTTTTTCTCAATTATTTCCTTAGCTCTAGAAGGTCCTATAGATAGAAAAGAATCTCCAGCCGCTGCATCCAACAAGTTCCTCCAATGATCAATCAACCCATTGTAGAAGAAGTGCATCTGCTGCCAATCTTCAAAGCCATGATTCGGGCACCTCGCCAGTAAAGTGTTATATCTATCCCATGCTTCAAGTAAAGTTTCACCCTCATCTTGCACAAATTCTTTGATTTTTTTCTTGTAATTCAATAACCTTAGATGGTGGGAAGAACTGTTCTAAGAAAGCTTCTAACATTTTATCCCAAGTAGTGACATCCCTTAATTGGAGTGAGTTGTACCAAGTTTTAGCCTTATCTCTGAGTGAAAACGAGAACAATCTTAACTTAATTTCATCACTAGTAACACCATTTATTTTCACTGTGTCACAATAGTCCAGAAAGTTCCTTATGTGTTCTACAGCATCATTCGTAGGTGATCCATTATATTGATTAGCTTGAACCATGGTGATTAGTGCAGGCTGAAGGGTAAAGCTTAAAGCATCTACATCAGGCCTAGGAGTTCTATTAAGCAGATTTCCACTAGTTCCTTGTAAGTGTTCTTCAATGGTCATTTCAGCTTGATCATCGTGCTCCAAATCACCACCGTTACCTCCGTTATTACCCTGATTATCATTATCATTCGCTGCCATGTTTAACCTATTGAACTGAGCAACTAATTGATTAGTTAGAATTGTTGAAACTTCAGTCGTTGGAGAATAGTTTTCTTCATCAGAGGATGAATTAATTAAAATTTCCAACTGAGCTGGTCTCCTACGTTTTCCTAATCTAATAGCTCTAAGAGTACGCTCAATTTCAGGATCATAAACTATTTCTGCTTGTTTGCTTCGCACTGCAAATATTAAATAAAAATAAAATACAATAAGTAACAGTTAAATTAATATTTAACTTAATAAATTTAAATTAATAAACTAAAAACAATTAAAAATTCACAACAAATTCCCCGGCAACGGCGCCAAAAACTTGATGAGTTATTTTCACCACTCATATTTTACCACAAGCGGATGGTTGTCATCAAGTAATAAAAACCGGTGAATACCGGGTCGAACCCAAGGGAATTTCAGAATATTATTTCATTCCGGAGAATATTTTAATTGTTTTAAGTTTATTTAATATATTTTATATTTTGAAAAGGATTTGTTTAATTCTAATGGTGATTTAAATTTAAAAACAGTGACATCAAATTAAAATAAAGCAAATTAAAATTTTAATTGATAAAAATACTAATGGGAGTTGCTTGTAATATTTTAAAAATTGCCATCTTTATTATAAAATAGAAATTGTGTAATAATTTGACATTTCCCAATGTTCTAAAAATCAATTTCTTAAAATTAAGTATTTTTATAAAGATTAAAAATATAATAATCTACTAAAACTCCAAATTATGCTTAAACGGACTTCATGGAAGCTGATTAGATTATCTAACATTTCGCAATCATTATTCTAGGCCTAAATTTGAGTCTTTCCCAAGCTTACAAATTTTCCTATAGCAATTAATAGGCACTTTTCATTTCCCAAATCATTGTGCACATGCCAGAATCCATTTTTAATGTAATTTATTCCCAATTCCGGTACTAAAATATTAATTCTACTTTTTATCTCCCGATTTAGCAAAGCAGAATTTATGGAATTAGATTCTAACATTCAAATTATGCTAAACAGTGTAAATAATCTAATAATTATGGTAAAATAATAATAAAACATGGTAAACTGGATTTAAATAATAATATTAAAATGCAGACAGATTAGAATTAATGCCAGATTACTAAAAATAGATAATATATGTTTGATCGATCAGTCAGGCTTTTAGCAGATTAATATTCTAAATCACAGATTTGATAAAACACAAAAGATCGATCAATTCAGTAATGTCTAACATATAATCCTAATACAGATTTTAGCAGAATAGCAAATTTATCCATCTTAATCGATTAAAAAGCAGATTACACCTAAACATGAGATTTTCACTTCTAAGATCAGGCAAAAATGGCGCTTAAACCAAATTAGACAGATTTTAATATGATGGCAGATTAATCGATCAATTCAGATTAAACAAATAAAATAGCAGATTCAAAGTTTTCATCCAATCTTCATAATCGATCAAATTTTGGTAGCCAATACATGATTCTAATCCACATTCTAACAATCAAAACAGATTAATCCAGATTACAGAACTAAACATCGACATATTATTGCTTCCATAAAAGATAAATTCGTACTTCAAAGTGATTCTGAACTCCCGTTCTAGAACACTTCTAACACGAAACAATACAGAAATCCGTCTACAAATTAAGAACATGATAGCAGATTACTTTTAGAGGCAATTTCAATTCATTACAATGCAAGAAAAAGAAAGGCAACACCTAGAATAGGAAGAACACGCCCAGAACAGCGTCCTTGATGCATTCCTCCGGCATGATTTTGTGTTTCTGGCCTTCTTCTCCCATTAGCAGATGTTTACAGAGTGTTTTTGTTCGAAAATATGAGTCTGTCTGATGAAGAATGACGAAGAACAGCCTTTAAAACCGAATTCGGGAGGTTAGAAAACTGCCCAACCGCGACTGTGGCGCCTAATGTGGCGCTCGGAAGAGGTTTCAGGCGCCACCAAGTAGCTGCGGCGCATAACGACGATTTTCCAAATTTTCAATTGCGGCGCATTTTGCGGCGCTCGGAGTCCAATTTAGGCGCCGCCAAGCACGTGCGGCGCATTCTGGCAGTTTCTCCATTTTGACCTGCGGCGCATTTTTCGGCGCTCCGGAGCAGTTTTAGGCGCCACACAGCTTATGCGGCGCATCCTGAAGCTTTTTCCATCCGAAATTTTCCAAAGTGTTGATGCGGCGCCTGCTGTGGCGCTCAGAGCTCGATTTGGGCGCCGACATGCCTATGTGGCGCATTCTGGGCACAGTCCAGTGTTGAAAAATCCGAATTTGACATCTTTTGTCCTCCGAACATCTTCTTTCTTCATTTTAGTGCCTGAAACATCATTGCAATGTATTAGAATTGCCAAAGTCTTATTAAAAAGCATAAAACAAGGTAAATTGAACTCAAATAAGCTCAATTTAAGCAGTCTTATTAATATTTACAAAACACATGAAATGTGCATTAAAAAGCAGTAAAATAGGACCACATGCATGCAATTTAGGTCCATTTTAACATAATTTAAGCTCATTTAAATGTGGTTTCACATGGTGCATCAACCGGGCACCAAAAGAATTTCTTAAACTTCTTAGAGTCTGTTCTCCTTGACTTATTTTCATGATTTATTACTTATTATTATTAAAATCAGAACAAATCAAATCAGAGCAGATCAAATCAGATCATACAAGACTCATTCAGATCAGACCACACTATAAATATAGTTGTAATCGGATCAGATTAGACCAGATCAAACCATATCCAATCAGATCATACCATAAAACATTCAGATCAGACCAGATCAGACCAGACCAAATCTTATAAAATTCAGATCAGAACACCTTATTTTAGGCGAATAGAACCGTGCCTTATATTCAGATAGATAGGTACGTGGGTTCTGTTTTGCATATGGATTTATAGCTGTGAGACGTAGCTGCGAGCTGGAAAGGTAGTAAACTGAGCTATCAGTTTCAAGATTATTAAGATCGGGATCCTATATAGGTAGTAAACCCTATATAGGATCGTTTTGTTTTTGCAAGATCGGGATCGTATGATCGAATCGGGATCCTAAGATCCTATGAAATTGTTATTTATATTTTTAAAAATTAATGCTTGTTAATTATCTCACTAAACTGATGACAGTTAGAATTGAAAATATCTATTTTAGATCCATTTTGAACAAGAATTTGATAGTTAATAGCATACTTATTCATGATACAATGGAAGTTAAACACTGACACATAACTCAATCATTCTGGGTTCAATATTGCAAAGATATATTAAACAAAATTGACGAAAAAGAATAGTATAACCAAAACCATAAAGAGGTAGAAACAATAAGTAATTTTGCTCAAAAAAAAACATAGGGGTTTGGATCGGATCCTAACCCGATCCCAACGATCTTAACACGATCCTAATGCATTTTCGATCCTAACACGATTCGAATCGTTTTTTATGTCTAGAATCATAGGATCGTGCGATTCTACGATCAAGATTGCGATTTTAACAACCCTTATCAGTTTTATTTAAGTGTTTGGTACAACTAGTTGTAGTTGTCATAAAATTTATTAAAACAACATAAAAGGACAAATATTAATATAAAATCAAAACCTACCAAAAACTCTAAAAAAGTTGGGTGTCGTGAAATTGTGGTAATTGACTCAATTCATTATTCAATAATATATTTGACATTTTTTAGCAAGAGAATAATACTTCCTCCGTTTTTTAAAATATACACTTCGCATTTGCACGTATGTCAATGCAAATTTTCAACGATTAATAACTTAAATTCGGTATAAGTAAAAATTCAAAAAATTTGATATTTAAAAACTATAAGGACGAATGCAACAAGATCTCAATTGGTTATATTTTGTCTTCTATAACTATAACAAAAATAGAAATTAAAGTGCTACAATGAACAATAAAAAAAAGTCAAAACATAAAAATAAACTCCCTACCCAGCCCTTATCCATCCTATTTGTTCCCTTTGTAATTGTGTGATATGTGCTTCCACTATTATTTTCTTTCCCGATCTTCAACTTCAACGGCTCCTTAAAAAAAAAAAAAAAACCTTAAAAAAAAACTTTAAAAACAGGGGAGTAATAAATGGGGCTAAAATGCAAATATCTTAAACTTAATTTCAGTGGGCAGAACTGCAGGGGAGGAGGACTGGGATTAGTGTGGGATGTGGATTTGGTGACCCGGCAAGAATGGCAATGTTGTCACTGCGTTATCCTCATCTCTATTGTGTCCGGTCGGCTGCCCCTTCTTGTAATCGTTGCATCTATCTCAACCGGGGGAGTGGAAATTTCATCAAATGCTCGGATTCTCCGACACCGGCGTCTAACCGCGGTTTTGGCCCCAAATCAAGGAAGCCTGACAAAAAGTAGTGTACGCCTCTCAGTTCATTTTAGTATTCTCCTTCATGCAGCATGGAGAATCAATCCTCTTCAAAATTCATAATTTTAACTCTCAACTTGTAGCAGGAACACGAAATCGTCTCCGACCCTGAAGCAACCATCCACCTTACCCAACCGTAAGTCCATTTAATTTCATACTCTTCCACCGTAATCCATTTTATTCTTCGCCTTATTAGTGCAACTGTAAAATAAATTGCCCTTCTTGCAATTCTTTGCAGAGGCACCTGGCTTGAATTCACCGACTGGCGGAGAAAGGAACTACTACACTTCTTCTGATGATCTTGACTTTGAGCAACGTCTCCAAAATGTTAGAAGGTGTGGTTATCTGGAATTCTGGATCAAATTTTTCTTTTTTTAACCGCCACTAATGCTTGAAATCTTTAAACAGAGATACATCATTTTCTGTGACGTGTGACATTATGCGTTCATTTTGTTTTGCTTCTGGTAATTTGGTCCATCACTCTTCCTTATTATCGAGCACCTTATCTCATCCTTGTAATTGCTTGAAGCCTTGAACAGCTTCTTGCCCAAATTTGGTGCGCTAACCCAATTTCAGTTTCTTTGTTTTCACTAATTGTGTCCCTTTGCACAAGTAATGCAAGGCATCTATTATCTCAGCAGTCCTCTTCTCCCTTGCTGTTCTGCTACATTCTGAATTACCTAGTTATTATATTGACTTTAAACCTTTACCAACTGCAAAGGTTGGCTCTTGAGCAGAAAAAAACTGTAGAGGAAGAAAGCGTGGCAATTGATTATGATGCTCCAACTAAAACAAATACTGACGCAGGTGGGCTGGGGGTTAAGGTAAGACTAGTATTTCTGTAGTAAGTTTCTTTATAATTTGTAATTGCTGATTCTATATTACTAATTCATATAGTAGGTTGGAGTTGGTGTTGCGGTTATTGCATTTGGGTTGGTATTTGCTTTTGGAGATATCGTCCCTTCAGGAAGGTTCACCAATTTCTCTGGCCATTCTTTTGGTGCATTTCTCTGCTTCAATATCCCTCACTAATATTGGCCCATAATCTTTGACTTTTTTGTCACAAGCTCTCTTAGTTATCTTAGTTATCTTTTATACAATGTAAATTTCTGCTCACTGTGTCAAGTTTTATGTTGAGTGTTTCCTATTTGCTTTTTGAATATCTGTTATCTTGTTTCTCCAGCTCTTTATTGATAATGTAATTGTTTTAATAAAATATACTCCATTTAAAATTTCTATTTGTTAATGTTGTTATGGATCTTTCAAGAAGCCATTCCCGTAATATAGCACACGCAACAAATAATAAACAAGAACAAGAACTTAAATGAAGAAAAACAAACAAATAGCAAACATGAACTAGGAAAATGAAGCAAGGATATGGGCAAAATTACTAGAATTGTAACTCTTGGTGTAGGGGTGTAGATGAGCTAAGTCAAGCTCGGCAGCAGAATACTCGTGCTCAACTCAAGTAGTTTGATTAATTTGAGTTTTTTTGGTAAGTGATTAATTTGAATATCTTGTTAGTTAAATATTGTACTTCTTAATTATATAAAACATTAAACAATGCTTGCTTAATTAGTTAATTGGCTCAATGTACTTAATTGAAAAGTGAGGTATTGAGTTTCATCATCTATAGCAACAGGCGGCAAATACCATTCTTAGTATTGGCCTAATTGAGTAGCCCATTGAGGTTTTGAGCCAATAAAATGTGTCTTGAACTCGAACTTGTGAATGCTTTCTAGTCATTCAAACTAGGCTCAGGCTTGATCAAGTCAAGCATAAAACGAGTAATGAGATGTGCTCCTCATAAAATCTAGTTTAGTTCCTTGACTCATTACAGCCCTACCTTAGCGTAGTGCCCCCCTACTATTTAGGAGATGAGACCCTACAACCACTGCCACCATTCAGAATACTCCGCCATCTTCAATACACGGATATTACTGACTGATGTAATATTTGAAATACAGTGTTAACCCAACAGAGGAGGCTGCACCAGTTCGTGATAAAATCTCAGAGAAAGAGAGAACAAGCCTTTTGGTAATCCTTCATTTTAAGGAATGATTTCAAATCAGATTTTACTAACCATTATTTTAGTTCCTTTTATATAAAATCTGTAGCCCTTAAAATTTCATAACCGAATATGCACTTAGTTACATTTTACATGTTCACTCTTTGCACCCAGTTTTTATGTATTGCTTATGTGGTTCTAATGTAAAGTATCTGCTCTGTTTTAGGCTTTAGCATATGTTCATACTATCCTTTTCTTTATTATCGATCTTTTCTAGTACGCAGGACACGTTTCTGTTGCTTTGGTGTGTATTGTCCTCTGTCATCTTTATATATGTCTGGAAGCATGCTTCCCTACCTTAAAACTTTTTTTTTTTTTTTTTTGGCAGAAGAGGCTTAAGGAGTTTGAAAGCACACTTAGTGTGACACCTGAAGATCCAGTGGCTCTTGAAGTGAGTTCACAATTTGTTGCATGAGAACATTGTTCACACAGTTATCAAGCTATGAATTATAGGAAATGAACTAATTTATTAAGTCTTTTGGTAATTTAATACTTCCTCCTCCCACTTCCTTTGTCTTTCTAGAAGTTTTATTCCAAACTATTTGTCTTTTCATACATCCCAATACAAAATTGAATGAAGATTCCAATTTTGCTCTCATATGTTCTTACCTATACATGAAATATATATGTATATATCGATATATTTATAGTAATAATTGATCTCAGGACTTTATGAGTTTTGTTAAAATCTAACCAGACAAATAACATGGTACCGAGGGGTTAATTGTTTGGTTATGACTATGTGTATGATAAATCACCCGTGGTCTTGGTGTGCGTGGGTGTGTTTTTACCATTCACCTGTTTAAGAGTTGTCAAACTTAAATGTTTGCTCTCTGTATCGTCAATTGATTTTCAATGTGATATACATCATCATCATTCAATATGGCATACTTCATTGTGGTTTGTTGGTTGTAAATGAGGAAGCATTTTACATTTCATCTTTTAGAAAACAAAATGGTGCTAGGCACTGTAATTATTAGGCTTTAATGCTTCATAATGTCATTGTACGCGGTGTAACAATGCTTATGCTCCAACTTTTCTCAACCTTGACTTAATTTGCTTAATGTTGTATATGCCTTATATCAAAGTGAGCTATACAAATATTTTCAAGGGAAAATATGTGATTTGGTTAAGTGACAAGATATCAATTGCAATGAACTCAAGGCAGTCTATGTCATTCTCAAATTTATTCTTAAGTGGTGTTCTTTAGGGAGCTTCTGTGACCTTAGCAGAGTTGGGAGAATATAAAAGAGCTGCGCAATTGCTTGAAAAGTTGACTGAGGTGCGTAGTTTATTTTTTATTTTTTATTTCATGTTTGGTAACATCACATTAGGAGAATATATATGGTCTGGGGTTTGATATCTGTCCTACTTCGAATTTGCAGAAGCAACAAACAGATCCTGATGCTTTTCGCTTGCTTGGTGAAGTCAAATATGAGATTAAAGATTATGAAGGGAGTGTTGTAGCATACAAAAATGCTGAAAAGGTTAATATGTCGAAGACTTCCTAGACATGGCATGCTAATGGACGGAACAAAAAAACATACTAGAGGCTGTTATTATTAGAGATCACTGCCAATGGCGCAAGTATAAGAGTGTTATGTCCTACAAAAATTTGTAGAACTATTGGTATCTAAGCTTATTAAGCAACATTTTATTTCTTAATAGAATGGTGATTGACTTAGCAGTTGTTTTGATTCCGTGATTGTCTCCATAACCAGAATGTGAGTGAATAAGCTCAGCATCATAGCTTCTATCAAACTTTTCTTGCACATAGAAAACTTTACGGTATCATTTTAAGGATGCTGCATAAGTATGACTATAGAATATTAAGCATATGGCGTCTTATGGTTCCAGGAAGTTTGCAGTTAAGATAACAATTGTTCATGGCCATAACGTTTCCCAATTTTGTGCAGGCTTCAAAAAATGCTAATATTGAAATCCTTCGTGGCCTCACAAATTCATTGCTGGCCGCCGACAAACCTGAAGAGGTTGTTTGGATGCAATGATGTTTACTTCTCTTCCCAATTCACTAGTAACATGTTATACTAATTTGTTGCTTTGGTGAGGACTGTCTAGAACAATGCGGCAGCCTTCTTTTACATTGCAAATCTTCTGTTCAAATAGGCGTAGGGTTTCATAAACTCTAATATACTGATAGTATTAATTACCAGCTTCCCATCTTTTCTGCTTATAATATTGTCATGATAGACTGTATTTGCTTCCTTTTTAGGCCATTCAGACACTGCTGGCATCTCGTGAACAATTCACTAAAGAAAAATCAAGCAACACAGCGCAAATGATATCTGATGTAGATCCAATTCAAGTGAGTCCTTCCTCTAATTAACCTGGTTTACAATTTCAAGCCCATTTCTTTAAACAATGTTGCAGTTGCAAAATTATGGTTGTTGCGATGTGCATTTTTTTTGTGTATATTGCATGTATGTGAAATATTTGTAGAATGGTAATATTGAAATATTACATAATGGCATAGCCACAATTCAATTAACATGATTTACAATTTCAAGTATCACCAAATGGTTCAGTTCTTGAAACAATGTTGCAGTTGCAAAATTAATGTTTGTTGTGATATGAAGCTTTTGTGTTTATTACATGTAGATGAAAATATCTCTAAGGAAGAGGGTATTGCTTCAATATAGTAGATTGGGACTTACAGGATTTGAGGATGATGAGATCTATTATTAGACTGAGAAAACTCATGATGACATATTTCTACACACTCTGATGCTCGTGGGTTGACATATGTATATGCTAGCTACAGTCAGTCTCTTTTCACAGTATTGATATATTGATGTGGCAACAATGGTGTTTGTTGATCTACCCCTTGGACATCAATGTCTCCTCCTTGCCTATACAATTATGATGTGCAGTTGATTGAATGATTCCAATACACATATAAGTGAACATTTTGTGCATCAAAAAGGTAAGTTGGTTTTCTAAATATGTTTTCCTTCAAGAGACCCCTACTTTGCAGCTATTTGATAGGTCATGTAAAACTCTAGGCAGAGTTCCTTCTCCCATTTAGTCTCAAAATCCTTAATATTGTCTAGCCTACTTGGTTCAGGGTACTCATGTGGTGCAATTTACAGATTGACTTACTTCTTGGAAAGGCCTATTCAGAGTGGGGCCATATCACCGATGCACTAGCTGTTTATGACCAACTTATCTCTAACCATCCTGCTGATTTCAGGGGTTATTTAGCCAAGGTTATTATTCTACTCTTTTCCCCATCAACATGCATAGTCTATTTTGTTCTGAATGGCTGATTCATCAAAAATAATTCGTAAGTACTAAATTCATAAAATATATGTTACAATTATATATATGTTTTTTTCATTCATCTTTTATGCCTCCATGCGGAACTCAGATACTTTTATTTCAATATTTCAGTCTTTGTTTTTTCATGTGTTTTGGCTATTTTATTTGTCTTCTGTTTTCAACCAAGAACGCTATAAACTTGTTTGGCTGTTTCCATATTCATTACTGGTGCAATGATACTAGCACATTAGGCTAGGGGTGTATAGTGTGAGGACTCATGCTTTATATGGGACGCTCCTATTTGCTAAAATGGCATTCAGCAACACTGACTTGTAGATTCTCAATGGTTGAATTTTTCATTCGACAGTTATTAAATGTGAATGCAAACTTGTTAATGAACAGCCATTTAACTTGAATGAAGTCTGTCTTCATATGAATGAAAATGTGATGAATAAGTTATAGACTTGTTTAATATGAATGGAGATGTGTTTAACGCAAAAAAAAAAAAAAAAAAAAAAAAAAAAAAAAAAAAAAACTATTGGGAGTTCAGCAACTGTTGAACATATTCAACAGATTTGTTCAACATGCATTAAGAGGTTTTTATGGGTAAAAAAAATAACTGCTAAACATATCAAATATTTAAACAATTAGTGTTCATGCATAGTGATTAAATAGTACTTAAGAAATCTGCAATGCTGATCTTGGGTTGCTCGGAGCCCTAGCTACCCCCCAAAAAGTGCATTATCAAATGCGAATATATGCAAAGTTAAAAAGTCCTTGTTAGTATAAATGAATTAAGTCATAGATGGGATAATGGCGATCCCAGATAAGCATCAAGGCCCCTAACCTCATGAAGTAGATGGACTGCAACCTCAGTGTACATAACAGTCTGTATTTTATTTCTCAGGGAATTATCTTGAAGCAAATTGGAAGTAAAGGTGATGCAGAGAGAATGTTTATACAGGTGCGTGTCTCCATTTTTTAAGTTCTAATCAACATTTAATGCATGGACAAACAATTTTGTATGTCTGAAATAATATTCACACCGGGGAAAATTATATGGAGCAGATCTCAAAAATTTATTTCTTAATTATCTTTTCCGGGTACTATTGCTATACTTGGGTAGGATCGAATGTTCTGTACTCAATATTCAATCTGCCAAAATTCCAAGAGTTAGCACCATCAGCGTGATTCTTAGGTAGCATGAGAGCCTAAATTTGAAGATGTTAGTATTAAGTAGTAACCGTACATTTCAAATCCTCAGTCCCAACTAGAGGACAGTTGGTTTAAGCATATGGTTATATGATCACTTATGGAGTATAACTAAAAGTTGTGTCGGTCATTACTCATGAATGTTGTGGACAGGCACGTTTCTTTGCACCCGATAATGCTAAGGTACTGGTGGACAAGTATTCACGATGATTGGATTATGGAGCAGGCATGGATCCAAAAGAGGTGCGGACCTGACAAAGCTTAGAATGAATTTTTAGGCTTGCTACACCCCTGGACTGTATCGGCTTTGCGTGAATTTACGAGTGCTTGCTAATCTTTTGTAGGCATAGAGATGGGATGCTGTCTTGTGCATTAATCATACGAATAATAGTTATCATAATCACTTGGCTCAAATTTGTAATTGCATTACAGGTAAAGCACATTGAATGGTGATGATAAAATAGTTGCGATTATTATGGTTTTATGTGGTTTTTTACCAGCAAAAGTTGCTGTTTTTTTTCACATAAACAGTTTAATGTTTGATTGCGCCTTTAAAAGACATATCTATGCCCAAGAGTAATGATATACAGCATACAGGTGTAATAAAGTTCAAAATAGCAATTACTTGGCCAAATATTTCTTCAACCCCTAACAGGACATGGAAAATGTTGAGATTTTAGACTGGCAATTCAATATACATTTATTCACATTCTGCAGCTGCAGTGAAGTATATTAATTTGATTTTTTCTTAAACTAAAAATGGAAAATAAGATGAATCCGGAACAGTACACCTAGCCTGCAGTGCCCAACAACACCACATAAATCAGCATTCTAGTCTTCTGCCCTCACACTACCTGCAATTTCAGAAAAATGTTGAGCCTTGAGTGGTGAGGTCGAAGCTAGTAACCCAGCCAAGTCGGTGGTATTGCCTGATACTTTTGCTTGGCACAAGCCAGCAGATCATAATAATCTGCACCACATAAGCAATCACGAAAATCTGTAAAAAGCCTTTCGAAGATGTTCCACTCAACCTTTTCAGACCTTGAATATGGATACGGGAGAAAAATCTGCAAACGTAAACTTCTCCATTACAAAAAAAATGTTGTGCATCAATCAATGGACTTGAACCAAATTTCTTTTCAGCAGTAGTTGCTACATTGAACTACACAAAGAATGACATCCGAAAATTTGCTTACATCTCCTTCGGATGCAAGTCGCTTAAGGAGGAGGAAGGTTTGATGATTGTCCTCCAAATTCTCAATAACAGCCAACCAAATCAGGGAAGTTAGCTCATAAGCCTTGTCCCTTGACTTACCACAGGCAATAAACTGATCTGTTAAAATAGTGATATTAGTAATAGGATAAAGAACTAGCATCTGCATCAGCAAGCACGATACTTGGAACAAAATAAGAGAGATTTCATGCGGAGTTTTTATTGAAGCTTATGGGTTCCACATAAGAAGGAGCGAGTTATTTTCTGATCAGTTGCAATGGTTTCTCATTAGTTTTCCTGAATCCAGTTTCTAACTGCCATGATTCATCATGTCCTCCAATGTTCACTATAGCAAGGAATTAATCATTAATATGGATAAAATAATCAAATGGAAAACTCTAGCATCCAACAAAACCTTTTATTACTCCTGTTAATGGTCAACTCCTTTTTTCCCATAATAATTGGTCCTGATGTATTAACACGACTTCAGATCAACGTTTGTAATTGTTGACAGCTTAAAACAATGGATTCGAATATGCTCTTTTTCTTTCTTTCCTGGGGTCAGTACTATTTGAATTAAAACACCGCAAAGACGAATCACAGTTTACACTTTCTGTAAAACCTTAGTGAGCAATTTCATCGCATAACATTTTGATGGTATAGATGATAGAAACTATTATATGAAATTAATCCTTGGTCACATATTTTTCAAATAACCTAGGGAATAGGACACTACACAAACTGGGATTAGTAAACTAAACACCTCAACCACAGGAATTGCCGGTGTCCAATTATTTGCAAACAAAACCTTTTTAAAATAAACTTGTATACACCATTGTGGATGCTGCAAAATATTAGGTCAAGGTGGAAAACAGATGTAGAAGTACCAATACTTCAGCTCTTAGTAAACACTTTATTCCACCTGCTATAGTGCTAAACACTTTATTCCACCTGCTATAGTGCTATGTGATATGATGTGGAACAAAAAAATACTACTAATAAATAAGATATTCTAGAGTTGAAATCTCCTGCTCAAGCCTTACTGCCTTAGCCAATTCAAAAAGAAAGAAAGAAAGAAAGAAAAGAAACCAAGGGAATTCTCCCTGTTCACACCTAAAGCCAAATCTCCTTACAAATAAGGGCTGCACCTGTTTATATAGAGAACCCAAAGACTCCCAAAGGAAGGCCTCCTAACAGTATTAGACTACAAACACAAGAAGCAAAACAAACGAATGGCCTTGTATCACTCCATACCAAATATCACTAGGCCTCATATTAATATAATGTCATAGGAAAACAACATTCAGTTAAAACAAAGAAAAAGAGCTTATTGAGAACATGATATCAATTAGCTGAGCTACGGAGCACATTTTTAACCTCACCATTGAGCAATTCAAAATGAACTAAGAACCACTCTCTTAACCTCATCATTTAGGAAATTCAACTTTAACTAATGCTGCCCTGTAACTGTGAATATACATCAAAAGATATAAGGCACATCATTACAGTTGAGAGATGGCACCTATGATAGTTCCATGGAGTATCCCAGATGGCGCTGGCATAGTAGAAATTTCAAGCTGCTCTTTTAGAAACAAGTAGGCATGGCCTACAATCTCACAGAGATCATTGTCAAATGGAAGGATACATTTACCCGTATATAGTGCAGAAAATCTCCTGAAAAATAAGTGGATGTATTAAAATGAAGGATAATATCAGCAGCAGTTCTACAAATATAAAACCACCGGTCCTATTGGAACTCACATTGCAGCAGTGAAATAAAACCATGTAAGAAACATAAACTATGCTGTAGGCCCGTGCACATTTACATTTGTGGGACAAAAAAATGGGGTCTAAACCATTGACAAGGCCCCAAGCATGGGGGGGTTCAAGATTGGGAGGTCTTTAGTCCTTTGTCAATCTTGCCCCTCCAAATAATCAGTAAATTCTTCAGAAATTCATTGAATGTCAGCAAAGAGACAAAACAATTGCACTTTCTGACATTTTTAAACTCTCAATGTAGGTTCTCGCTCATAACTTCGTATTAACAATGGTTGCAGGGAGCATTGCATAACCTACCTTTTGCTTACCCCACGAGGGATGGGGCCTGGCCACCCTTTACATTGAGCAGCAAAAGGAAAACACCTGATAATGGCAGCATGCCACAAGCAATCCTCCCGAAACAAGTTAGCCAAGTACTTATTAACACATGTGAGATGTCTCCAGTCCACAAATGGAACACGAATGAAGATTTCTATCAATAGATGATCAGGAAGCTTTGTGAAAGGACAGTCAGCAGAAAGGAGCAAGATCTTGCTACTCTCGTCAACCATTTATCGTTAACAGGGCCCGATGGTAGACAATTGATTCTTTTGCATCAACAAAAAAAGAAACAAAATTGTCACGATTTGAAGATTAGCAATTAGAAATATGTAGGTGCTTCAGTTAAGCAAAATCCTAGTCTTCTATAGGATGATGGAAAATTCAATCAAGATTGTTAATGAATCAGAAGTTCGGAGAAAAGACAGCAACAAATTGTGGGATTGTAATTGCAAACAAACGACCTCAGTAAGAAATTAATTACAAAAAATGAACTTTTTTGCAGTACCAAGAATAAGAAAAACAAATTCGGAAAGAAGACGGTTGAATCAAAAAACAAAACAGAATTGAATTAAATTCACCCAAAAAATAGACAGATAAATACGAAAGCGGAACAACACTAGGAGCTTGAATGGAGAAAATTGGCGATACCCAGCCAAAGTCCCAAACCCCGTGTAGTAAGAAACAAAGGAAAATAAATACTACTACTACTATAAGCAAGAACCAAGTGTAAATAGAGAAATACGGAAGCGCCATGCCTGGTTCCGTGTATTGATCAACGGAGACAGCAACCTGCACCGCACCTACTTCTGCTTCAGCAAATTTGCAACCAAGGCATGATGAAGGCAACGCATAATTAATGAATACTACAGTATATTGATTCGCAGGAGGCAGTACAGTACTGCAGGTAATAATTCGAGGTGGGCCTGGGCCTGGGCTGGGCCTGCGATTCTGTTTACAACAACAGAGTAAGAATATTCCAGAATCTTTATCCATTATTATATTCTTCTCCTTCCCTTTTTCTTTTTTACAAATAAACGAGTGGTACCCGATAACCGAATACTCGTAATCATAATCCCAAATACAGTATTGTAATTTGGACATTCCTATTAGTAGAAATTATTGAAAAATCCAAAATGACCCCCAAACAAAAAGTAGTACTACTTGGACGGTTGGATCTAATTGGGATGACTGCAAAAGCATTAGCACTAAAAAGGAAATACATTGAAAATAAGTTTGTATGAAATGCGACGAAATCGGAAAAAAGGCCAATACATCCACTTTCTTTTAAAAAAAAAGTCAAATCGGTCCCTTTTTAATTTTATTGCCGATTTAGTCCGCTATCTATTTAATTATATCCACTTTAGTCCAAAAATCACTAATCATTCCTAGGATGCTGACGTGGCAATGATTTATTCTAAACTATACATGCTGGATCTGTTTTAAATTGCTGGCACCAAATAAGTGTGTAACCCGACCCGACTCTAATTTCAATCACCTCCCATATCGTAGCACCCCCAATTCGAAGCCATTCTTTTCAATCACCCCCAATTCGAAGCCCTTCATTTCAATCACCTCCCATATCGCAGCACCCCCAATTCGAACCCTAATCTCGCGGCGCATATTCAAATTCCAGCAACAAAGAAACGATAATGGGGACGTTTGACTCAAAACTGAGGGCCGAATAATGAAAAGGACGGTCACATGCATTTTGTCCCCTTGTGTTTAATCTTGAATCGCCTTTAAGAATAAAAAGGACCAAAATAAATCAATGCCACGTCAGCGTCCTATGAAGGATTAGTGATTTTTGGACTAAAATGGATATAATTAGCATAGGTAGCGGACTAAATCGGCAATAAAATTAAAAAAAATGACCGATTTGGCTTTTTTGAAAAAGAAACGGATGTATTTGGCCTTTTTTCCCAACGAAATCCACAAAGGGCAAATCTATTTGTTGAGATCCCTCCCTAAATTAAATGTTCTAAAATAATTTATTAGATTCATGAATTGACTTGAATTATCTTCTTAACATTTTTAGGATTCTAGATGGATCCAAAATGTTCTACATTAGTCCATATTCTTTAGATACTATATAGATCCAAAGTGTTCCAACATTAGTCCATATTCTTTAGGATTCTAGATTTGTAATGAATTGTCATAGAATGTTCCAATGAATGGTATAAATAGGAAAGCTATGGTCATTTGTCACAATCACAGCCACAATAACATCGAGCGTTGTAACTGTTTGAGAGTTGTAACTGTCGGATAATCATAATAAAAGTCCTTTCTTCCATTAGAGTTTTCCTCTTGAGAGAGTCACTTACACTTCACATATTTGGGAAATAGTTTCTCTGCTAATACGTCTTCTTCCCAATATTATTCACGTCCACTACTCTTTTTTTTTTTTTTTGGTGTAAAATGGTGAGCTGGAACCATTTTATTTACAGACTTTGATGAGTGTGGAATATTCCTACAATATCATTCACCAAAGCTCCTTGAATAAAATCATATTCACATCTACTACTTTTGGTAGCCGTATACGGGTTGGGTTCCCCTGCTGATTCAGCAGGGGCTGAATGGGTGGGTAGGAGAGGAACATGTGATGGTTGTGTCGATTGTCATAATTTTGATTGGTGAACCTTGCATTTTATTGCTGTATCAGGCAATTTAGGCAAATTCCTTTGATTTGGATCTTTATCTTTTATTGAAGGGAAAGAAATCAATTTGGGCCCAGTGGAGTCCACAAATTTATCCACTTCCTTTTCCATTCTCCCTCTAATCGAGACAGTACATTTCCTGATTTGTTGCACTCCCATTTGAGAAATCTATCGAACCGCTGCCACCGCTAAAACAACTCTGCCGACTGCATCAACAAAGCCCTCGCGAACCCACATCCGGAGGTTATTGTTCTGTCAGTCGCACTTTTGTTTGGTGTTGGTGGATTCCGGCCGCCGCAAACCCACTTTTAGTTATCAACGGAGTTTATCGAGGTAAGAATTGCAGTTTTAATCGCTTTTTTTTTTGTTTTGGGTTTTGTTTTGATTCTTGTTGTTTGGGGCGGGGGGGATAGGTTTGGGGTAATCGACCGAGGTGGGTTCGAGAGTAAGACGGCATAGTTGTTGGAATGTGTTTCTATGCAATCCGATGGCTGTTTTTGTATGGGTTTGTTGATTCGAGGTTTCACAATCGGCTTTTTTTGTTCGGGCGGGGGTATTTTGATTTTGTTGTATGGGATATGATGTTTGAGGTTTCGATTGTCAAAACTAAATAGTTGTTAATAAAAGGGGAGTTTGAGAATGAAAGGATTTTTTTTTAATTATGAAAAACAAAAAATAAATATTCAAATCCAACAATTTATAATCGATTGGTTCAACCACACACAACCTTTGAAATTAGGCATTTTATCTAAGATGAGTGGAAAAAAATGGTATGCAAGTATTCTTCTTCCCCTTCGCTGAGAAGCAAGTAGGTTATAAACTAAATGATGGAATGCAAATGGCTGATGATTGAACAATAAATTCTATTAGCTCTGGAAATTAACTTTGGTAAAGATGTTCATACCTCAACTTGCTTATTTTCCATTTCTTAATATCCAAAGCATCCATCCCCCGTATAATAATATAAATGTTTCTGAAAGTGATGGGTGGGTGATGTTTTTGTATCTTATTGTTGCATGATAATATATGGTCTGTGTGTGCTAGTTAATATTGGGCGGTGTGATTGTGCCAACCCCATGGCGTGTTGGGTCGATGTCCATATTGTGCTGGTATAGTGCAATAGTGTGATGTTTCAGTGCCCATGCTGTGATGTTAGTCAATAATGTGTTGATTGTTATAACACTTTTTAAAATTGAAACTTGTGCGCAACTATGTGGTATGCTGGGTCAATGTCCATATTGTGCTGGAAGACTGCCCATTGTGTGATGGTTTAGTTCTCAAGTTGTGATGGCTCATATTTTTTGAAATGGTGGCATGCATTTTCATTTTACTGACATCTGTATAATTGCACTCATGTTGCAGTTGTTCTTTCCATATGTTCGGCAGCACCATTGGTACGTTGTTGAGAGAGAAAGATGAAAAATATGGTATTTCAAGAGCCGGAACCATTTAGATGGGTTGGAGCAGACAAAGAGGTGCTGAAACACTTGATGTATACATTGAAGGTGCTTGCCGAGGAGGAGCATGGCAATTCGTGGTTTGGTGACTTCGCAATGGATTTAAGCTTCAATGTTTCCGTCAGATGATTCGGTACAATGGCTGAGGATGCACAGCCTATAGCTTTTGCTGCGCCCAAATTGAGTTTGAAGCCCTCATCTTCTCACCTTCTCACTGTTGTGGAAATAGAAAGGTCGCGAACTAGCTGGTCCTCCACCTGTTTTACACATGCTAATGTTGGTGCTAACCATTGTTTTGAGATTAGATTGCTATATGTGATATTCACCATCGTAATTATATGGTGATGGGTTTAGTTTATTTTGAATTGGACTCAATATAGGTATGTTCATTTTCAGTTTCCGATAGTATCTCGCTCTTGGCGGTGTGTTGTTTTTGTGGATTCTATGTTCTGAAATAAGACTCAATTATATGGTGAATATGAAAATGCACATGTTAAGCTATCTTGCAATTCACATTTCTTTTTTTGTTTCATTGTTATTGGTGTTTTTGCATTTTTATTTTATGTAATGAAACCTCCATGATGCTGGACATTATTAGGTTAAATATTTTAATGTTATAATGTTATAATATTAACCTAGACAGAGGTGCAACCGGTGTTGGGTCAATGACCATATTGTGTTGGAACAATGCCCATTGTGTGATGACTGGTTCATAGTAAGGGGTGTGACATTAACATGTGAAGATCGTTGTCCCGACAACGTGTCGCTTTCTTTTATCCCCGATTTCATTAGAGACGTTGCCGCCATCACCCACGAATTCGGATAGTATTTCTTCACCATCTATCTAATTCAGATTCGGGGATTCATCTTCAACATGGTCATCATCGGAATCCCGGTCTAACACGTATGCGTCGTCGTCTTCCAACGTATTATCATCACTTTCTATGGGTTTCGTGTCGAACATATTTACGGCGATGGTTTCTATTCTCAAGTGTGATTTAACATCGGTGAAGATATTTGTGTAGTTGCCTCCGTCGGTAGATTTGGGGTTTTCTATCATGGCATTTGGATCAATACACATCCAGACAACAATTAAGATTGATTTCCAACATTTAATTGGAATTGTACTGCCATCCCTTAATTTCCGTTACAAATATAGGTAAGTGAATATTTAATTACCATAATCCATTACATTCTATTTATGGTATCTTCATAAGACATTACGGACTAGCACCTATCAGCCTTGCACTCACCACATTCAGTTGGGGCTGAATCTTATAGATTCAGCACCCTAACCCAACCGGCCATATACTATATGATAATAAATACTCATATTCACATCTACTACTTTTGGTAGCCATATACTATATGATAATAAATACTCGTATTTGTAAATCGCAAAGGCTGGAAGAACTAAAATAGTAAGTGTTGTAAAGAAATGGGTGGTGCAATCCAAGTTGTGCACCATCAAAGGGTTGAGAAGACACAACCAAATGAACAAATCAAACACGTTGCTTTTATTTTATTTTTATATAGTTTTTTCCTTATAGTACTTTATTTTTTTCTAATACATGTTTTTCCACACCATGTCTGGTTACTATATAATTATGATTTTCAGGTTGTCCAAGTCTTGGTAAGAAAAATGATTTATTTTTGTAACTGTCCAAAATTTATTGTTGATCAAAATGAATAGTTTTCTTTCCAGCTAAATCACCGAAACAATATTTTGCAAGGCGTGTCTTAGTTCCCAAGTCCCAAGGCCTATGCAATGCAACATTTGTTTGTGAAAAAGTCAATTTTCAATGAACAACATGTTGGCTTGATAAAGTTTGTATTATTTGTGGCTTGAATTTATATCACTATTTGTCTAACACTTGGATATTACTTACTGGGAAAAAAAATAATAATTTGTGAGAAGACATGAGAAAACATGGAGTTAGATAAATCATGAAAAAAAAAAATGGTTAGTTCATTTGAAACATATATAATACATTTTTTAAAATCTACATTCAAAGTCGCGGTATTTAAATTGTTGTAAGTTAAAAATTGAGTCTTTTAAGAAATCAGACTTCATATTGCATTACAATACTAACAATTCACGTTAAAAAATTGAAGAAAATTGCCGCTGAAATGGATAAAATGAGGAAATGACGTTTTCATTACCTCAAAACCTAAATAATATATTATTGAAAATTAATATACAAACAAGATAAATTGATTTTTGTTTTGAAAACGCATTAATAAGATAATTTGCCACATAACAAACACCCCTAAAGCCAAATGTCACTATTTGAATCTATTTGTTCAGTTTATATGGATATATTTGATTTCATCACAACTAATTCTTTTACGAAGTATATAAATGCGAAAAACAAATCGAATTACAGTTGAATAATCAACTTTTTGAATAAAAATTTCAAAATCAACTATATTAATTTTAATAAAGTGCACTAACTCATAGAAAGATTGGGAGGGTGTTGGTCTTAAGCTGAGGTTATTGGCATCCTTCGGGCCTCCAATTGGCTAGAGATAATGGTGTTGAGGAGGTTTTGGTGTAGATGCAACTCAAAGGAGGCTTTGCGGTTGATTCATTCTCCCCAGACTGTCATCATTTGCTTGCTCCTTTCCTGCTGAATATTGATGAGCTTCGCAGAGGGCTTCGGGTGTGCCACGTTGATCTTATCATTCGGGAAGGTATAATGCGGTTGCGGATAACCTGGCAAAGCTTGGAGCAGATGAGGAGAGTTTCTTTACCATTTGGACTTTTCATCTGGACTCAATGAAGCCGATCATCGCAGTTGATGCAACTAGCACATGGTGCTCGCGGACTTAGCCAATCGTATGATAGGAGTCTGTCCCCCTTCTTTTATTTAAAATTTTTTTTCCCTAGCTTTGTTGGCTTAAAAAAAAATAAAACTTATAGAAAGATTTGAATTTTTGGAATGAGGATTTAACTTAGTGATTATCATTGACGGATGTATGTACAAGTGTTGTGGGTCAATTGACCTAACATTAAGAAAAAAAATTACTCCGTTTAGTATTAACAAATTAATAATAAAGCCAAATAAAATAATAATACAATCCACTCCAATTAAAATTTTAATGATGTTTAGCCTATATTTTTTCTAACATTTTATTTTTCTCCTCTCACAATAATTATAATTTGGAACTTTGCCGTTAAATCCCCATTTTGAGAAATTTCAATTTGAATATTTGCCGTAAATTTTAATTTTTATTTCAATTTACATATTAATAATATGTTTTAGCCATTAAGAACAATAATAATGGCTTCATGATTAATAATGTATTTTAATCATTCGAAATGAACATATATGAGATTATGTTAATAAAGTTGCTTATCTAATTTAATCTTCCTAAGTGAGCACCCACTTATAGAACAAGATTTGTTCATGAATGTTAGTATTGATAATATGCTATTATACAATAATTCAAAATATAAAACCTCGTTTTGAAATATTGTAATTATTTTGAAGTAATAGATCTTATTTTTAAATTTTCTATTACTTCAAAATTTGATTTTTACTAACTATACAATAATATACTACTAAAGCTATTTGTATTAATTATTGATGATAATTGATCTACCAAATTGAAAATCCTAGATCAGCCCCTGGTGATTATGTCTATTGATTTCCAACCTTATGGTTGGGTGTTCGATTCATATCCGGGCACCTATCACTCCCCTTTATCCTTACGTACTTTTGCCGACATATGAGTTTCAATATTTTTTTTACGTGAAGTAATATACTTCCTCCGTTCCTTTTTATTTGACATGGTAGGAGTTTTGTTACTGGTCATTGAGTAACTTTGATTCGACTTTTTAATGCAGTTATATAGGACAAAAAAATGAAAAATAGTCAAGTGAGATCTGGTTAGATTCGTCTAATCGTATAGATTTAGAATATCAAAGTTTCATAATTTTTACTTGTACGCAATTTGAGATATTGAATATTGAAAATGTGTATTGGATTGCGTGAAATGTGTGTCCGTGACAATTAAAAAGGAACTGAGATAGTACTATCTACTCCCTCCGTTTTCATATAATTGAAACATTCATACATTTCACACAATTCAATACATATTTTTAACGCTCAATATCTTTAATTGTATAAAATAAAAATTATAAAAATTTGATCATATAAATCTATGCGATTAGACGAATCCAACAAGATATCACTTGACTATGTTTTATCCTATATAATTATGTTAAAAAGTCGAATCAAAGTTACTCAATGAATAGTAAAAACTATGTCAATGTTTCATTTTTTCAAAGACGGAGGAAGTATGTTCTCTTGAAACTAGAACATTCACCCATTTCAACATAATCCAATACATATATTTGAGGATTAATAACATAAATTATGTACACAAAAAAATTATAAAAAATTGATTTTATAAAACTTCGTGATAAGACGAATCCAACAAGATTCTACTTGATTATATTTTTCTTATATAACTATAATAAAAATTTGAATCAAAGTTAAACAATCAACCGTAGCAAAAAGTGAAATGTTTCACTTTCAAAAAACATACTTCCTCCGTTTTTTAAAGATAGCTACTGACCCGCCCAGCACGCAGTCCAATGCACATTTTAAACTATTAATAACTCAAATTCGGTACATGTAAAAATTCTAAAAGTTTGATATTTAAAATCTACAAGACGAGACGAATCTAACAAGATCACACTCGGCTATATTTTAGCTTGTATAACCATGATAAAACTTTAAGTCAAAGTATATAAGTGAACAGTACCCATTTGTCAAACGTAGCTAACAAAAAAAAACGGAGGAAGTATGAAGTATAAAGAAAAAAAAAATAAAGGAATTAAATGTGATGTTTATTATGCATGTAAACAAAACATGTGAATGTCTAGTGTTCAACATCCATGTTCATGCCTTGATCATAAGGTTAGACATGTGAAAGTCTTGAAATGTATATGCCTTGATTATGAGGTTAGTAAATAGTGAGAGGATAAAAAAGTTTATAAATAGCCTATGTAATGTATTGAGAAGTTAAGTTAGAAAAATTTTATGCAAGCTTAATACTTGTTTCATTTCATAGCCATAATTATTACACTTTATCCATTTTATTATCCCACTTTTAAACTTCCTTTCTTTCATCATTTAATCCCAATTTCCATTACAATACTTCCACTATAAACACAAGCTAATAAGCCATATACCATTTTATTGTACATATACATAAATAAAGATAGTTATTTCTATAACACGTTATCAGCACGAGGAGACTATGTCCAGATTATCATTTGAGGTATAATCTCTTATTTCTAAACTTTCAATAAGATTATGGCTAACCTTGCAAAGCAGGAATTTGCTCCTTTAACCGTTGAAGGAAGCAATTATATGTCCTGGGCCCGAGATGTAAAAATGCATCTTACTTCAATGGGTCTGGAAGATACTATTGCTGAAGGCAAAAATCCCAGCCATCAAAATCAGGCAAAAGCCATGATTTTCTTGTGCCATCATATCGAAGAGGCACTTAAAATGGAGTACGTGACTGTGGAATCCCCACTGGCATTGTGGGAAAAGCTGAAAGAAAGATATGATAATCTTAAAAAGACGGTGCTTCCAAAAGCCCTTGATGACTGGACAAACCTGAGACTTCAGGATTTTAAAACAGTCCGGGAATATAATTCCGCTGTGTTCAAAATTACGGCCCAATTGCAATTATGTGGGCAAAAGATATCTGAAGCAGAAATGCTTGAAAAAACGTATTCTACGTTTCATGCTAAAAACTCAGTATTGAGTGAGACATACCGTCAAAAAGGTTTTCAGAGATATTCTGATCTTATCACCTGCTTATTATTGGCTGAACAAAATAGCCTATTGTTGTTGAGAAATCATGAATCTAGGCCCGCAGGTGCAAAACCGTTCCCTGAGGTGAACGCGGCTCAATCATCGAAATATGTGCGTGATCGTGGGCACTTTAAAAATCAAAATGATGATCGTGGCCAAAATCGGTATCACAATCGAGGCAGAGGTGAATCATCTCGTCAAAATAATTATCGAAATAAGCCTCGATTTGAGCAAAATCGCAGATATGATACCAGAAGGCCTTACAAACCACAACAAAGAAATTATGCAAGAAAGCATAAACAAAATGATGAAATTTGTGATCGTTGTGGAATTAAAGGCCATGTGGCTCAAACATGCCACACAGCTAAACACTTAGCTGAACTGTATCAGGCCTCGAAACGAAAAGAAAGATCAGGTGTTGAAGCACACCATAATGCCCACGATGATACTTATGATGATATATTAAATGATAATATCACGCACCTGGAAGCTGATGATTTTGTTGAGCCAGATACTGTTACCAAATAATATATTATATAGCTATATATATTTTACTTGTCTTTTATAATTCCTGTTTAATATAAATAATGATATCTTGTACTTCCCTTTTATTATCCATGTATAATATAAATATGCTTTTGCATTAATAATATTTATATTGCTGATGTTTATTAACATTCTTATATTCTTGTAAAGAAATGGATGCTGGAAATTCAAAAGTCGGAGATGATATCTGCCTCATTGACAGTGCAACAACGCATAGCATTTTGAAAAGCAAAAGCTATTTCTCCAATTTAAAATTGGAAAAGACCGCAGTGAAAACTATAAGCGGTAATGCAAAATGCATTGAAGGCTCTGGTAGAGCTGTTATATTTCTCCCTGAAGGGACAAAAATGGCAATTGAAAATGCCTTGTTCTCACGCAAAGCTCGAAGAAATTTACTGAGCTTCAATGATATTCGAAAAAATGGATATCACATTGAAACTTCAAAAGAGGCAGATCACGAGTATCTTTTGATAACTCGAATTGAAAATGACAAAAAATTTGTGAATGAAAAATTGCCATGTTGCTCCTCTGGCTTATACTATACAAAAATATGTGCCGCAGAAATACATAACCTAGTAGGCTTGAAAGCTACTAGTGAATTTATTACCTGGCACGATAGACTTGGGCATCCTGGCAGTGTAATGCTGAGGCGAATTATTGAAAATTCAAATGGCCATACATTGAAAAGGCAAATGATATTGAACCCAAATGAGTTCAATTGTGCAGCCTGTTCACAAGGGAAATTGATAACCAGACCATCTCCAGTAAAAGTGGGAATTGAATCCCCTACATTCCTAGAAAGAATTCAAGGCGATATATGTGGACCTATTGATCCACCTTGTGGACCTTTCAAGTACCTTATGGTATTAATTGATGCGTCATCACGCTGGTCACACGTTTGTTTATTATCAACTCGCAATTTGGCATTCGCAAGATTACTTGCACAAATTATAAAATTGCGAGCACAGTTTCCAGATCATCCGATAAAGAAAATACGCCTTGATAATGCTGGAGAATATACATCACATGCATTTGATGATTTCTGCATGTCGATTGGAATTACTGTTGAACATCATGTGCCTCATGTGCACACGCAAAATGGTCTGGCAGAATCATTTATTAAGCGATTGCAATTAATTGCAAGACCCTTGTTAATGAAATCAAGACTCCCTGTTTCTGCTTGGGGACATGCTATATTGCATGCAGCCGCACTTGTGAAAATAAGGCCGACAAGCTATCATAGCTACTCCCCTACACAAATTGTGTTTGGAAAGGAGCCCAATATATCCCACTTGCGAATTTTTGGGTGTGCGGTTTATGTACCGATTGCGCCACCACAACGCACAAAAATGGGACCTCAAAGAAGGTTGGGCATATATGTCGGGTATGAATCACCCTCGATTATTAAATATCTTGAGCCAAAAACGGGTGATTTATTTACTGCAAGATTTGCAGACTGTCACTTTGATGAAACTCAATTCCCGACATTAGGGGGAGGAAATGATCAACTGAAAAAGGAAATATCTTGGCAAAGTCCATTTGATTTCCTTGATCCTCGTACAAGGCAATGCGAACTTGAAGTTCAAAGAATTGTGCATTTGCAGGGAATTGCAAATCAATTACCCGATGCTTTTAATGATGCTGCTAAAGTCACAAAATCATATATAAATGATGCAGCAAATGCACCAGCCAATATAAATGTCCCAGAAGAACAAATTCCAAGTGCAAATGAACCTACTGCACGCCTGAAGCGTGGTAGGCCTTTGGGTTCCAAGGATAAAAATCCACGAAAGAAGAAAATTATCCATATGGGGGATAAATCAATCACAGATGATACTCCCGAAGGAGAAATTGAGAAGAAAATGAAGTTATTGAAACTTCTTTCAATTATATCAATACTGGGAAATGTTGGAACCGAAAAGAAACAAACGTTGATAATGCCTTTGCATACAACGTTGCACTCGATGTAATGGAAAATAACGAGGATCCTGAACCAAGATCAGTTGAAGAATGTCGGAAAAGAAATGATTGGCCAAAATGGAAAGATGCGATTCAGTCTGAACTAGATTCACTGAATAAACGAAAAGTATTCGGCCCTATTGTCCAAACACCAAAAAATGTGAAGCCTGTTGGCTACAGATGGGTGTTTGTGAGAAAAAGAAATGAAAATAATGAAATTGCCAAATATAAGGCAAGGCTTGTAGCCCAAGGTTTTTCACAACGACCGGGAATTGATTTTGAGGAAACATATTCCCCAGTTATGGATGGAATAACATTCAGGTATCTAATGAGTCTAGCAGTACGAGAAAATCTCGAAATGAGACTGATGGATGTTGTTACTGCATATTTATATGGCTCATTGGAAAATGATATTTATATGAAAATACCTGAAGGGTTTAAATTACCTGAGTCTTGCAACTCAAAACCCAGAGAAAATTATTCCATCAAACTGCAAAAATCGTTGTATGGCTCAAGCAATCTGGCCGAATGTGGTACAACCGCCTCAGTGAAAGTTTGATAAAGGAATGCTATACAAATGACCCGATCAGCCCTTGTGTATTTATAAAGAAAAATGGGTCAGAATTTGTGATCGTCGCAGTCTATGTTGACGATTTAAATCTAATTGGAACTCCTGAAGAGTTGAAAAAGGCGGTCGAATATCTGAAAAAGGAGTTTGAAATCAAAGATTTCGGGAAAACGAAATTTTGCCTTGGCCTACAAATTGAGCATTTGGAAATGGGCATATTTGTTCATCAATCAGCTTATACCCAAAAGGTATTAAAGCAATTTCGAATGGATTATGCTCATCCGCTAAATAATCCAATGGTCGTTCGGACACTTGATCCTGCAAAGGATCCATTTAGGCCAAAAGAAGATAATGAAGAGCAACTTGGCCCAGAAATTCCATATTTAAGCGCAATTGGTGCGTTAATGTATCTTGCAAACAGCACGCGACCTGATATCGCGTTTGCAGTCAATCTACTCGCAAGATTCAGCTCTTGCCCTACTCAACGACATTGGAAAGGCATAAAGCATGTTTTTCGCTATCTCCAAGGAACAATTGATATTGGGTTATTTTACCCAAAAGACTCTCGACATGAGTTAATTGGCTATGCCGATGCAGGTTATTTATCAGACCCACACAAAGCCAAATCTCAAACAGGCTATATCTTCACGTGTGGTGGAACTGCTATCTCTTGGAGGTCAATGAAGCAGACTCTAACTGCTACTTCTTCTAATCATGCCGAAATATTAGCAATCCATGAAGCAAGTCGAGAATGTGTTTGGTTGAGGTCAATGACTCAACATATATTGAAGAGTTGTGGTTTAATCATTGAACCACAAATGCCCCCAACAATTTTATTTGAAGATAATTCGGCTTGTGTAGCCCAGTTGAAAGGGGGTTATATCAAATGAGATAGAACGAAGCATATTTCACCAAAATTCTTCTACACTCATGATCTTCAAAAGAATGGTGAAGTCGATGTGCAACAAATTCGATCAGAAAATAATTTAGCGGATCTATTTACCAAGGCATTGCCGACTGCAACATTCGAGAAGCTCGTGAAGAAAATTGGAATGCGGCGGCTTCGAGATTTAAAATGATGTCCAAATCAGGGGGAGCATCTGATACAAGAATATTGTACTCTTTTTCCTTCACTTGGATTTTTTCCCACTGGGTTTTTTCCAAGTAAGGTTTTAACGAGGCATATTCTTCGTATTGACGACATTCAAGGGGGAGTATTATGCATGTAAACAAAACATGTGAATGTCTAGTGTTCAACATCCATGTTCATGCCTTGATCATAAGGTTAGACATGTGAAAGTCTTGAAATGTATATGCCTTGATTATGAGGTTAGTAAATAGTGAGAGGATAAAAAAGTTTATAAATAGCCTATGTAATGTATTGAGAAGTTAAGTTAGAAAAATTTTATGCAAGCTTAATACTTGTTTCATTTCATAGCCATAATTATTGCACTTTATCCATTTTATTATCCCACTTTTAAACTTCCTTTCTTTCATCATTTAATCCCAATTTCCATTACAATACTTCCACTATAAACACAAGCTAATAAGCCATATACCATTTTATTGTACACATACATAAATAAATATAGTTATTTCTATAACAATGTTAAAGATAAACTCCAGAAAGTAACGGATATAGGGCAACGTTTGGGGTGGGCGGGCTCGTACCAATTCAAAATTTCAAAATAATTTCCATTTCTATATGATTGTTTGCCTAATTCCCTAATTTGGTAATCTGTTATTGCCGTTGCTGTTCATCAAATACTACTACGAGTCTTACAAGATCCACGAGAAAGAACCCCTCGAGAGAAATTCATTCAAGTTTCTACTGTAATCTTCTTCCTCAATCATCAATGGACAAGTACGAGAAGCTTGAGAAAGTCGGCGAGGGCACCTACGGCAAGGTCTACAAGGCCAAAGAGAAGGCCACCGGCCAGGTCGTCGCCCTCAAGAAGACGCGCCTCGAAATGGACGAGGAGGGTGTGCCGCCCACCGCCCTGCGCGAGGTTTCCCTCCTCCAGATGCTGTCTCAGTCCCTCTATGTCGTGCGCCTGCTCTGCGTCGAGCACGTCGACAACAAGAATGGCAAGCCCCTCCTCTACCTCGTTTTCGAGTACCTTGACACCGACCTCAAGAAGTTCATCGATTCCCATCGCAAAGGCGCAAACCCTAGGCCTCTCCCGCCGCAGCTAATTCAGAGTTTCCTCTACCAACTCTGCAAGGGCGTCGCTCACTGCCACAGCCACGGTGTCCTCCACCGCGATCTCAAGCCCCAGAATTTGCTTCTTGACAAGGATAAAGGGATTCTCAAGATCGCAGATCTTGGCCTCGGAAGGGCTTTCACGGTCCCTCTCAAGAGCTACACGCACGAGGTAGATATTACCGTATAATCCGCTATTCTTCGTTAAAAATTAACCCTCGGCTAATTTGATTAAATCGCTTGCCCGCGTAGATAGTCACTCTCTGGTACCGAGCTCCCGAGGTCCTTCTCGGATCCACTCATTACTCCACCGCTGTTGACATGTGGTCTGTTGGCTGCATTTTTGCGGAGATGGTAAGGAGGCAGGCTTTGTTTCCTGGTGATTCTGAATTTCAACAACTCCTCCATATTTTTAGGTACATCTTTCCCCTGTCGTTTCTGCTTTTCCGTGGAATTATCATTCATTGATCAGCCTTCAATTTTGTCTAGTGCTGTGCCAGTATTTCCCACCCCTTTGGATGGACACCTTTAAGTTGGTTCTTATATTAAATTTAAGGATGTTTGCTGGAAGATTTTCAGAAATGTCACAACTCACAATATTGTTGCCAGTTTTTTTATACCCTAAAACATTTATTGGATTAATGTAAATTTCCAATTAAAGACTATTTTAATAATTGAATTGAAGGGGTGCTGTTGTGTGCAAGGATCAGGAGGTTGAAATACTTGTTTTCCCTTACTTTAACAATGAGCCATAATATGCGGTGTGGTGTGATTGACATACCTTGTTCCCAATTCTTTGCCATCATATATCCGCATAATTCACTTTGCTAAGTTGAATCTTCTAAGGTTGTTGGGAACACCGACGGAGAAACAGTGGCCAGATGTCAGTAAATTGCGGGATTGGCATGTATATCCCCAGTGGGAACCTCAGAGCTTGGCACGCGCTGTTCCATCACTGGGGCCCGATGGTGTTGACCTTTTATCGGTGATTTTTCTGTTCCTTTGCATGATTTTTTTCCCCCTTAGTTAAATTTGACATTTGGTTTTCTCCTTGCCAACTGCAGCATTATGATTTAAATAATTAAATTGTTTCTTAGGCGATTTGACATGGTTGTGTTTGCTGTCTTTGATTTTGCAGAAGATGCTTAAGTATGATCCAGCGGATAGAATTTCAGCAAAAGCTGCCCTAGACCATCCTTACTTTGATAGCTTGGACAAATCTCAGTTTTGAAAATTTTGTTCTTGAATTGGATGTTACTGTCTGTCATTTGGCCTATATGACAAGAAGTATTGTTGTTGGAAGGATGTCATCATCTTGTTGATTTTGACTTCGTTCATTTGGAAGTGCCAACTTCTGCGGTCACTGTTTGTATTACATAAGAAATCTTAAAGAAAGGGGTATATCGTTTTATTGTCGCCATGTGACTTTTGGGACTTGTCAGCATTGCATTGATGTAATATATGTTTTCTGTTTGAAATCATAGTATTGGTCTTCAATCATTATTCTGCAGAAAACGTGGTTCTTGCCTACATTTTAATCCTTTCGTAGCTTTTATGCTTGATTTGTTATGTGTGTGGCAAGAAAATTTTCAAACACAAACAGGACTGCAAGGTTTGGCATAACCTGCCAATGTATAGTTGCATGTGTGATATGGATGGATTAAATCTGTAGGAATTGAAAGCTGCCATTGGATGTGTTTTGTGTGTGTGTTTTAAGATGGCATCGTTAAGTGGACTCTGGGTTGGTTGAGCATAGTTCTGTTAATGCTGATGAGGTTTTTTGGACACTTTTCTTCCCAGTTCACTAGTAATATGTTATGCTAGTCAGTTCACAGTTGCTTTGATGAGGACCGTCAAGAGCAATGCTACACGGCCTTCTTTTACATTGCAAATCTTTTGTTCAAATACAAGCAGAGTTGCATAAACTCTTAAGTATACTGATAATATTAATTTCTAGTTTTCATGCTTTCTGCATATAATATTGTCATGATAGAGTGAGTGTATCTGTTTCCTTTTCAGGCCAGTCAGACACTGCTGGCATCTCGCGAACAATTCACTAAAGTAAAATGAAGCATTACAGCACAAATGATATCTGATGTAGATCCAATTCAAGTGAGTCCTTCCTCTAATTGACCTCGTTTTACAATTTCAAGCTTAGTTCTTGAAACAATGTTGCAGTTGCAAAATTGATGTTTGTTGTGATATGCAGCTTTTGCGTTTATTACACGTAGATGAAATAACTCCAGGAAACTGGCTATCGCTTCAATACAGAGTAGACTGGGACTTCCATAATTTGAGGATGATCTATCATTCGACTACGAAAACTCTTGATGACATATCTCTATACGCTATGATGCTTGTGTGGTGTATACTAGCACATTAGGCTAGGGGTGTATGGTGTGAGGAATCGTGCTTTATTTGGGGCGCTTCTATTCGCTAAAAAGGCATTCATCAACACTGATTTTATTTGTAGATGCCCAATGGTTGAATTTTTCATTTTACGAATATTAAATGTGAAAGCAAAAATGGTACCAACAACCATTTAACTTGAGCCAAGTTTTATTTAATATGAGGTTGTATTAGGATAGAGGGGTTTGGGAGGGGATATAAATTCTCCTCTCCTAATTTTAAGCTAATTTAACTTCACTACAGCAACATAATTCATCATCTTGCTTCTGTCAATGCATACATTTTCCTGAAAAATATTTAAGCTGACACACAGGCACCATGATAGATGGTTGATGGATTCTTGTTCCAATCTCTGTATAATCTCATTCATTGTTTGTCCTATTTGATCCATGATTCAGTTGATTTGGTTTAGTTAGTGGGATTTCTGCCTTCAAGATGCAGACCCAAGATTTCACTTATATTTGGCAGACCATTTTTTCCCAATTCCTATTTAAGAATGTATGGCAATTGATGCAATAGATTCCTCACTAATTTGACAAGACACATCAAAACTATCTCAAAGTGAATACCACGCCATAACTGCACTGATTAATGCCATGGATCCTTATGGATGATCGCAAAACAACAACAAAATCGAATCACACAAAAATCCTAAGCGGAGAAGAGATTGGAGAAGAAGAGTTGTGACCCGATGGATTTAACGAAAAACAATGCGGAATTGAAAAAAAGGATAGTGGACTTAGTCTCATGACAACGATCTCGATGGAAGCAACCAACGCGCCTTCTACGTGGCCTCATCCACTCCAAACCGAGCAATCGACCGAGGGAACCCAAGGACGTCCATTACTCGTCTCTACGAACAAAGCTACTCCAAGCTTCACCCGATTTCACGCCCTCACATAGGATAAACGTCTCTCATTTTCTCACCCTTCACAAGTGACGAAAATTGAAAGAAAAGAAGAAGGAATATTTTCATTCCAAATGAGAAAAATCTCAAAGTTTACAAAAGATTCAAAAGTTGTGGAAGATTACAAATGAGCTCCTATTTATAGATGGAGAGAGGATAGGAGTGGCCTATTATTACAAGTAAAGATGACCTTCTAAAGTGGTAAACAAGTCATCTTGGAAGTTAAACTCATACACTTAATGCCGTAAAAGTCAACAAAGGTGGTTACATGTGACCTCCTCAAGAAGTAGCAAGTTACTCCCTTGGTAGTTATAACCTCCTCAACAAGTTGCAAGTCATCTCAACTTCCTTTCCAAGCTACATCCCGCCATGTATCGAACTTCCCACGTGATGTGATGAAATGCTCACGCTCTGTCCAGAAATTCGCTCGCGATACACTGATCTCCTTCTCGCGATATACTGAACCTCGCATGCCGTGTGAGGAAATCCTCTCGCACTGTCCAGACTTTCCTCCTCGCTATATCACTTTGTTTCACGCCATGTGATGAACTTTGCTGAAATGATTTGCGAGCTTCCGAAGTCACTTTTTATGCTTCTACTCGCCCTATACCTATAAAATACAAGAAAAGTCATAAGAACTAAGCACTTATAATGACATAGCATAGGAACAAAGCAAGGGAAAAGATATATCAAAAGACTAAGGCATGAAAGTGTTCTTCGGTTGTCCTTAACACCTTCAAAACAACATTAGAAGTCATTAAGAGATGTTTAGTACTTAATCAAGTTCATAATCATGATTATCAAAGTATGATATATCATCCAAAACTAGTTTAAGGTTGTTTAAACTTGACTAGGTTCGTTTAAGGAAAATGTAATAGAAATCATGGTTTCTTGTCTCCCTTTCATGACTCCTCCTTTTAGCATATGTTAAGGATACGTTTCCCGGAATTCTAGGACTCCGATTGAGGCGATTCAAAAGCCCACGCGAGCCTTAGAACGTCGCCTTTCCAACCATGTGTTGAAATAGCATTTTCGGAAATGTTGAAATATGACGACGAGGCCGAGCAGCCTGCTGCCACGTGTGCTTCTTCTTGTTCTTCCTCAATTGAACTTCCTTGCTTCATATAATTCTCCAAGACATGAATGAACTTGTTGATTTGAGCTCTCGACTTTGGTCCTTCACCGAAATAGGGAATTGCAATGTTGACTGTCGCGTTGACCGTCGGGGCATCCATGTCAATTAACTAGGATAAAATTCGAATGAAAAAGCTAATTCGAGTGCAGCACATCTGATGAAAACTCAAGAATGCATGTATTTGATGGAGGAAAATGAACACATGTCAACAATTATGGATGAATTTGTGTAGAGGAAAATATGTAGTAAATAACTTGGATAAATTGTTAGGATCGTGAGGAATCATTTTTCTTAAATTGTATATCACCCTATCAAAGTGCCAATAGATTCTAATTATTTGTTACTGGTCCCAACCTAATTGTTTTTGTTAATAAATTCTAGTAATCTGTTGCATGGCCTGACCTACTGACTGTTAACCTTTGTCTTTATATTAACCAGGCGTTGGGATGTTAGAATTTCTTTGGATATCATTGGGCATTGGTTGGATCTGATGAATGCTGATGGCCCTGTAAAATTGTTTAATCTGCCTTTTCCTCTCTGTCTGCAGTAAGGTAGCTTCTGAGTTCGTTGCTTCAGTATCCAACAACTGGAAATCCCCCAAAATTATTTTTGGTTTTGAAAGGTTCAATTTTCACCAGAGTTCTTTCTTTTGGTCAAGAATTGTGTTTAACTTGAAGAATTTATCCTCCTGTTATTATTCTTCCACTTGTTTAATATCCTACTGTAGGTCCATAACAATTAAAATCATGCATGTTCTCTTAGATTGTATGGTTGATTAATTCCAAAAACCATAAAACAGACCTTATATGTATTCAACAAAAGCAAATAAAAAGCTGAGTCGAAGAAAAGAAACCAAGTTAGTAGTTATCTGTTGGCTTCAGCTTTCACAATAGTGCAGCTTTCTGTGTGCGTCCTTTTGTTCAGCCAATGATCATTGAATCACTAAACTGGTTAATAAAATAGTAAAATAAAATAAGAATCAATTTTTGTATTTGAACTAGTTATAGACACAGGGTTGAAGATGAACTTCATCATTCTAACCATCTTTAAACACCGAAGTTTTACCAAATTAATCCGATATCATCTTCGGGGCAAAATGCATATATTCCATGTTTTGAGAATGTGTTTTTCTTTTCTTTTTTCTTTTTCTTTTTTCCCCCTGTATTAGACCATACCAGACCCATTCAGGTCAGATCAGACCACACTATATTTATAGTTGTAATCAGATCAGACTAGATCAGACCACACTATATTTATAGTTGTAATCAGATCAGATCAGACCAGATCAGATCCAATCAGATCAGACCAGAAACATTCAGACCAGGCCAGATCTTATAAAATTCAGATCAGAACACCTTATTTCAGGCGAAGAGAACAGTGCTAGTTGCTTTATCATTCTAAATTCTTTATTTTCTTCTTTTCTCTTCAATACATAATTATGGATTGCTGGATAGTAACTTTTATGAAATTCTCAGATCGACCGGACCATATGAGCCACTGTCCGATGCTCTAAACCTGTAAAATACTCAAACAAATACTAGCACACATAGTTAGTAACATCTTTGGGAGCTCCAAACATAAAATTATATACCCAACAAGAGAGCAATGGAAGCAACTCTCAACCCAACCACACACTTCGCTTCAATCTCACTTGGATAGGTTGTAGATGGAAGGATTCTATGGAAGCCACAAAAGAAAAAAGGGAGATGCTACCGTTCTTATTCTTCTCCAAATATGGGACGACGATATTTTATAAAGTTCGAAACACTAACCATTTATGGGCCAAGCCCAAATCAATGGACCAAAAATCCGGAACATTAACTTTACGGGAAGGCCTTCAATATTTTGCACAGGTTTCTTAATGATAAAACTCTATTCAATCTCAAATCGGCAAATATATAAATAATACTTCCTCCAGTCTTTCATTTTTTGCTACGGGCCAACTTAGTGCGCATACCATATTTAAAAGTTACTGGACGAAACGGACGAATGTAACAAGACCCCATTTGATTATATTTTAACTTGTGTAATATACTTTATCCGTTCCTAAATTATTGACACATTTGGGGTTTTTTACTGTTTATTTGATTTGACTTTTTAATATATTTATGGGTTCGGTTATGGTGCAATCATGGGATCCGCAACACATCGCATCAATCATAGTCATTCAAAACCATCCAACGGTTGTAGGTTAATAAGGGTATAATTGTAATAACACAATAATAGTCCATTTTAATAACAAATCATTTCAGCGGCAAGGCAAGTATTTTAGACATGTTATCATATCTAATATTTGGTAACTCTATATTTAGTATGTTATCATATTTAATATTTGGTGAATCATATCAAATATTTGGTAATTCATATCTAATATTTCAAATAATATCTTTTTATGATCAAAGATACGTATCAAATTTATTAATAGATCATTTCAGCGATCTTACAAAAAACAATTAAGTGATGCTATAAAATATATTTCAGGGACCACAAGTAGAGGAATTCAGCGACCGTATCTAGCATAATTCAGCGATACTACCAAGAATAATTCAGCGACACAACTAAGAATGATTCAGCGATGCTACCAAAAACAATTCTGTGATGCTACCAAAAATAATGAAGGGATGTTATCAAATATATTTCAGCGACCCCAAGTAGAGGAATTCAGCGATGGTACCAAACATAATTCAGCGACACTACTAAGAATAATTCAGCCATGCTACCAAATATAATTCCGTGGTGCTATAGAAAACAAATCAGTGATGATATCAAAGATGCTACGGAACACTTCAGCAATGATATCAAAAACAATTCAGCGACATTTCAAGGAACAATTCAGCGAAGCTACCAAGAACATTTCAGCGACGATATCAAGAACAATTCAGCGACTTTTTCATCAACAATTCAAGGACTCAACTGAAAGCATTTCAGGTACGTTTTTATACCGAATAATACATGTTACGTCACTGAATTATACATTAATTGTCGTTGAATTATATATTACTCATATATTAGTAGCGAAAAACTCTCTCTCATTTCCGTTACATTTAATTTTATGCAAATTTACTATTTTAACCTTAAATTAATCTCAACCATCAATTTACAAAATGCATCAACGGTGTAGAAGCATCCGCAGTACATCATGTCTCTGCACCCTAACAACTCCCTATATTTATATAGGGAACGGTTATGATACTACCAATGTGAATGGTAGTACATCAAGACAAATCATCTCAACCATACAAAAATATCCAATGGCTATAAAATAAAAAGGGTAGAATTGTCAAACATAAATAATCATATCTTTAGTAATAAAATCATTCACAAAATCAATTTAGTAACTTCTATCCTTAAATAAAGATCATATAAAAAATTTGCATAAGTTAGCTCTCTTTCGACACAATTCATGACATAATAATAGAGAAATTATCTTTATTTATCTCTTTCACTCGACGGTCTTTATTACTCATAATTTGCTATTTGGCTATTTTTAATTTCTAAAATGTGATAGGATATTTAGATTCTTTGCATCGAGTATATAGATTTTCATATAAAGAACGTCCAAATCCGAGCTCATTTGATAAAGTTAGAGCCATTTGAAGTTTGTCATATAAATATTGTTGTATAGACTATGTCGCTGAAATGCATATGCTATATCGCTGAATTTTAAAGTCTCCATCGCTGAATTGTAAAGGCTCCGTCGCTGAATTACATCGCCACCGTCGCTGAAATGTAAATGCTGTGTTTCTGAAAATCGTATTGTATTTCAAATGTCTCTAACTTTCTCAAACGAATTCGAATTTTGACGTTCTTTATATGAAAATCTACCTACTCGATGCAAGGAATCTAAATTTCCCATCAAATTTTGGAAATTCTAAATAGATAAATACCAGATTTTCAAAAGAAAAGATATCTTATGCTCATTGTTTTGAAAATATGATTTTTATATGTTTAGACTTTCTAAAATCTGATAGGATATTTAAATTTTTTGCATTGAGTAGATAGATTTTCATATAAAGAACGTCCAAATCCGAGGTCATTTGAAAAAGTTAGAGCCATTTGAAGTTTGTCACATAAACTTTGTTGTAGAGGCTACGTCGCTGAAATACATAGACTATGTCGCTAAATTGTAAAGCCTCCGTCGCTGAATTATAAAGCATCCGTCGTTGAATTACATAGCCACCGTTGCTGAAATATAAATGCTGTGTTTCTGAAAATCGCAATTAACTTCAAATGGCTCTAACTTTCTCAAACGAACTCGGATTTTGACTTTCTTTATATGAAAATCTACCTACTCGATGAAAGGAATCTAAATTTCCTATCAAATTTTTGAAATTACAAATAGATAAATACCAGATTTTTAAAGGAAATGATATCTTATTCTCGTTATTTTGAAAATATGATATTTATCTGTTTAGGCTTTATAAAATCTGATATGATATTTAAATTTCTTGCGTTGAGTAGATAGATTTTCATATAAAGAACGTCCAAATCCGAGCTCATTTGAAAAGTTAGAGCCATGTGAAGTTTGTCACAAAACTATGTTGTATAGGCTATGTCGCTGAAATGCATACTCTATGTTGCTGAATTGTAAAGCTCCCGTCGCTGAATTGCAAAGCCACTGTCGCTGAAATGTAAAGGCTACGTTTCTGAAAATCGCAGTGAACTTCAAATAACTCTAACTTTCTCAAACGAACTCGGATTTCGACGTTCTTTATATGAAAATCTACGTATTCGATATAAGTAATCTAAATAAACTATCAAATTTTACAAATTCCAAAAAGAAAAAGTAGATTATGAGGGAGAGAAGTACGAACATTAGAATTGAGAAAAATGAATAAAGATCATTTGGGTCTTATTGAAATTACAATAGTACCATTTGTATTAATATTAGCCATTGATTTCTACATTTCATCAATGGCTTGGATGTGTGTATTGGATTACGTGAATGTGGATCCGTGGCAAATACTACAAGACGAGACGAATCTAACAAAATTGTAGAAATTCATGGATGGGAGGCTCACACCTAAAACCAATTGGTGATAGGTGGAGTTGCTCCCAACCATATAAGCTAGTAGGAGGACCACATTTTAAACGATGTGGGATATCAACAAAGATCTTGGCTATATTTTAACTTATATGACCATGATAAAACTTTAAATTAAAGTATATGAGTAAATAGTAACAATTTATCAAACGTAGCTAAAAAAAAACGGATGAAGTATTAAGGAACGGGGTTAGTAATAAAATTGGGAATGGGGCTAATATTAAAAGACCGGAGCAAATATTAATGGGAGCAAAGAGAAAATTATAAATAAATATGCATAAAGAATATAAAATGGGAGGGATGACATTGACGGATGGGGTATGGCCGCATCGCAGACGCAGTTAGCAATCGCAGTCTTGCTCTCGCAGAAGCGCGTAAAAGCAAACAAATTAGAGAGGGTGTGCAAATTACAAAATACTCCTACTACAAGGTACAAATATACAGGTGATTCCACACATCCGCTAATTCGCGCTCTGCTCACTGCTGTACCTCTCAGTTAGTTGTCGGTTTTGTCTCTCGGAAGACTCCGACTGAGTACGTTCTTTCAGGCGACGAATGAACCGGCAGTGTGGGGGAGGGGACATGAGATGAGATATGGGGCGGATGCCAGTGGGAAAGCCTAGAACCACCAAGCTTGTCTTGGCAGCTGTTGCCCTTTTGGGGATTTTTCTCATCGCAGATCTGCTGTGGGCTTCCTCATCATCCTCCTATTCCTCCTCCGCTTGGAGGACTCTGCAAGATTCCAAAGATTTTGCCCTTCCGCTACACTCTCCAACTAAGGTCCGCGATTTCTTTGTATCCTGTTCTGATCTGCAAAAATGCCTTCATTCTTTGATCGTTTTTGTTTTTCAAAATTCAATCTTGCTTGGATGTAGTATCCATTCATTCATCCATTCATTCATTCATCTGATTTATATATTGGTCATAATCGATATATACATTTTGGTTTCTGCGATTGCTATATTGTTATACTGCTATTGAGCTATGTGCTCCCCACCCCCGGTTTTTTTTTGTATTTTTTGGTTAAAACTTTATGTGGATGAAAGCAATCTTCTCAATGTCTTGGGTTAAACTCTGACAGGAGAAATTTAAGAAAGACAAGGAGGATGCTGCTGCTGGGCGGGTGTTGTCGGCAACTTTTGCTGACTTGCCGGCTCCTGATTTGAAATGGGAAAAAATGGCATCAGCACCGGTGCCCCGTCTCGATGGGGCAGCGATACAAATAAAAGATCTCCTTTATGTATTTGCAGGATATGGAACCATAGATTATGTACGTACTCTTTCTGTTAAAGCAGCTTCAGTTTTGTTCATGAATTGTGTAATAGTACCTGTTTCCCCTACTGGTTTCACTTCCTAGGATAGCATTTCTACTCTAATGATTATGTAAATGCCCAATGCTAGCTTGAGGAACACTTCTTGAAGCAAAGACTTATTATTAGTCTGTGCTAACAGGATTATAGGAAGCATGCATACACTGACTTTGATATTTGGCTCTTTCTAAAATTGCAAGAGGTGCAGTAATACAAAACCAGTTTTGAATATATCACAAAACAAACCATGTTATGGGTTCTATTTGTCATATATTTATCGAATTTGCTACTTTGAAAATATATTACTCACACAGGAATTCTGTCTTTCATGTACCTTATTGTTCATTTCATGTCTTCTCACTGAAAGCCTTGGCAAAACCTAATACAAGTTTATTTTGTTTTAGGTGCATTCTCATGTTGATGTGTACAATTTCACTGACAACACATGGGGAGGAAGGTTTGACATGCCAAAAGAAATGGCACATTCGCATTTAGGCATGGTGACGGATGGGAGATACATATATATTGTTAATGGACAGTATGGTCCTCAATGTAGAGGGCCTACCGCACACACATTCATACTAGACACAGACACAAAGAAGTGGCAAAGCATGCCACCTTTGCCAGTCCCAAGGTATCAACTGATTAAAAGCTGTATTTTCTGTGGTCTGGCAGTTGTATTTGGTGAACTCTGTTTATTCTTCTGAACAAAATATTGGTTTCAACCTAAAATGGTTTTGTTTGCTTGCTTCTTTGTTTTTTCCCTGAGTGCTAGCTTCTGGAATTGCTCTTTTTGATTTTTAAACCTAACTGTTCAATTCTAGAGTTGTTTCCTTTTCTCCTTATTTATTTATTTATTTTGAGCCTCAATGTTTAGTGATAGTTGTGTGATTTTCAGGTATGCACCTGCCACCCAACTTTGGAGAGGCCGACTCCATGTTATGGGTGGGAGCAAAGAGAATAGACATACACCTGCACTTGAGCACTGGAGCATTGCTGTAAAAGATGGAAAAGTTTTGGAAAAGGAATGGCGAGCTGAAATTCCCATTCCTCGCGGCGGACCTCACAGGTTTTATACTTTTCTTTGTACAATTTGACTAAATTAAATCTAGAGATATTCACACTGCATATATCAGTTATATTATTTAAGTATTTGAACGTCTTTAATTAATGTGATCGATTGATCATTTGTCATTTTCAATTGAGAATTACTACCGTAATTACCAAAAATTTTGGATGCCATAATAATTTGTTCATCACTACTTTTTCTTGATGCTTTCATTGTTAGGATTTTGAAACTTGAGTTTTAATGCTGACATGGAAGGGTGATTGAGGATCATAAGATCGTAGGATCATATAACACAACTCATGAGTGCTTGCAAAATTTAAAAAGTATACTTATAAAGAATATAAAATTCACTTGGTGTTATGATCCTATGATTTTTAAAATAATAAAATACCTTTAAATCACAATAAAACCCTTTACCAACTTAAATTGAAAATAATTAAAAAGCCCTAACCAATGCTACACGTGTCTAATTATCTGAAGAAAGAAAGTATAGTGTGGTCCAAGTAAAACATAAAATTAAATGACAGAGATAGCTCCAGACATTTTGAGTAAATTGCAAGTAAATTAACATGTTCCTTAATGAATTAGACAAAAAATCATTTGAATTAGACAAGAATAGAAATGGTCTTGATGTAGTGTGTTGTGGTGGGTACAGAAGCATCAAAGAAATTGTGTAATGTGGTTGGTGGTGGGGCTTGGATAGACACGAGTGAAATGTAGACTCGTAAGAGTTTGTGTTAACATGTGATTTTAACAACCCTGTTCATTGTTCATTTGTTCTAATTATGTTCTGAACTTAATATTGTGCCAATCAATGTCAGTTTATGTCTTTTACTTTCTCAAACATCTGAATAAGTTCATGAGTAACTTTTAAATTCATTATTTATGACATAATGTGTTTTGACTTTAAAAGTACTGCTTATTTTTCTAGTCAATGAGAAACTTAGGTTGAGGATGTTTGTTTTCTCTTGGTGTGAATTATACCTTTGTTACTTGACTTGGGAGATTTTTCTTATTGAAAATGATCTTGCCGCGGGCTTATTATTCCGTGTAGGGCCTGTGTTGTGTTTGATGACCGTCTGTATGTTTTTGGCGGTCAAGAGGGTGATTTCATGGCTAAACCTGGATCTCCAATCTTTAAATGCTCCCGCCGAAATGAGGTATAAGTTTTTTGCATTTGTTAGAAAGCAAGCTGTTGATTGTAGTACTTGTGGAAAGTGCGGACTGCAAAACAACGTATCTGAATGGACTAGAACACATTAATAATATGCACAGAATTTTTAGTATGTGGTTTATAAGCTAGATACAAGAAGAATTTGAATTGGGCAGAATACTTTTACTTTGAACATTTGCACCAGGCCTTTGATTGCAAGCTCATGTTTTCTCCAGGTTGTATATAGTGATGTGTACATGCTAGATGATGATATGAAGTGGAAAGTGCTACCTCCAATGCCAAAGCCTGATTCTCATATTGAATTTGCTTGGGCCATTGTCAACAATTCTGTTATCATTGTTGGAGGAACCACAGAGAAGCATCCAATTACCAAAAAGATGGTATTGGTTGGAGAAATATTTCATTTTCAGTTTGATGCTCAGGTATTCTTCTCAAATATTTTCGCATGCTTCTGATTACTCTATCTTATTTAATCTTTGACGGGGGTTTGTATAGATTCATCTACAGAAACATAGTTACTTCTCACTTGCTTCCATGTTTCTGCAGAAATTCACTATTAGTAAACTAATTTTTATGTTTGCAAATGCTATTTGTTTCTTTTTCTTGTTTTTTTTTTAATTTTTGTTTTCGTGTTAAATGATAGTACAATAATTGGTATGTGGCAGAGTTTGTTAAAAAAAAAAGTAAAAAAAGCTATGGTTTGCAAATTGCAAATGGAACCTGATTAACTTCTATGTCAGTTGTTCCTCTTTCTTCTGAATGATGCTGCGCTGGCCCCTTGTTCTGTGCAATGTCTCCTAAATGTGATCTTAGGTTTCCAAGTCGAGGGTGGGTTTAGTTTAGATATGATTCTATATCCAGAGAATACAGAGAGTGCTGAAATTACAATAATTATCATGTATTGGTAGCTGGATTATGACTTCATGGAAGTTTATTTGAGCCATGTACTTACGGCTTTCTTTTATTCTTAATTTGCTCTTCAACAGAAGTGGTCTGTGATTGGAAAGCTCCCATATCGTGTGAAGACCACATTAGTTGGTTTTTGGGATGGAAGGTTGTATTTTACATCAGGGCAACGGGATAAGGGGCCAGATGATCCTGCACCAAGAAAGGTCATTGGAGAGATGTGGAGAACGAAGCTTATGTTATGAGGAGTTGTCCTTCTCTAATTGATTGTTGGAACAACTATCCAGCTGACAGAAAATAGTGTGTTGTAATCAATTCAATTGCTTAATTAATTCTTTTGCGTTTGATTTCTTTTTATTCTTTTGTTGTTAGATACCACGTGCTGACGGTTTCAGTGAGGGATAGTTTTTTTTTTTTGTATTGAAGTTAAAAGTTGTGTAATAGAATGCAAGAACTTGGATATCTCTTCCTTGGGCGTGTAGGTTGTGTTGATATAAGCGTTAGCATGTTACATCGTCGCATAATTATGAGGTCTCCCAGATCAAAACCCTGAATATGTATTACAATACTTTCATAGCTATAGCAATCATGATTCGATTGGCCTTCTTTGAGTCCAAAAAATTGCCAAGCTCCTGAAGGAATAATGACCAATATAGGAGATGAAAGCTTAGCCAAGCGAAGTCCCAATTCCCTTGTGTGAATAACTTGGTTCAATAGATCTCATCCTACAGCCCATGATTGAAGGTTACCATTTAGCTTGCCCATTCATTGATGGCATATTATCAGCACATCAATTCTCCAATGCAGCAAATTTTGATGAAAATAAATATAATAATCATTATTCATCAGATACTGGTGTGGTGGAGAAGCATTTCCACTCCATGTTAAGGTTTTCATCGAGGTTTCAAAACTCAACCGTGTGTTTATTAAGCATGGCGGTCATATTTCTCAAATAAATTATAATGTTACAGCTTAACTTTGATTAGTACCCTCGGTCTTAAAATGGAACCAAAATCCCAGACCTAAACGATCACATTTTACTTTTGTAGATTGTCCACCAGACTTCTATCTAAGAGTTCCCAAAGCGCCTTTTTTGCCCCCTCCAGTGTTTCGACATCATGTCCTTCCGCAAACGAGATTCTCTGGACATTATACTGCAAGAAAGAAAACAAACAAAATTGCAGAATAATTCAATGCATTCACACAGCACTGCAAAGTGAATCACACTGGGGCTCGTCAGCGTACCTGGGTGCCTTGACGGACACGAATATCAACCCCCTTACAGTCTACTGATATAAAAGCAACATCATCGACCTCGGCTTCTATTGACATGAGCTCTTTTAAAGGCTTTGAAAAAATTGCATTCAGTTCCTACAAAAACAGCATGTATAGTAAACAAGATGTGTACATAGGATTTAGAACATAAATTAGAGTAGCTTAAAATGCAAATTAAACTTCCTATGAAAGAACAGGGGCATGACCCAACCTTTAAGTTCTGTTCACCACCATCAGCAGCAATTTTGTCAGGTTGTAAGGCTTCATATTCTTTAACATCAATCCAAGCCACAGTTCCAAATCCTCCAACAAAATATATATCACTGCCATGTAAGATTGAACCTTAAATTGAATTTCCAAAAATCGCAGATGCGTGTTGCAACAATGAGCTAACTGAAGGCTCCGTTTGATTGGTCTTATCGGATGAGTTTATTAACCTCTTATCGGTGCAAAATTGCATTGATTAGAGAGGCGAATAAGAGCCTCAGATAAGACCAATCAAATGGAGCCTTAAACTCTTACAGCCATAAGATAACCACCAATGCTTAAAACTAGATCAATAGTTCAGCACAACCATCAATTTGGCATTTTCAAGAGAAAGAATGTATGTGTGTGATAGAAACAAATTCGAATAATAGAATAGAAAAGAAAATTCTCCAAACGGGAGAACCCGCTGGCCAACCTCAGGCTCAAATCTCTAATAAACTTCTCAATAATATCTCAAATCCCTAATACAACCCTTTAAATACTAGCATAACAAACCCCTAATAACAAATAATAACTACTAGTAAACCCTAATGAACACAAGCCCATAATTGGGCCTAAGCCCAATTTCTTGCTTCCTAACAATTCCTCCCTCCTTCGAAACAACCTTGTCCTCAAGGTTGAAATCTTCCATCTTTCCCTCCTCTTGCATTGGTTCCGTTAGATGGTCTTGCTCCCCGGTTTACTGAAATTCCGCTTCGCGAAAGTCTAAGACCTCATTCTCCTCTTCAATTAACACTCTCAACTGCATCAACGAGCAATCATAGCGTGGGTTGTATGGTTGCTTACACTGAAAACATAATCCCTTTGTTCGTAAATCAACATAATCTTGTGGAGATAGACGAGTGAAACGAGAACAATCTGTAGACTGCCCGAATGCTTCCGATCGTGTTGGTGTTGTGGGTGGTCGGTTAGATGGCCTAGGGAGAGCGCCCGTGGAAACCCCTTGGCCGCTGCCCTGTGTTGCACACAGAAGTGGTGAATTGGGCCGAGACAAAGTTCCTGTCTGTGGTGCAAAAACGATGAAATTCTGATACAGACAACCTCCGGTAACCACTTCCAAATTATCCTCTGATCTATTGTCAACCAGCTTTCGAATCGCTCGCGACAACTCCGCTAGCATAGCCGTGATATCTGTCAACCGCGCATTCACAACCACCAATTGTGCCTTCATCTCTGCCTGATCAGATTCCAGACGATCCAATCTTTCCGTGATTGAACGCATCATGATACAGGGTATAGGGAGATCCGGCAGGTCGGACCAAATTGATAGAAACAAATTCGAATAATAGAATAGAAAAGAAAATTCTCCAAACGGGAGAACCCGCTGGCCAGCCTCAGGCTCAAATCTCTAATAAACTTCTCAATAATATCTCAAATCCCTAATACAACCCTTTAAATACTAGCATAACAAAACCCTAATAACAAATAATAACTACTAGTAAACCCTAATGAACACAAGCCCATAATTGGGCCTAAGCCCAATTTCTTGCTTCCTAACAGTGTGCAAGTGTGAGTGGCGGACCCAAGCTTAGGCTAGGTGGGGCTCTAGCCCCACCTCAATTTTTTTTTTTAAAAAAAATAAAATAAAATTAATAACTATAATATTAATATATTAATTTCAAACTGAGTGGAGCCAAATTAGGACACACCCATTCCAAAATTCCAACCCAAGCTAGTATTTTCATTATTTTAATTTGACATATGAATTGAGCTTATATTAATACTTTTAAAGTAACCTGAATAATTTTTTTTCATAGGCTTTTGATTTGATTAATCAAAAGATGAATAACTGGTTAAAAACTTTGAAGTTACTACTTTGTATTTCTTGTCTTGATCCTAGCACTCAATTCCAATTAGTTCATCTTTCTAGACTCTATCTAAGTGATTTTTCATTGTATGATATTATATCACCAGTTGAAGGATTTCAATTCACCTGTGAGGAGCTGTGATGATTTTTCTGAACGTCAAGGTATAGAAGGAATTACAGTTGCGATGGTCAAAACAGAAAATGATATAAGTTTTCTGTTGTTTATAAATTTATTGAATTAGCATTGGTCTTACCAGCTACTGCTATAGTTGAAAGGTATTCTCGGTGATGGATCTTATCAAAACAAACTTGAGGAATAAATTTGAAGATGAGCTGATGAGTGATACATTAGTGACATATATTTAAAGAGATGTTTTCACCTCTATAAATAATGAATCCATATTGCAACGGTTTCAAAAGATGGGTAGCAGAATGATGAAAATTAATTTATAGATTGTATTATTTTTCTTATGGTTAAACCTTTGTCATATTTTCTACTCTTTTATGAACAAAATTAATTATTTTGTAGATGTATGGTTAAAAAAGAAATTCCATCCCTACCAGTTTAAATTCCAATGAGTGTGTGTGTTTGTACACTTCCAATTTATTATTCTTGAATTAATGTGCTGGATGATATGTATAAAGGGATTCGTGTTTCTGCAGCTATCAGAATGCAGAATGCAGGAAATACTGCTCAAAAATGCTCACCTTATGCTCTGCATCCGAAAGTAGTAGAAATTCCCCCACTGCTGCGAAGGTCCTTGGTGGTGTTTAGCTAAGTACTGTTTATGCGCCCATTCCTGGAGAAGCAATGAGATAAAAATAATCACTGAGAGGATTAAAATGCAGTTTATACAAGGAGCAGACGAATTTTTGCATCTAAATGTAGGTTGGGAAACCAACCTGTGGCTACAAATGGATTTTTTTTTTGGTTGGGGGGTTTAGGTGCGGGGGAGCAAACAAACATTTTTAGGATGATAAGTGAGAAGATAAATAACATCACAGTTGCCAGTGGCGCATAGCACAGCAATGTGCAAAGATGCCATGGTGCGCACCATCATGAATATATTTTAAAAGATAAAAATGCATTTAATTAAAAGCAAAGCATTTAATTAATCATCAATTCCATGTAAAAGTTCAAAATACCTCTGAAATTAAAGTTTAGACTTTAGAGCATATCCAAAATCCAAAAGGCATATTCAATTGAAAATGTAACACAATCCATAGTTCCATGTCAACTTCCCTAGTTTAGTAGTCGCTTGCAAAAAATAAAATCATTTAAAATAAAACTAAAAAATTCAAATCACAAAAAGAAAATTAAAAGATGCTTTCTGTGGTGTGCCATAGCACATGATGGGTGCCACAGAGAAGGGATGCTCCACAGTACAGGTTATGGAGCTATACCTGCGCCATGCAATAAATTTACAACAATGAATAACAGAAACCATTTTGACAGTAAAAAGTATTGCTAAAAGGTCATTTTATTTTCTCTAGAACCAAATGAAATCCATCTAAGAAATTTCACAACTTTTGGAGGTACATAAACCACAACGGCTCTTTATTGAAAGATACAAAACTTCTGAAGATAATTTCACAAATGTTACAGCAGCAGCAGAAGACAGTCACCTGCTCATCTTCTGGGAGGGGGTATACATCGCCAAAGATTGTAACTCTTGCATTTGACAAGCTACTCCATCCGGGAATCTAACGAATTTTTAAGCACTCACAACTCAGAAGAAACACGTAGATAAACTGCCATGAACAAAATGGAGGATCTTTGTAAGAAGTTACCAACCTGTACAACTAATGTGCACCTTGGATCAGTTAACAAGTTCCTAGTGTGTATAGCCAATGGTGATAATGAAAATATAGGATCTGCAAAGGAAACACATTTATTCCTTAATTCCCAAACTTAAGTCTTGAACTTAATTAGTGTATATTGTTCATGGAAGGTGCGCTTACTTCCAAGGGCACGATTGAATTACTAATTTCATTAGGGCATTGTCACCAGAACAGTAGAATAAATTATTTAATAAAAAAAGTTACTCCCTCCATGTCAAAGTACTTGACACTTTTGGGGGGCATAATTTGACAAGAGGAGTATTTAAGTGATAGCACCCTTCCTACTTGTATGAGCATATATGTCATAATTTATAGTTATGCATCAAGTGTTACAATCACTCAAAGTGAATAAAGTATAAACTTCAATGAAATAATCTATCGTGGCTAATCTTTTGCAGTGATTATTGCATTTAAAATTTTAAATGTTCATACTAGCATATATAGTGAACAAATGATAACGTCAGCATCAATCCTGTCCATGGAAACCAATGTACCCTTTAATAGACAAACATAAGATATTAAGATCGCTAAAACATACTCCCTCCGTTCCTTTTTAGTTGTCTTTTTAGAAACAAAAAAGTGTTCCAAAATAGTTGTCACTTTCCATTTTTATATCACATTTTTCCAATATTACCCTTTTACTTTCATAAATATTATTGATTCTCTCTCCACTCCAACTCACTTTTACTTGATTTGTGTGTAAATAAATGAGGGCAAAATTGGAAAACTAGATGATAATGATTACTTTTCTTGGTATTTGTAATTTGTGGTAAAACGTCCACTAAATAGGAACAGAGGGAGTATATAAAGAAATATAGATATCTTGACTAGAAACTGAGTTTCTGGTTATATTTAAAATTGAATAGCAATTAATAACTTGTATGGAATTGCTCGAGGAGAAAGCTTCCTTCTTGTTCATGAAACAAATAGCCCCCACTCCCCCAATGCCAAATGGATAACAATTCTAACTAGTCGTGAAAGCAAATCAAAGATATCTTAGAAGGCAAAACTAAGTAACTACACTATTTTAATTTCTCATCCTCAGCAATTGAAAAAAGAGATATATTCATCTTCTTATCATCAGCTATCAATAAAAAAAGGCATTTAACTTCTTGTAAAATATACATAAAATAGAGGCACAACAAGAGAGACGGAGAATATGTAAGGATTAAAAACCACCTAGTTGTAACATAAGACCAAAAGTTGTGCAACTTACGCCCCATAGAATCTGGTGCAAAATCTACAAGGGATCCAAATGGATAACCTTCACGCCGATGATGCATGCGAGACATCACAGTACACAAGTGAGCAAATCTAGCCTTTCATTGTTGGATCAGCAAAATATTCGCAGAAGATGTCAGAGGCTGGCTTTAGCAAGTATGCATACATAGCTACCGAATGTAAATACCTCAATGAAACAAGGAAATCTTACCTGTTCCATTAGATTTCTAACTGCCAGAGATGGTCTAGGTAAGCCATGAGCAGAAGTTGCATTTTGTACTCCTCCAGATATAGGTGTTCTGAAAAGTCCTGCTCTTGTGCCTCCACCAGCTGTGCTTCCATGTGGAACCACTAGAGGAGGTCTAGTAGGATTTACTTCCTTTTCACCACTCTGCTTGAGATCTGAACCCTTCAGGATATATGCAAGGCCATCACAACAAAGCTGAAGAAGCGATTTGAAATATCCATTGATAGACTATGTCATGAAAAAGAATGCCTTCAATAATTCTACAAAAATAGATTTCTGCGGTGAGGGAAAAGTGTAAACAACCTCCCCACTTAATCAAAAGCAATAGACTAATAAATTTAATGGTGATGTTTTTAAGCTTCAGGAATGGAGGCATGGTATTTTGGGCAGCATACAATAGTTTGCAAAATGTTCACTTTCAGTATGGATTTAATAGCTTCCTGCTTCCAACCAATTAAAAACTTCAGGTGTTCAAAGACAGAATATACTTTACTATTGCACCTGAGCACGAACACAGTCTGATATTTAGTTAGATTCTCAAACAAAGAAGAGTGTATTTCCAAATATAAAGCCAAGAGCATCATCTCGAGTTACCAATAATGAGACAAATGCAAAACCAACTGAGATGCACATTCCAAAATTATTAGTTTATTCCAGTAAATTGTAAATGTCACACTACACACAACTAATTGAAATGTCATATACAAAGAGCATGTTGACTACAAGGAAAGGGGGAAAACGCCAAACAGATTACCTGGACTGATAATTATATCCCAAATAATGTCATGTGATTATTTATTCCATTTTTATCTTAGTTCCATATAAATCCAAAGCGAACAAAGTATCAACCTTGACAATATATTAATGATGGTTATTAGTTAACCCTTAGAAGAAAGTATCCTAAAGTCACGCGGATAAGGGTTTCAAATTCGTGTCAACCCCATGAACCAGAAAGTTCCGGGAAAAGCTTCCAGAAGCTCTTGCGTTTTCGGGTAACAAAAAATAAAATTAAGACAATGCTACAGTACGGAAGGCATAATTTTGAATTTTTTGGGTTTGCACTTTACATTTCTAACACAGAAACAAACATTGAAGTTACTCCCGCGAAGCATCGCGCTAGAATGATAGTCATAGGATTGAATACAAAAATGAGAGCTTGAGCTCTAATATATTTGGAAATATTACGTAAGATGCAAAAGTTGGAGTTTTTAGAGAAGACAGGGAGAACAATTGGTTTGGTTTTATGTTTTGTACCTGTGGTTGGGCTAAGGACGGAGTTTCTTGGGGCGCTACATTCGGAACGCCATTATCATTAGAGGATGGAGTATAGGGGGGTTCAGGAGAGGCGTCGTCGGACACATCCCGGGCGATGGACGCAAGTGGATGGGGGGCAGATCGCAAGGAGGGTGTTTTAACGAAGGTGGGAAGGAATCTCAGAGAAGGAAAAGGGTTAGCGATGTTCTTTGGATGGTGAGTGTCGGAGAAAGAGTGTATATGGCGCAAAGCGGTAGACGAAAGAGCATCCATGGAAGGCGGAGGGAATCAATTTCTGAAAATCTTGCGAAACCTGCGTAAGAACAAAGGAGCGGGGAGGGAATCAGACTGAGCAAGTGAGCAGCCGAGCACTGAGAGTGAGGGGGGTGCAGGCCGAATTATATTACCGTTTATGTCATGGAGTCTGTACTCTGTAGTTGGGCCTAGCCGCCTAGGGCTGGGCCTCCGTATCCGTATATATTTTTTATACTCCTTTCGTTTTTTGTTTTTTTTTTTTTTAATTTATTGTATAGTTAGTTTTTTTTTTTTTTGGTAAGTCAATCCAATGGTTGGAGAAATACAACAATCACACGAAAGTATGAAAGAAGGAAACAAAAAGAAAGTAACACAGAGGGAGAGACGAAAAAGCAAAAGACAGGAAAAAAAACAAACCAAGGCGTCCGCAGCTAGGTCTCTCAAGACTAAATACGGCAGGAACGCCCGTTATCCTATTTTCTTCCTCTTGGATACATATCGAATCATAACCAGCTTGCCTCAAGCGCCTAACAGAAGCTCCAAATTCTTCCGCCCAAGCAAGATTGAAGATGCCTCCCTGATCTTCCTCCCCCGACATAATCTGGTTCCAATCCCCAAGTATAGTCCAGGCACCATTAATGGAATTGGAAATTTTTGAGATATCTCCCCAATTTTTACGCCTGGCCCATAGTGAGGGGAGGCGTAAATAATAGCACCAATATCCGGCGACAGGATCCGGAAATTATCAAGTAACATTCTACGGGTTGTACCTTCAATTAGTCCCCCAACATTCCAGCAAAACATCTTGAAATTTTTAAAATTCATAAAAAAAAAAATTGAATGAGGGTCGACCTGCAGAGGGGGCATCCCTTTAATCTTGCATTGCGCAAGTTTCCTCTCCCGGGGGGTCTGAAGTGATACCCTCTGCATTCTCTTGTGATTCCTCATTCCTCTGAGGCTCCACATTCGCTTGTGGCACAAGGGTCTACGGCGATTTCCCTGTTTCATGGGCGTCTTCAGTGTCCTCATTAACATCTGAGAGTTTTCGAGAGCTCTTAGCCAGAGAGGGATTTGATTTTTTCGTCATTGGGGGGGTTCTGGGCTCCTCTATGTTTGCCGGTGAAGGAGAAAATATTTTTCTTCTCTCGGTGGGCCTCCTCAAAATGGGTTTTGTGCTTTCTTTCAATTCGGAAAGGCCCAACCTTGGTTGGTGACAGCCCAAGGTAGTTTTTCCCTATAGGTTCAGCTGGCTCCTTCTTTTTGGGCGGCCCATTAGGTCTCCTCTTAATAACCTTGATCCATTCGCCTCCCGCCGGTTGAAGTGGAATTGTAGGTGAACTCTCGTGACCTGCAGAGGGCTGCAAAGGCTCAACCTCGTTTCTCCCAATTGCCATTTTAGTGTTACCTGAGGTGCCAGTGATATCTGCTTCCTCCTTGTCTTTTTTGTCTTTAGCCTTAATCCTAGAGAAGTCAACCCTGATCGTTTGTACTTCTTGCAGGTCTGCGATTCCCGCCACCTTATCTTCATCCTTCACCGGCCAGCTAGAGCACCGATTGCTGGCATGTCCATACCTCATACAAGAAGAGCAAAGAAGGTGGAGACCTTCGTAAGAAACCTTTTGCCAATGATCTCCGATCAAAACGCTTGATACCATCAGTTGTTGCAAGTCGATCTATACACAAACTTGTCCGTACTTCCCCCGGTGAGCATGTTTAGTCATATCATCCACTCTAACTGGTGTCCCCAGTGCTTTGGCCATTTCATTGACAATGACTTCATCATAGAGCTCCATGCACAGGTCCGGAAACCTTGCCCAAACCATTGTTTTCTGTGGAGTTTCCAATGTTGTTGTGAAGTTGCGCCGCCATGGAGAAATGGTAAGGTAACTATCCAAGATTGTCCAGGGCCCATCGTTGAGTATTCTGGTGCGGTCAGCTTCTCGGTCAAATTTTATTAAGAAGTAGCCGTTGTTCAGTTCCATCAGCACAAACTTGTCTCGGAGTTTCCACAATCTGGCGAGTCTTTCATTGAGGGCCATGTAGCCAATGTTTCTTTTCCCCAACACTGATATTATGATGGAGTCTTCCCATGGTAGGCAAAGTCTGTCTCTGATCTGAGGTGCCATGGTGATTCTAGGTTTTAGACGATCCCCGTCGATGAAATCAAGTTTAACCACACCCTCTGTAATACCTTCATCATTCAAAGGTGGTGGAGGCGCATTCTTTCCTTCAAGCACCATGTCTCTGAAGGAGATTTTCAGTCCCTCTTTGACATGGAGTTTTCCATCGTGTTCCAGTCCCTCTTTGAAAGGAAGTTTTCCGTCGTGTTCATCGTGAGGTTTCCTGGCAGCAGGAGGTGGGAACGAGAGCATACTATCAGCAAGCTGAGATGCACAAGATCAATGTTCTGCACCACTTTGTTTTGCTTTTAAGGATGCAAAAGATTTCTTGACACTCAGGGAACGGCTTAAACATTTAAGGGTTATTGTATAGTTAGTTGATACTCCCTCCGTCCCATTTCTATTTATAAGAAAAATACATTTATGATGGGACATCAAAAAATAGTAAGCATAACATTTCAGTTGGGACAGAGGGAGTATTATTCATTGAGTCACTTTGATTCAATTTTTATGCTATAATTTAAAGATAAAATATAGCTAAATGACATATTTTAAAGCTTTTCTATTCGTATTATTTTAGAATATCAAATTTTTTATATTTTTTAATTATATAATTTAAGTTATTAACGATCAAAATTATGTATTGGATTGCGTGAAATATCTGATGGGTGAAGTTAAAAAAAATAGAGGAAGTATTTGGTAACATGTCTATTTATTTATAGACTTTCACTTAAAGTTTATCATAGACTTATTATGTATAAGTTAAGATATAACCAAGTGGCATCTTGTTAAATCCATCTCATAGTTTTTAAATACTATTGTTTATAATTTTTATTTGTACCGAACTTAAGTTATTAATAATTTAAAATGTGGTCTGGAAGAAAAGTGGCTTCATAATAAACATTAAAAAATATATAGAGGAAGTAATCAAATACTACATATGTTTGGATAAGATTATATTGTTCCAAATCATAATAATATGTTAATCCATTTTTAAGTAGTTAACTTTGCGTTTACAGTTTGTAAAATTTTACAGGTAAGAACTTAAATAATTTTTATTTTCAATCTCTTATTTATGTTATACGTATAATATTTTGTTATTCATACATTTTTCACCAATATATATTTTTACTATTTATATAATTCAATCAAAATTTGTATTTTTGATCCCTTTTCTTTCCTAGCCTTTTCAGACTGTTATGTCAAAAAAAAATTGTATTTTTGAAATATAATATTTATATATTCTCATATAATTTTTAATATAATATATCAAATATTTGACCTTAATTATGAATTAATGTGTGAATATAATAGTAAAAGTCACAAATAACTAAAAATGTAATTCTTTATCGTTTTCAGAATGTAGCTACAGAAAAAATGCATATGATAAAAATTTTGTATTTTAAAAATGTGATTAACAAATAATCTAGTCCAAACAAACTGTTAGTATTAGTGGCCCAATTACTGAAGCCCAACTACTGGCCCATGAAGCAATGCTGAGGCCCATTTACCCCAAGCCCATGTCCATTCCATAAATACTCCTCCCAGCCGTGCCTTTCATTTTGAAACCCTAATCAGTCTTCTTCTCCCTCTTGTGGGAGTAGCCGCACCCCCCCCCCCCCCCCCACCTTTTCCCTTCTCCATTTTCGGTTTTCTTCTACACAACACTTAGATTAGATTGGTTCTACTTAGTGAGTGTGTGAGAGTAAAGGGCCGAGAGTTGAAAGGGGGCTTCAGGGGGTTGGGTTCGTCGGAGTTTGGTCCGGCGAAGGGCTGTGTGCCTGTGTGTCTTCGATTTAGAGCTTTGGTGGCTAGGCTCGCTGGAAATCGGTTTTCCGGCGAAGGGTTTGAGGGCGGCAGGAGCTGTGGCGTTGGTGGTGGCTCGGCAGGAAGATGTGGTGGCCGGCGGTGGTTCCGGCAGCGGCCTTGGTGGCGGATCCAGTCGATCTTAGTGTTCTCGTCGAGTTGTGCCTCATTTGGGAGCTCCGAGCCGACTTGTTAATAGATCTCTATAGATCTATGTGGTATCTTTATTTCTCTTTAACATTAGTTGTTGTAGTTTCTTGTTTCTACTAACCATGGTGTAGATCTAAGAAGTGGAGAACAAAAGAAGACCATTGACTGTAGAAAAGACCGAACGGAGCAGAAACGGAGGCTGCCGGAATCTGTCCGCCGGAGGCAGAACAGATCGGACCGGCAGCAGCTTTCCAGGCGTCTCCTTGCTTCTGTTTTTTTTTTTTTTTTTTTTTCCTGTTTTCAGTTTATTTGAGTGAACTTGTATTGTGAAGCAAGCTTTGTAAATCCCACTAGTATAGGCCTTTAATGTTTGTAATAGTTAGGTGAAACAAGGTATTGGAGTTACCCAACAGTGGTATCAGAGCCATATGCCACTGTGGGACGGGGGTTGGTCAAGGCACCCCCGCAAGGTAAAATAGCTTGATCTCTCTTTTACAGTTTTGAGCTCATTTACTTTCCTGGAGGAGAATACTCCGGGGTGTTGTGAATGTGTTGCTTGAAATATGTGTTTTTATGTTTGATGCTTTGTGTTTTAAAATCTGGTAGTATATGCTTAAAATTGTGTGTTTTGAGATCTGCCATATACTTGCTTGAAACTGCTTTGTGTGGTTCTCTTGGTGAACTTTTGCATTCTGTGTGCTAATCTGCTTTGTGTGAAAATTGTGGATTTGAAATTTTTGGGGAATAGAAAATTTGATTTCTGATGCCCTGAAAAAGCAGATTCCTGAAAATCTTGAAAGTTGTGATTTTTTTGGAATCTGTGAGAATCAATCCAAATTTTGAAAAGTGACCGTTGGGACTATTGGGCCTCCAAAAAAATTGATTTTGGGCATGCCTAATAGTGTGGTCAAGTCTGAAAAAATTTTGGGCTCCCAAAATTAATTTGGGTTTGCTTAAAAATTTAAAAGGATGACAAATGCTATAGGGTGGAATTAGTTGTGATTAGTTGGCCAGCTATTTGAGCACTTGTTTGCTCATTCCGTTAAACGGCCAAACAAAATAATGGCTTCCACCTCAAATAGCATAGTTCCTTTTAATGGGAAGAACGACTTCAGCATCTGGCAAGTTAAGATGCGTTGTGTTCTTGTCCAACAAAGAGTTTATAATGCAATTGATCAACTCTTTGATGACGAAGTTACTGAAGCTAAAAAGACTGAAGTAGATGAACTTGCTAAATCTGCTATAATCCTTAGTTTATCTGATGCTGTGCTTAGAAAAGTTAGTGATTGCAAAACAACCAAGGACCTTTGGGAGAGGCTGTTTGAACTGTATGCTGAGTCGTCTCTGTCTTCTAGAATATTCCTGCTTGGTAAATTTTTTAAATTTAAATTGGATATATCTAGAGACTTAGATGAGGGTTTAGATAATTTTACTAAACTTGTTCAAGACATAAAAGCAACTGGTGATAAGCATATAGATGATTATGTGCCTATAGTGTTGTTGAATGCCATCCCTGATTCATATTATGATATGAAATCTGCTATCCAATATGCTAGAGATGATTTGACTTTAGATAATGTGATTAAGAGTCTAAAGAACAAAGAATTTGAAATGAAGAATTCCTCTAAGCATTCTGATAAGGTGTTTACCACTAGGGGTGGGTCTTGGAAAAAGAGTAATCACCAACAGCAGAACGATAGGGGTAGAAGCAATGTTAGGGGTCAGTCTAGATCTTACAGATCTAAATCTAGAGGAAAATCTGATAAGAAATGCTATAATTGTGGTAAGAATGGCCACTTTATTAAAGATTGTAGACTCCTAAGAAAGAGAATAATCAAATTGATAATCAGAATAATGATGTTAATGTTGTGACTGATGTAGCAGTTAGGCATGATGAGCTTTTGATGGTTCATGATATGAATTGTTTTTCTGATGTTAATATGGCTAAAGATGTTTATAAATCTGTGTGGTTGTTAGATTCAGGGTGCACCTCCCATATGTCTCCTCATATTGAATTATTTGATTCCTATCAACATGTTGAAAATGACTATGTGTTAATGGGTAATGACAATAGATGTCCTGTCTTAGGTATATGAAAAATTGTCTTACAATTTGAGAATGGGACAAGATTCTGCCTTGATTCTGTGAAACATGTGCCTGATTTGTCTTACAATTTGATTTCTCTTGCGACCTTGCCGAAGAAAGGTTTAGAAGGGAGAATTGGTAATGACATGATTAAAATGTTCAAATGGAATTTGATGTTGTTTAAGGCCATTAACAAGCATAATCTTTTTGTGGTCTCTAATGTGGTTAATTGTGCTCTTGCTGCTAGTTCTAGTTTTAATAAGGTGAAAGAGAATACGCTTTTGTGGCATGCTAGACTAGGGCATATGAGTGACAAAGGCATGAAATTTCTGAAAGATGCTGGTTGTTTAAAATCTGATTTATGTGAAGTTGATCTTTGTGAATCATGCTTAGCTGGTAAACAACATAGATTGTCTTTTAACTCTTCATATCCCGTTGGGATAAAATCCACCCGTGTACTTGAGTACATTCATGCTGATGTGTGGGGTCCATCTTCGACGCCCACACATGGTGGTAGAAGATACTTTTTATCTATCATGAATGATTTTTCTAGAAAAGTTTGGGTATTTCTCATACAAAATAAATCTGATATTTTTGGGAACTTTAAACACTGGAAAGCTTTGATTGAAAATCAAACTTGTTTAAAGATTGGTACACTTATGACAGATAATGGGCTTGAATTTTGTAATCATCATATGGATGCTTTGTGTGCTGAATCTGGTATTAGAAGGCATAAATCTGTTCCTTACTCACCTCAACAGAATGGGGTCATTGAAAGAATGAACATAACTTTATTAGAAAATGTTAGGTGCTTGATGGCACCTACTGGCCTTTCTAAGAAGTTCTGGGGTGAAGTACTGATGACAGCTGCTTACTTAGTTAATAAATCACCCAATGCCCTTTTAAATGGTAAATTTCCTGATTCTGTCTTTTTTAGTAAACCTGTTGATTATGAACATCTAAGAGTGTTTGGATGTTCAGCTTTTGTGCATACTAGTAATGATAAATTGGACCCTAGTTACAAGAAATGTATTTTCTTAGGTTATCCTGAGGGAACCAAGGGTTACAGGTTGTTTGATAGGTCAGGGGGTGGTTTTAAAATCATTGTTAGTAGGGATGTGATTTTCAATGAATCTGAATTTCCTACGAAAGTTTTTGAGAATGATAGTACTTCTGTTGAGGTGGAGTCTCCTTCTGTGGAACATTCTGTGAATTTGCCTGCTCCCATTGCTGTGCCTAATGTGATTGAAAATGCTGAGATTGCTTATCCCAATTTGCATGTGAATGAGGAACCCATAACTGATACCCATGATATTGATACTCATGATATTGATGAAGGTGGAGCTCAGAATGAAGAAATTATCCCTGAAAATGATGTGAATGATCTTAGTGATATGCTGGCTAGGGATAGAGTTAGAAGAGTAGGTAAAACTCCTGCTAGGTTATCTGATTGTGTTCTTACTGCTTATGCTATGGCTGTGTGTGAAGAACTTGATAATCTAGAGCCTAAATCATATTCTGAAGCTGTCAAGTCTAAACAGGCTAGTAAGTGGCTTAGTGCTATGAATGAGGAAATTGAATCATTACATAAAAATGAGACATGGCTGTTGATTCATATGGCTGATAATATCTCTGTGATTGATTGTAAATGGATTTTTCAAATCAAACAGGAAACTCATGGTGAGAAGTTTAAGGCTAGGCTTGTAGCTAAGGGCTTTACTCAGAAAGAGGGTGTTGATTATTCTGAAATATTTGCACCTGTTGCTAAATTCACTACTATTAGAGTAATGCTTGCCTTAGTTGCTCATTTTGATTGGGAGCTTATACAAATGGATGTTAAAACTGCTTTCTTGCATTGTGATATTGATAAGAAAATTTGTATGAAGCAACCTGAAGGTTTTGTGGATAAAATCAAACCCAATCATGTATGCCTGTTGAAAAAAGCTTTGTATGGACTGAAACAAGCACCTAGACAGTGGAACATTAAGTTTGACAAATGCATGAAAGACATAGGTTTCACCAGATCTAAATTTGATCATTGCTTATATCTGAAGGATGTGAATTCTGTGCCTATGTTCTTGCTGCTTTATGTTGATGATATGTTGCTTGTTAGTCCTTACATGAAAAGCATTGTTGAGGTTCAAAATTGTTTGAACAAGAGTTTTGACATGAAGAATCTAGGAGAAGCCAAATGCATTTTTGGAATGCATATAGTTAGGGATAGGGCTAATCAACCCTACTCCTTAACCAGGCTGAATATGTGAAGAAAATTCTGTCTAGATTCAAGATGTCAAATGCTAAATCCGTTGGTTGTCCTCTTGCTTCTCATTTCCTGTTGACTAAAGATCAGTGCCCTAAAAATGAATCTGAAATGAAAGATATGGAATCCGTCCCTTATGCTCATGCCATTGGTTTTGTTATGTATTTGATGATTTCTACTAGGCCTGATTTAGCTTACCCTATAAGTTGTTTGAGCAGATTTATGGCTAATCCTGGTAGACCACATTGGGAAGCTCTGAAATGGTTGTTGAGATACTTAATCAAGTCTATGCATTACTTATGTGTTTTGCTAAATGGAATGATGATTTATTTGTGACTGGTTATGTAGACTCGAACTTTGCTAATGATAAGGATAGTAGGAACTCTGCTACATCCTATGTGTTCACTCTAGGTGGGTCTTGTGTGAGTTGGAAATCTCAGTTGCAATATGTTGTTGCTTTATCCACTACTGAGTCTGAATTCATTGCCATAACTGAAGCTTTTAAAGAGGGAATCTGGATTAGTGGTCTGATGCATGAACTAGGATTGAAAAATGAGATCACCACTTTTTCTGATAGCCAATCTGCCATTCAGTTAAGCAAACATCCTGTTTTTCATGATAGGTCTAAACATATTGATGTTAAGTACCACTTCATTAAAGGCAATGTTGAGTGTGAAAAACTGAAACTGGATAAAATTGCTTCTGAATTTAATCCTGCTGATATGGGAACTAAGTGTTTGCCAGCTGAAAAGTTGATGTCATGCATGAAAATCCTTCACTTTGACTTTGGTTGATAATTATGTTCCGATTCATGATTTACTGCTTTGATACTCTGTGTATATTGTTGATATGTGATAGGGAAGTGAATGTATCAAAAGGCGATGACGAAAATGCCCCAAATTGAGCACACTCATTTTAGACAGTAAGTGGGCCAAGGTGGAGATTGTTAATATTAGTGGCCCAATTACTGAAGCCCAACTACTGGCCCATGAAGCAATGCTGAGGCCCATGTCCATTCCATAAATACTCATCCCAGCCGTGCCTTTCATTTTCAAACCCTAATCAACCTTCTTCTCCCTCTTGTGGGAGCAGCCGCACCCCCCACATTTTCCCTTCTCCATTTTCGGTTTTCTTCTACACAACACTTAGATTAGATTGGTTCTACTTAGTGAGTGTGTGAGAGTAAAGGGCCGAGAGTTGAAGGGGGCTTCAGGGGGTTGGGTTCGCCGGAGTTTTGTCCGGCGAAGGGCTGTGTGTCTTCGGTTTAGAGCTTTGGTGGCTAGGCTCGCCGGAAATCGGTTTTCCGGCGAAGGATTTGAGGGCGGCAGGAGCTGTGGCGTTGGTGGTGGCTCGACAGGAAGCTGTGGTGGCCGGCGGTGGTTCTGGCAGCGGCCTTGGTGGCGGATCCAGTGGATCTTAGTGTTCTCGTCGAGTTGTGCCTCATTTGGGAGCTCCGAGCCGACTTGTTAATAGATCTATATAGATCTCTATAGATCTATTTGGTATCTTTATTTTTCTCTTTAACATTAGTTGTTGTAGTTTCTTGTTTCTACTAACCATGGTGTAGATCTAAGAAGTGGAGAACAAAAGAAGACCATTGACTGTAGAAGAGACCGAACGGAGCAGAAACGGAGGCTGCCGGAATCTGTCCGCCGGAGGCAGAGCAGATCGGACCGGCAACAACTTTCCATGCGTCTCCTTGCTTGTGTTTTTTGTTTATGTTTTCAGTTCATTTGAGTGAACTTGTATTGTGAGGCAAGCTTTGTAAATCCCACTAGTATAGGCCTTTAAGGTTTGTAATAGTTAGGTGAAACAAGGTATCGGAGTTACCCAACACAAACACCTTCTAACTCGTATTTCTTCCTCTCTTTTCGTTTGTCTTTTTTCTTAAAAAAACTCCCTTTCATAAATATTTTTTGCAAGCCTTCTAATCAACTTTGTTTTTTCCCTCTATTTTATTTTACTTAATATAAAGATAATATAATTATACTCCCTCCGTCCCGCTAAATATGTCCCATTTCTTTTGGGCACAATGTTTTTATGTAGAAATAGTGAGTATTTAATGTAATGGTAAATTAATGTTAAAATAGGGGTAAATTAGAAATTTGTGATGTGACGGTAATGAATTTGAATTTTTAATTGATTTATTTATGTGTGATGTGATAATTGTGTGTTTGAAATATTAATAAATTTATTTATTGATGTGATAGGATGTGAGTGAGTTTGTACTAGTATTAATTATTTCCTGAAAAGGAAATGAGATAATTGGTGTGGGATGGACCAAAATAAAAAGTGAGACAGAATTAATGGGACAGAGGGGTAATATTTTTTTTTCTGAATAAGGGAGATTATGCCATAAAATTACTCCCTCGGTTTTTTTTTAGTTTTTTTAAAGGTTATGTTTTGAATTTTTGTATGTACCACTTTTGATTTCCATTTTTATTATAATTACAGAAGATAAAATATAGCAAAGTGAAAGTGAAATCTTGTTGACAAACACAATTGGGAGTCGGGCAAAAGGAAAAAGTGAAAACGAAATGTCACTAATAGATGAGAAACCCTAGCCCGTAGAAATTACGTCAATCAACCGGACCGATCATCATCATCTTCTCCAAATGTGGCTCCAATCTACGCCGTTCATCTATTCGGGCTCCCCTCCCTGAGCTTCCTGCTTCACGGATCACGTACCATTTGCCCAATTTAGTTTTCTGATAATCCCAGCTTCATCTATTCATGGTTGCCCTTGGAATTTGTTGAGTGTTTTTCCCACTAGTTAAATCAAGAAGTATTTCTTTTCATCCCTCTACGCTTTGGTTATGTTATTATTTCGCCGTCACTCTTGTGTTCTTGAATTAATTGTGACGATAGGTTGTTGAGCTCTGAATGTGTATACTTATGGGGTGTTATGAGTTTGTATAATTGTTTAATTGTTTCCTTTGTTATTTTTCAGTGAAGATGGACGGAATACAGGCGAGTGCAGCGGGGATGATGCAGTACTTACAAGATCAACATCATCACGGTTTGCATCATATGAGTAATGGGGACGCAATTGATCAGGATGAGCATGCCAACGACCATAACATCGGCAGCAGCAATGGCGTGAATGAAGGGCTTGATGGAGAGGCTGCAGCTGCAATGGGAAATCAAGCTGATAATCATAGTGTGATGATGCCGCATGTTGGGGCCACTGAGAATAATAATAATAATCAACTCACTCTTTCCTTCCAGGGTCAAGTTTATGTGTTCGACTCTGTCTCTCCTGAGAAGGTACCTTATAATCAATCCTATGTATATATCATCAAAGGATAACTTGATCGATACAATCCTTATATCAGAATTGACTAATATTTTTCTGCCACAAAGAATGTATCAGTTGGTTTTGATGAAGGATGTAATTTACTTCAAAGTGGGACATGTTTTGCACATGTGCTGAGCATGAGTCCCTTTTTTGGCAATTCACGCATGGTTTACTCACCACATTACTAAGTGGAATTGTTTGTACACGAGGAATACAGTGATGCAATTTTCTTGGATATATTTGTCAGGTTCAAGCTGTATTGCTGCTATTAGGAGGGCGTGAAATACCTCCCAACATCCCTAACATTCCAGTTTCTGCATCCAATAGCAGAGTATGTTCATTTGGAATGAGATTACTATTGTGTTATTAAACTAAGGGTCATTAATGGATTCAATCAGCAGGACTTAACCAGTATGCCGCAGAAGTTCAATGTTCCTCAAAGATTGGCTTCTTTAATAAGATTCCGTGAGAAGCGGAAAGAGCGGAATTTTGACAAAAAAATTCGCTATACTGTTCGTAAGGAAGTTGCTCTAAGGTATTTAATCCATCACCTTTGTTCATTGAAAGTTTTGTGAGCTCAGACATTTTTAAGACTAATTTATTGTGATATTCTGTTCTATTTTTAAAGAATGCAGCGAAACAAAGGCCAGTTTACATCCTCAAAGACAATTCATGATGATTCCGCATCAGCAGTATCAAGTTGGGACTCAAATCAGAGCTGTGGAACTGATGGCAATGGAACACAAGTTCAAGAAATTTAGTGAGTTTGCATTGACACATATAACTAGTTAGTGTATTTCATTATCTCCGATAACTTGTGTCAACAGTATTTATTATCAACTTCTTTCCCTGTTCAATTTGACTCTTATTAAATGTTATGGGAATTATGCTGTTGATGACGAGGTTAAAGTCATTCCCTCAAAGATATAGTGTCTTAGCTCTTTTTGCAATGCCATTTGCAAGAAATAGACTAGGGAAACATGTGGGAAGTTGAGGTCTAGATAAGCAATTAGCCTAAACACCTGGTTTGCAAAGTGACAAAGTTCATACGAAGGAGAAAAGTTTTATGTTGGGAATAAATATCTCCAGTTTTTATCATTTGACTGAGCAAGTACTTACCTTTCCGTACTGTTACTTCAGGATGACAGAATCCTTGTAGAAATGGCTGGTAGTGGTATGAAACGACAGGAAAACATTCAATCTAGCCATTTTATTTTAAGTTTTAATTTTGATAGTTTGGAGAAGCCCTGACAAGAAATTTGATTTATTAATTATTACTGTGATTCACTTTGTTTTAAAGTGCGATAAATGAAATATATATATAAGAGAAAAGCTCTCCGTGAAGGAATGGGTTTTCTTGGAAATGAGGCTCCAACTTATGTTCATCTAGGTTGGAAAGGAGGGGCCTTTCTGCTGCCCATTTGTTGTGGACATTATTGGTTCAGAGACGCTTAACAATATCTCTGGGGATCAATTAAATTAAGATGCCTAACACATGGATTATAAACTAACTCTGTTCTCAAACCAATGTACCAGCTGCCGGCATTGTGGTATCAGTGAGAAGACTACTCCAATGATGCGTCGAGGGCCAGAAGGACCTAGGACACTTTGCAATGCATGTGGGCTTATGTGGGCAAACAAGGTGCTTACTGGAAACTGATTGATATGTCATGTTTTGCTTGGACATGTTATACAGTGGCTGATTTCTTTATGCTTTAACCAACATACAGTCTATTATCCCCTGTCAAATGCCTTATCATTGATTTCTTGAATTCTTGGTTACTTGTCAGATACATCATACATGAAATAGTAAGATTCTGTGTAATGTGATGTTTAATAGGCTGCCATTGATGATGGATCATGGATTACAATTTTCAGGCTATCAGTAGACAATGCTGTGAATCTTGTTAACAATCTGTGGGGGTGTAAGAAATGGGGATATTGTTTTCTGTAGTGTTTGTTAAAAATAAACAAAATGATATTGTTAGAGTGAAGTAATCTTTCTGAGTTTTGTTCTCAATTGCACTTTGACATCTTGTAGATGAACTTGCAGATACGTGAAATACTGCAACCCAAGTAATAAATTGATAAGTTGAAAACTTGAAATGGGATTGTGATGATATATGGATATTGTGCTATTTCTGTATGGTTACCATTTTTAGTGCATGTCTTAACTAATGATGAAGTGAGCAGGGGCGGAGCCAGGTTAAAGTATTAGGGGGGGCCAATTAGAATAGTTATCAACACTAAAATTCTATATATCCCGAATTTATCAACTCAAAAAAACTAATCAAAAGAGAGTATTTTTAAGTTTGATATGTTATTTTGAATCAAATATGATTCTACTATATATAAATACGGAAATACCAAACTTAATAATTTAATTTAATAGTAATAAATTATGAACTACAACAATTTATCTAGCATTTAATATAAATATGGCTCAAAATTTTGTTAAACCAAATCTTGCTAAACAACATATAGTTTCCTTAGGTAAGTTAACATATATATTATATATTAAAAGAAAAGGAGGGCGGGCATATATATTTTCCTTAGGTAAATTAACATATATTTAATATATATACATATAATAGTATTTATTTTTCAAAAAAAATGAGGGGGGCCATGGCCCCCCCTAGACTACATGTGGCTCCGCCACTGGAAGTGAGGCAGCACAGTGGTGATGTGTTCCATTTTTTGTGATCAAACTTGAATTGTTGTAGGGAACCCTGAGGGATCTGTCAAAAGCAGTGAGCCCAATGGGAACCAACACCAACAGCTTGCATAACAGAGGCTTGGAGGTATTTATTTCATATATTATTTAAGATTTCAGTTATGTTCTTCATCCTTCTGATGACCATATGTCTGGTGATTAAAGTTCAATTCAAATGTGGAGCTGTGCATTCACTTTGTGATTTGTTTGTTTTGGCAGAATGTAAATTTTGAGGCAGAAGAAATGGCACTGAGTGCTGCTGGAAATGGAAATGATTCTTCATGATGGATTACTCATTGGGCTAGAATGATCCACATAACGCATAGCTTGAGCTGGTGCTGTTCTATTAATGTATGTGTAAAAGAAAAGTGCCTTTGAGAGTTTAGACATCAGCATAAGAGTGTTTTGCTGGGAGGATTGGGGATAGGGGGAGTGTTTATCATGTATGTAGGCATTGTGACAGTTGATATCAGCGGACATAACATGTATAATAACTTGTGTTTGATGCATTGTTGTGTGTGGTCTCTCCTTCTGCTATGTTACCCATGCTTGTGTACGAGATTTCAAAATTTTGGTGGGGCTTATTAATGGGTATGGGTATATTCTGGTAAGTATGAAATAATTGTTCGGTTAGGTTGGGAGTTGGGGACATGACCACTAGGCCAAGTCCACATTCTCAAATTCATATTAGTTGCATTAATTAATTAATTCCATTAATGCTATGTAGTGTGAATCTTTTAAGTTAGGGTTACTGGGTTAGTAACATTTTATTTGCTTTGCATTGCATTCATGCAGTTTCAGTTTACAGGTGGTGGTAACGATGAGATCCTAATAATTATACCACTTCTGCTTCTATAGCTCTATTCTAGTATTCTAGAAATTTACAAGAACAACGAATTCAGGAAGACATTTCATTAATCACTAATCAGACAAAAGATAGAATTAGTGATTTCATAGTAACTGGCTAACTGCAGATGAATATCATTTCTGATCTCTGATCGGATTCTAATGCGGGCGTGCAGAAATTCAAAATGAGCTAATTTAAATATCTTTGCTTCTGCTTCTATTTTTAGATCGAGAATCAACCACCAACATCAGTTGCTTCACAACATCTCTTGCAGATGGTCTTCTGCTTGGCTCCTTTGCAGTGCACCGCAGCGCCAACAACACGACATCTTTTACCTCCTTGATGCAGGAACCATCACCATCGCCATCACCATCACAATCTATGAATTCATCAAGAAGGTTTGAATCTATGATGATGCCAATATCTTGAGTTTCACCCCACACGGATCTAACCCAATCCACAATATCAACCCCACCAAATGATGCATCCAGCACCTTCTTTCTTGTGATAAGTTCCAACACAACTACTCCATAAGCATATACGTCACTCTCCTTGCTGCTTTTTGTGGAAAATGCCTTCTCTGCAAAAATACGAACATAATTGCATTGACTTCTGTAATGTTGAGCTTCTATACCCACAGAGACACAAAAAAAAAAAAAAAACCAAAACAAAACAAAAAAAAAAGCATGATGATGGAGGAAGAAGAAACAATCAATCATCTATCTATCTGTTTATATCTGCAGATTACCTGGAGCAATGTAGCCAATACTGCCGTGAACCTTGGTGGATTGTGTTGAAGCAGCAGACTCATCCAGCAGCTTGGCAATGCCAAAATCTGAAATGTGAGGCTCCAGCTCCGAATCCAGCAGTATATTCATTGGCTTTATATCTTGGTGGATGATAGCAGGATTACAGTCAAAATGGAGATATGATAGTCCTTCAGCTATCCCAACCGCAATCTTGTACCTTGTGTCCCATTCTAATGGCAGTGGAGGATGTGTATTGTGCAGAACGTCATCAAGGCTTCCGTTGCTCATGTACGTGTACAAAATTAAACCATGTTCCTTCCTCAACCAAAAATCTACTAGTTTAATCAAATTGCGATGTCTAACCTTACCAACAGTCTGTATTTCTCTAACCAAGCTTGTTCTTCCTCCTCTGTATCCAGGGACAAAATCAACCTTCTTCAAAGCATAAACTTGACCCGGTCCCAGTGTCACCTTGTACACCACTCCATGTGCTCCTCTCCCAATAATATATCCATCATCTAAGTTCTCAGTAGCTTCCAGGACTTGATTGAGCAGGGACGACGTGCCTTCCCCCATTGAGATTAACAGCTTCTTCTGTTCATCATGGCTTTTCCGCCTCACCAAAACAAAATAAATCCCCACCACCAGAGTAATGACAAGAAGGAATGATCCAAGAGCAATCACTGCAACATGAATTTGCTTCAGGCCTCTTTTTCTTGATAGCTGATGACATAACTTGAAGTTGGTATTGCCCGGACAACTCTCCCCACCTTTAGGATGACAGTTGATGCACAAGCCTTGATTGCCAATGAAGGATGAAGGAAACAGACTTAAAAATTTCATTAGTGAATCTGGCACAGGACCAGTGAATGTGTTGAAGGAAATATTGACCTTAGTTAAGGCATGGAGGTCCCTAATGGTTTCCAAATTCCCAGATAGATCATTGCAGCATACGTCCAACTGTTCCAACATTTTTAAGTTCCCCAATTGGGATGGAACAGGACCAGTCAATCTATTGTTGCTGAGGTTCAACAGCCTTAGGCTCTGAGCTGCAACTCCCAGTCCTATTGAAGGAGGTATCAATCCTCCTAATTGATTGGCGCCCAGCTGCAAAGCTGAAAGCCTTCCAAGCTGAAATAAATGCTCGGGGATGCCTCCTCCAAAGTGATTTTCGCTGAGATCCAAAATGGACAACTCCGTCAAGCTTCTTAAACTGGATGGGATTGTCCCATTCAGTACATTGTGACTCACATCAAGCTTCGACAACCTGTAACAGCTAGATAAGTTCGATGGCAGCACGCCTTCCAGTGCATTGCTCGACAGATTTAAAGCCTCAAGATATGCTAGCCTTCCTATCTCAAGAGGTATATGGCCATTGAGCTTATTGAGGGACAAGTCTACAAGGGTGATGTTAGAGAGGTTTCCCAAGCTTGATGGAATTGACCCACTGATGCTGTTGTTGCTAAGGTCCATGTACAGGAGTTCTGAATTCTCTACAAAATCTGGAAGCATTCCGTTCAAATCATTCTGCTTGAGGATCAACCTTGTCAAAGAAAAGCAACTCCCAATGCCTGAAGGGATCTCTCCCTGAAACTGATTATAGCCTAAGAGCAACTTGTCTAATTGCTTTCCAAAGCAAAGGCCTGGTGGTATGGGGCCAGTGAAGTTGTTTCCAGTCAAATCCACCATCATCAGGCTACAATTTGTGCCCAATCCTTGAGGTATCACTCCTGTAAAATGATTCTTAAATAAGGAAACGTTTCTCAATTGCTTCAGCTGTGTGATTTCAACTGGTATCTCCCCAACAAGATTGTTCTGATAAACAATAAGATGCTCAAGACTCGGGATCTTCCAAATGCTGATGGGAATCTCCCCGTTCAGCTGGTTGGTGAAAAGCATGAGGATCTGAAGCTCAGTGAGGAGGCCTAATTCACTTGGAATCCCACCCTGCAACTGGTTATCATACATCTGCAAATCCACCAAAGCCCTGCAATTTCCCAATTCAGGCGGGATTGCTCCAGACAGCTCATTCTCAGACAGGTACAGAACTCGCAGGTGAGCGAGGCGCCCTAGGGAAGAAGGGATAGCACCACTGAAGCCACAATTAACAGCAGCAAGAGTAATTAAGTTACTGCAGTTGCCCAATCCTGGTGGAAGACCGCCGGTAAACTCGTTGTTGGATAAAACGAGATGCAACAGGTTTGTGCAATTGGCCGAATCCTGTAATGGGAAAGGAATACTTCCCACCAGATTGTTGTCATTCACGTACAAATAGACAAGCTGGTGGAGATTGTTCAAACTGGGTGGCAATATACCTTCCAAGAAGTTGTTATTCAGAAAAAGCTGTTGCAGCGCGGTACAGTTGCCAATTGATGAAGGGATAGGTCCGGACAGCTGATTGTCGTTTAGGAATAGAAATTGAAGGCGGGACATGTTCCCGATTGTGGAAGGAATTGAGCCATTGAGGCGGTTGTCGTTGAGATAAATGGTGTTCAACGAGGGAATTCGGAACAAGGAAGCAGGAATTTCACCGGCGAGGGAATTCTGCCACAGGCTCAAGTATTGGAGTCTCTGCAAGCTGCCAAAACTCTCTGGGATGGTTCCAGAGAAGCTGTTTCCTGATAGCTCTAGGGTTTGAAGACCCGCACAATTGGCCAGCGCCTTGGGAAGGGAACCGGAGAAGGCGTTGTTGCTCAGGTCAAGGGATTCGAGGTGCTTAAGGTATGCAATTTCCGGTCCGAGCGGACCAGAAACTCCAAAACCCGACAAGTTGAGGGCAACGACAAGGTTATGTTGGTTACAGTGGATGCCGACCCAGGAACAGGGGGTGGGATCGGAAGCATTCCAGGTGTGAATGATGGATGAAGGGACAGTTTTCCAGTGCCTGAGAAGGGATAGCAGCGCCGTGCCGTCTAAGGTGAGGGCAGAGATGGTGGAAGCCGAATTGAAAATCAAGAAAAGCAGCAGCAGCAGCAGAAGAGGAGGAGGAGGAAAACAGGGCAAAACAATTTTCTTCATGTTAATACAAGTGTAACAAAACAATGCAGCAAGTATGTGCACAGAAGTTGACAGGAGGAATTAGTAAATCCTGGAAAGTGAAGAAGAAAGAAAGTGAGAATAGAAGAAAGGCAGCAGCATATAAGGGTGTCAAAATGTGAATTGGATAGAGGCGTAGGGCATGAAGCCATGAAGGCATTTATGAATAAGAAGGATGAATGGAATTAGGGGGAACGAATGATGATGGGGGAGCAGGCAAGCAAAAATAAAAAAAAAAATGGATCTTGATGTTGATCATGATGGTGGTGGTGTGAAAATGAGAATGGAGTTTGACGAATTTGGAGGCAGCAATGCACTAGTGCGCTGCAGACTGCCATATTAATAATAAGTGCTAGTAGTACCTTGTAAAGCAGGGCAGGTGGCAGGTCATTTGCTGTCGTGGCTACTTTCTTTCACACTACAACCTGCGGGGCGTCGAGGAGCAAGAGTGCCACTTTTCACCTATGTTCCACTTCATTCTATTTCAAAATTATACTCTTTCCATTCTTCAAAAATTATAACGGATCCACAATGCACGCAGTCTAATGTATATTTTAAAATATCAATAACTCAAGTTCGGTATAAGTAAAAGTTCTATATTTAAAAATTACTCGATGAAACGAATCTAACAAGATCTCACTTGACTATATTTTAACGTGTATAACTATGATAAAACTTTAAATTAAAGTGCTTGTGTGAACAATACCTAATTTAGCAGCAATGTTTCATTCTTTCAAAACGGAGGGAGTACTTTACTATATGTCACTTACTTCCTCTGTTCTCATATAAATGCACCCTTCCTGCATTTCACGCAGTTCAAGACACATTTTTAGATGTTTATAACTCAAATTGTATATAAGTAAAAAATATAAAAATTTGATATTCTAAAACTATGTGATTAGACGAATCTAACAAGATCTCACATGACTATATTTTTCTTATATAACTATGTCTAAAAAATTAGTTAAGGTTGCCCAATGAATAGTTACTACTATGCAAATGGTTCACTTATATGAGAACGGAGGTAGTATTACTTTTTCTTTCCCTTAAACAAATATTTAGTTACATTCAAAGCAAGCATTCTAATAGTATATTTCACCAATGTGTAATGCCTGTGAGATAGGCATATCTTCAAATGATCGAATCGAATCCCTTCCTCTCATGACTTTATACTACTAGTGTCTGCTAGGAGAAAATTATTATTACTAGTACTTCCTCCGTCTCATTTTAATTGTTACAAACCCTTTCGACACGCATGCCAATGTACATTTTTAACGGTTAATAATTTAAATTTTGTACAACGAAAAGTTATAAAAAGTTGATTGTCTAAAACTACAAGATTAGACGAATCTAACAAGATCTCACTTGACTATGTTTTTTCTTACATAACTATGAGAAAATTTTGAATCAAAGTTAAACAGTGAATAGTGTCAAAAAATGATTTGTAACAAAAAGGAGTGAGACGGAGGAAGTATTATTTAATAATAGTGGTTGTAGTTTGTGCTGACAATGACTTTATTTGCAATTCCCTTTAAAATAAACCAATCATCGGAAATACTACTATTGGCTCATTAGTCATTAGTCATTGCTGTTTGCTCCGAAAAGTTCAAGAAAATAAATACAAGAATATACTGTTTAATTAAATAAATACTTCCATTATTGAAAAAAATTCAACAATACTAATTGTTTACGGCATAGTAATAAATTAACCACCATCCGGCCGGCTAATCACCAATCCATTCCCCAAAGCTAGGCCTACCATCTTCACCTTCAATAACTACTAGTAAATCAACTCTAAACAAATTATTTTTTGAATCTAAAACGTGTTTGGGGATGACTGTACGTTATTTATGTTATGTTGTGAGTAAAAACATAACAACATATTGAGTAATGATGTTGCTGTCTTTATTCATCGTCAACTGTACATTGTTCGAGGAATCTTATCAGCAAGACAGCAACACCTCCCCCATTTAAAGAAACAGACACCATGAAATACTTCTATTCAAGGGGAAATATTTGTACAAAGGGAAGTGGTGTGATGCCATTTTATCGTTCCTCGAGTAGCAAATTGGCAATAATCTGTTATACATACAAAATGAACCTAGTGTAAGCACATAATAAACTCATTAATTTACCGATATAATTTTTTCACCACAATTTAAAAATAAAAAAATAAAAAAAAATCAAGTCCTACCACTTCTTTCATAGCTTATAAATAAACTTATTTTTTTTCCGGAGAAACGGAGGGCCTAGCCATTTTATTAATCCAAAACAGCTTATAAATAACCTTATTAATTTGCTTACACTTGACACAATTAATTATACTTGACTATTCATTATATATAGTATATTTCACAGGTAGTAGTAGGAAGAAAATTCCATCAACACAACACAGTTCGATCTAGTTCAAAAAGACATTGAGAATGATCACAAAGCGGACCTCCCACATGAACTCATCTCGTGCATGCCTATATGATACGTAGGGGTGGGAATAGGCTAGGCCTAGGCTTGTACGGCCTGGGCCTACGTCGATTTTCTTAGGCCTGAACCTGGCCTATTATCTTTGATATGCTTATGTCATAGGCCTAAGCCCGACCTATTTATTTAAAAGCCTGATTAAACCTATTTCAGAAATAAGTTTAATTTTATATATACATATCCGGATGTAATTAATCATAAGGCTGGAAGATATAATTTGTTCACTTGGGAAAATTTTCATCTGAAACTATTTATATACAGGGTTGAACAATTTATATACGAGAAAAAACTTATAAATATTTTAAAAATCTATATAAGATCAAATTTTGGATGACAAGTGACGCCAAAGACGTCGGCAAAGGGGAACACTAACAAAGCTACAGAAACAAGGGGGAGCAAGAAAAGCAAACAAAAACAGTCCTCAATCTCTCAAGTACCAAGTACCCGCTGCATCATTGGCTAGCAGCGGACGACAGTCATCCGGAGGGTAAGTCCACGTAGTGAAAAATTCTTCCATTCTCGCACCCCGTCGAGCGAGGCAATCCGCAACAGTATTACCTTCTCTAAGGATATGGTACCATGAAAATCCAGGATGTGCAACCAGGATGTCTGAGATACTCCTCACAAGAGGGAACAAGAAGTGAGAAGGCAGAACAGCCTTGCGGGATAGGCGAATCGCTTCCACCGAGTCAGAGTAGCAAGTAGCATGGTCAATACCCAACGCTTGAAGGCGACGGAGCCTATTCAATATTCCATGTAATTCTGCTACAAGTTTCGATGCATGCCCAACATATCCGGAAAACCCTACTGTCTAATGGCCATTGTCATTGCGGATAACACTCCCGAATCCCGCACGTCCAGGATTCCCCAAGGAACTACCATCCACGTGAAGGATGGTGCCCCGAGCATCGAGAGGATTCCAGGTGGTGTAGCGATCACTAACTCTGCGGGGCACTTTGGTCTCAGCCTTGTCCCAAAGGTTTCCAAGAAGTTTTGATCTGTGCACAATGGCATTAACATCTATAGCCTCTCCTCTAAAGCAAAGGCCATTTCTTGCACACCATATATTCCATAATAAGCTCCAATGAACCCCCTTCCAAAGCCGACACAGCTTATATGGGGCCTTATCCAGAGGTAGCGACATTGTAGCAACCACCGAAGTAGAGAAGCCCTCAATTCGGTTCCAGCAGGCAGCTGCAGACGGGCACATGAAGAATAGGTGGAGAATTGACTCCTCCTCCAGGCCGCAGCTCAAACATATCGCAGAATCAGTGAGGCGACGATGGTGCCTGAGGACGTTAGTAGGCAACGCATCGTGCACTGCCAACCATAGCAACACCCTAACCTTTTCAGGGGCGTTCACTTTCCATACCCAGGCTTTATACTTGTCCAGGGGAATTTCCCGTCGATTGATGAGCCACTCATAGCCAGTCTTCACCGAATACGCGCCCGTGGAGGAACCTATCCAACAGAAGATATCTTGTGCCAGCGAATGTGGGTTAATCGGACCATGATTATGGCAGCCTCTTGTTTAATATTATCCGGGATCAAGGTATATAAATGGTCCCAGCTCCATTGACCATTGATCCAAACATCCTTAACTTGAACTTCCGTATCCAAGATATGCACATATGGGATACGCGGCACAATAGGTCCACCAGGAAGCCAACTGGTATGCCATAGGCTACATGACCCTGTTCCGAGTCTGATGCGATAGCCATGCAACAGAAATGGGGCGGCCTTGCAAACAGCACGGAAGGAGGGGGAAGATCCAGGCCGACTCGGGATGCATCGTACGGGGCGACCGCATTTAGCTGTCCATAATGCCACCCACGGTTTAGGTACTTGAAGAAGATAATCTGACAGCAATTTACCCAAAAAGAGATGTTCATATCTCGACACATGCGGATCCCGACACCCCCTCGATTTTTAGGAAGCGCCATTCTGGTCCATTTAACTAAGGGAAGACCATGGCCATGACTATCTTTCCAGATGAAGTTTCGCACATGTTTATCAATATCATCACAGGTGGTCGAAGGAAGCCAGTAAAGCTGCGATACATACGAAGAAAGGGTCGAGAGCACAGACCGGGCAAGAATGATTCTCCCCGCCTTATTTAACAAACTACGCTTCCAATTAGCAAGCTTACCATGCATTTTTTCGACTAGATACTCAAAGTGAGTGTTTCGAGCAATGCCATGGAAGAGCGGATAACCCAAATAATTGCCCATGCTGGAAGAGAAGTTCACACATAGGATTGAAGAGAGCTCCTAGACTAGCGGAGGTGCCACAGCCGCTGACACCAGAGCTTGGGATTTTTCCAGGTTAATGCGAAGGCCTGCATGCGATGCAAATTCAGACATGACCTCATCCATACAACTCGCACTATTCAGGGAAGCTTTAGAAAGCAACAAAAGATCATCGGCAAATAAGAGATGTGACAATGGGGCAGCCCCATGACAAAGTATAACCGGTTGCCATCGTCCCAACCTGACCATAGCATCAATCGAACGGGAGAGTTTCTCCATAACAATAATAAAAAGGTAGGGCGATAGAGGATCCCCTTGGCGAAGCCCTCGAGCTGGGGTAATAGACGGGAGAGTAATCCCATTCCAAAGAATCGAATACGTAGGAGAGCGCACACAGAACATGATAATAGAACGCATGCGGGGAGGAACGCTCATTTCCTGTAAGCAAGTATCAAGGAAGTCCCAGCTGATATTGTCATAAGCTTTCTCAAGATCAACTTTCAATAAGATATCAGTCGATCGTCGGTGTCGGTTGCTGAAGGCCGCGATCATTTCCTGAACAATAATGGCATTACCCGAAGTCCCCCGCCCGGGCAAGAAGGCTGATTGAGCCGACCCAATAAAAGTCACAAGGAGCGGACGTAGACGATTCACAATAATCTTCGTAAGAATCTTATAACTTACGTTGCACAGACTAATAGGCCTGTAATGTTTCACCTCCCTTGGGATTGGAATTTTTGGCAGTAGACACAAAAAGGTGGCCGAGATAGCAGTATCAAAAGACCCCTCTTGCATAGCCTTTTGAGCGAATTTCCAAGTATCCATGCCCACTGAGTTCCAATAAGTCTTAAAAAATAATGCAGGGAAACTATCTGGGCCCGGGGCCGCCAAACCCTTCATCTCCTTAACAACAGTATCCACTTCTTTTTTTACTAACCTCAATATCCAGATTCTCAACCCCATCTATAGCCGGCAGAGGAACCAGAAATTGAGGAGGCTGAGAAGGTTGATTCGAATGACGGTACACCCAACCAAAGTGATTAGTAACATGAGCTTGTATGGATGCCTCATTAGTCTCCCACTGCCCAGCAATATCCATACCAAGGATCCGCCCTTGCTATCTCCGAATACGAGTCTTGGTATGGAAGTACCGGGTATTGCGATCCCCAAGACGTATCCGGGATTCTCTAGCATTCTGGAACCAAAGCATTTCTTCTTGCTTAAGGACCTCATCAAGTTCAGCCGACAGGGACGCCTCCAGTAATGACATTTGGGCTAAATCAATGCCAACAAGCACCTTTTGCACACCGGCCAACCGCTTAAGAAGCCGCTTCTTACGCCGAGTGATGTTGCCAAACGTGTGGAGATTGAAATGAATAGAGGACTCCTAGACCTGTTTCAAGGGTTGGTGCATAGAGCCATTGGTGCTATCCCATGCAGCCGAGACCACGTGCGGATATAGGGGGTGCGAAGCCCACGCCATTTCCCATCTAAAAGGCCTATTATTCACCCTATCCGGCACCTGCGCACATCGAAGGAAAATCCCATGATGATCAGATGCTCGGCGCGGCAGAACCTCCAAGAAACCATGTTGAAAATGATGAATCCAGTCGAGGTTGGCCACCGCCCTATCCAGCTTCTTGCGAGCAATCGGACCGCCCGAATTATTACGTTGCCAAGTGAACTCTCCACCCACTGTATGGATAGGACCGAGGCCACACCCGTCAAGCATGTTGCGAAAATTAGCACACTGGCTAACGGAATGAGACATGCCGAAAGACTCATACGTATAAGCTATAGCGTTCCAATCACCAATAACAGCCCATGGCCCAGAAATATGTAAGCTAGTTTGGCGAAGATTCAACCAGTCTTGCTCACGTTCTTGCATGGAGGGGTTGGCATAGATAGCCGTCAAAAACCATGAAGCATGGCCATGGTTAAAAGATATAGTGACCATTCTGTTAAAGGATAAGAAAACCTGGTAATGATATGGAAGTCCAATCCGAGCTAGGACCCATAGACCGCCAACCCTACCTTCACAATCCATAATATGAATGCTTCATAACTGAGGTGATACAACATCACCTTCACACGTTCGAATAAACCCTGCGGCTCTAGCAAAATCAGTGCAGAAGGCCGGAGAGATCGAAGCACATCAGATATATGGCGTTGCTTATGCCTGCTCATGGCGCCACGAATATTCCATGAGAGGACGTTAAACTCATTGAACTCTATCATTAAAATGAGAAGTGAAGAAGGGGGTAGTCCTATGCGGATTCCCCAGCCATCACAACATCCCCAACATCCTCCTCCTGCGGGTCTGGGACAGTCTGCATTGCCACATCACCCGCCACTTCCACTGTTTTCTCATCGCTAGGATTAGGTCCTGAAGCAGTCGCCTCTTCCAACCTATCAAATTAATAATTAATTTTATATAAAATAATAATAATAAGACATATTCCTATGTAATAAAAATAAATAGACTAATAATATGATAAATAGGCCGGCCTGGTAGGCCTGAAAGACTTTTAATTGAGCCTGGTCTGGCCTATTTAGCTAAATAGGCTTTTAAATCAGCCTAAGCCTAGCCTGTTTATAAAAAAAAAAAAGTCTGGTCTGGCCTGGCCTTCAGTAGGCTAGGCCATAGGCCCTTGTCGGTTAGCCTGGCCTATTCCCACCCCTACTGATACGTCATTAGAGAATAGAATTAGAAATGGTTGGTGGTACCTGTTTAAAAAATACCAATTGCACTCTAGAGGAAGAAAAAGTTTGTTTCTGATGCGCTTGCAACAAAGGGCTCTGCTATATTGAGAATGGCTTCTTCACCCACATGGACTTGGGGCATAGTATTTATTAGTTTCTGAGTTGAATGGTTTAAACTTTAAAGGCTATGTTTAGCCTGAATGAGGTTCTGATTATAGAGGAAGACCCAAGATTTTGAGTTTAGGAGTGTCGAGTGTCGACGCCACACACTAGGGAAAAAAAAATGTAATTTAGCTACCGAATTCGGTAACTAAATACATGGATGTAGTGACAATATTTTTTTTTTTTTTGATAAACATCATATAATTTCATAAATCATCCGCAATATGAGACAATACAAAATGAGGGGGAGAAATTAACCACTCTCCTGGACCCGACACAGAAACAGCTTCCCTAGCTAGTATATGGGCAACTGTATTCGCGGATCTCTTAGTAAACTGGAAGCGTAAATCTTGAAAAGATTTACTTCTTTAATATCAGACACAATTAAACCAAAAGCTTAGAAAAACTCTTCTGAAAAGATCGCTTCATAGACTTGTTGTGCATCCATTTCCACGTCAACGCAATGCAAGCCCCTCTCTTTCAACCAACTTAAAGATTCTCTGACACCCATCGCCTCTGCTTCTATAACGCTAAAACACCCTTCAAAAGCCACAGATTTAGCAGCCACAAAGTTTCCAAGATGATCTCTAATAATCCATCCAAAACCCATTATATTCTCATCCTTCCTAATAGCTGCATCCACATTAAGTTTGTACCTCCTCTCCTCCGGTTTTCTCCATTTTTCTACACTGCCCAAACTAACATTCACAAGATTTTTTAAACAAATTCTAGCCTTCCTCCAGTTATTTAAAAATGAGAGAGCGAAGTTAATAATATTAGAACTAGCAACAGTCACATTTTTCCACACCTTTTCATTTCTCCCATTCTAGATACTCCAAAGAACCATAACAAATGTACATGTGAGTTCATTGTTACCTTTGAAGAAAAAACTATTGCATCAATCCATAAAGGAAATGCCGTGGGTAGTGCTAGCATTGATCTTCAACTTCATCCAACACTCCTTACTTAAAGGGCATTCCTGAAACAAATGGTCAATAGTTTCATTAGCATACTCACAAAGTCGGCATATTTTGTCACATTCAACTCCCTTCAGTCTCAACTTATCTGCTGTAGGTAAAAGACCACAACACAGTTGCCAAAAGAAACATTTAACCTTTGGGGGTAAATCCATATTCCACATTCTTGTCCAAGGATAATCACAAGCTGACTGGTTAACCAATGTTATAGCTTTATAGGCTGACTTGACTGTGTAAATCCCTTTGTTTTCCCATCTCCATGCTAACCTGTCATTGTGATTTGACTGACTTAGGGGAATCCTAAGCACTAGTTCCACATCACGCGGTTCTAAAATATCAGTAAGGTATTTCCTATCCCACTTTTTTTGATTTGGTAACATCAACCCATTCACATTGTTTACTTTGATCTGCTCATTAAGGGATGTTTGAACATAAGGATCAACCTCATCCGGAAGCCAAGGATCCAATCCTACTCGAGCCGTTTGTCCGTTTCCAATAACCCATCTAGTACCCAACCGCATGAATTGTTGGGTTTCCAATATTCCACGCCAAATAAAAGAAGGATTCGAACCAATTCGTGCCTCAAAAAAGTCTGACCGAGGGAAATATCGAGCTTTGTATATTCTTCCAACCAAGCTCTCTGGTGTTGTAATTAATCTCCACGCCTGTTTTCCAAGCATTGCCAAATTAAATTCTCTCAAACGACGAAAGCCCATTCCTCCAAACTTCTTAGGCATTGATATACCTTCCCAGCATCGCCAGTGGATTCCTTTTCCTTTTTCCTTGTTTCCCATCCACCAAAAGTAATTAATTAAACGCTCAATTTCAGTACACATTTGTTTAGGCAGTAAAAAGACCATCATGGCATAAGATGGCAAAGCTAGCACAACATTCTTAATCAATACTTCTCTTCCAGCTCTAGACAAAAACTTGTTATTAGTGACAATATTTAATTAATTCTTTTCATATATTAGTAATTAATCCTTCTTCCGTTTTTTTTTTTATTTTTTATTTTTGGCTAATTGCAAGAACTGTTTTCAACTGGCTGATTTTATATCGTTTTATATAATTCGTTATAAGGCTAAATAAAAAATTGTGAAGTGATAGTGAAATTAAATATTACAAACTACAAAACTTATATTGAGCTTACCTTCAAAATAATTCTCTAACCTAACAAAATAAGGCTCAAAAGTTAACTAGTTGAAAATACTACTTGAAATGTAGCAAGAAAAAAACGGTGGAAGTACTACTAACTAGTAGGACTAATTAACAAAAACAAATATAATACTAATATTTATCTATACAATAATTATACTACTACATCAATCTATCTTAAATTTCAAATCAAATACACTACTCCACCCTCGATCGTCTTGGCGTTCGCATTGACTCGGGTCTGTCTCAATAATTTCCCCAATTCTTGATTTCACTACTTTCTTATAAAGGGTGTGTTTGGTTGTAAGTAGATTTAAGAGCATATAATGGATTTAAATAGCATATCATCTCACAATTCTCTCTCCGAATCTGCTATCTGCTAGTGAATCCGCTGACTCCCAAACATCCCCAAAGTACTCCCTCAATCCCAGTAATACCGTCTTAAAACTTTTGGGCACAGTATTTTAGGTACAATAGATTATTGTATTAAAGTGGAGTAATTAGTTGATGTGATGCTTTAATTTATTTTTTTGGAGGAGCCATTGAAGGCCTGAAAATGTGATGTTTTAGTTAATATTTGTGGAGTAAAAAGTTTCGGAAAAAGGGCCAAATACATCCGTTTTCTTTTCAAAGAAGCCAAATCGGTCCTTTTTAATTTTATTGTCGATTTAGTCCGCTACCTATGCTAATTATATCTATTTTAGTCCAAAAATCACTAATCCTTTCTAGGACGCTGGCGTGACATTGATTTATTTCGGTCCTTTTCATTCTTAAAGGCGATTTAAGATTAAACACAATGAGACAGAAGGCATGTAACTGTCCTTTTCATTCTTCGGCCCTCAGTTTTGAGCCAAACGTCCCCATTATCGTTTCTTTGTTGCCGGAATTTGAATATTCGCCGCGGGATTAGGGTTCGAATTGGGGGTGCTGTGATATGGGAGGTGATTGAAATGAAGGGCTTCGAATTGGGGGTGATTGAAAAGAAGTGCTTCGAATTGAGGGTGCTGCAATATGAGAGGTGATTGAAATTAGAGACGGGTCGGGTTGCACACTTATTTGGCAAACACGTCGGAGTGGCAGCAATTCAAAACAGATCCAGCGTGTATGGTTTAGAATAAATCATTGACACATCAGCATCCTAGGAAGGATTAGTGATTTTTGGACTAAATTGGATATAATTAGCATAGGTAGCGGACTAAATCGGCAATAAAATAAAAAAAATGACCGATTTGACTTTTTTGAAAAGAAAACGGATGTATTTGGCCTTTTTTTCCAAAAAGTTTCTAAAAAGGAAAATGTGACAATTGTAGTGTGACAGACTTAAAAAAAGAAAGTGATATAAAATTAGTAGGACGGAGGAGTAAGTTACTCATTGTAATACTGTACTAGTTCTAGTTACTCATTTACACTCTCAAGTCTAAACAGTCCTTCCTTCTATAGGAACTTATGAAGGCACACGACAAAAACAATCAACATATGCATATACATACGCACTGATACACATAACACTGGAAGCGGAACCGTATTCATCCCTCCATCGAAATCATATTTTCAATCACCTTTCCGTTGCTGTTACAACACCACATCAAACCTTGCAGCTTATTCAAATCTCAATCTCAAATTCCTAATACTTCCTCCGTTTCTTATTAAATGCACATTTGAGATTTTGTTACTGTTCATTGAGTAACTTTGATTCGACTTTTTAATACAGTTATATAAGATAAAATATAGTCAAGTGAGATCTTGTTGGATTCGTCTAATCGCATAGATTTAGAATATCAAATTTTCAAAATTTTTACATGTATACAATTTGAGTTATGAATGATTAAAAACGTGTATTGGATTGCGTGAAATGTGGGTCCGTAGCATTTAAAAAGGAACGGAGGAAGTACTAATTAATAATTATAGTAGTCATCATAATCAAGGAGTAGTACAAGCACAACACAACAATCTAGGGGCACAGGCAGCCCATGGCCTCTGTTTATTTCAGGCAAGCCTATGGGAATGTGGGAGGAGAGGGGCAATGGGGGGTGGTGGCTCCACGCTTCCAACCCAACCAAACACATCCCACCAGCCACCCAATACTGCCGTCTAAAGCTTAAGGAAAACAAACTCTTCCACCGCAGCCACCGCTCCAATTTTCGACAGTGTTTCCTTGTCTGGTTCTTCATCCACCCCAATTGCCATGATGGCCTTTGTCCTCCTCTCTCCACTCCTCCCCACGCTCATAAAGTTCACATTCACATTATGCTCCCCAAGAATGCTTCCTACCTGCCCGATCAGCCCTGGCCGATCCGCCTGCCGGCACAGTATCAGATTCCCCTCCAAGCTCACATCCACACTGAATCCTCCCACTCGCGTCAGATGAGGCACCCCATACTTCACTTTCCCTGATATTGTAATGTTTCCATTCTCCAACAATGCACTTGCAAATCTGGACTCCACATTGCTTATCTGAACCTGAATTGACTCGATTGGACTCTCATTTCCAGAGTTCATGCTCACTCTTTCCTCGCTAATCCTAAGCCCTTTCTGCTTGGCAGTGAAGTCTGCATTGACAAGGTTTATATGGGCATCCGAGATTGGCTCTATGATCCCCTTTGTTATCATGGCTCGGAGAAGCCTGGTGTCCAAGTTGTCTGGATCCCGGGATGAAGTGTAAACCACCTTGACAGATTGGATTCCACTTCCTCCAGTAACCAGTTGTACAGCCAGTCTGCCAAGCTTCTCAGCCAGAGAAACATAAGGTGCCAATTCAGACAAAACCTGGTATATTAACATGAAAAATGGAAAGAAACACACACCCATCATTAGTGGAAATATGAAAGGGGAAGCCCCCCAGGCAAACAAAAAGTGCCAAATGGAGTCTCAAATCTCACACCTCAGGAGGAACCATCGGAGCATTTACTGCAGTTGCAGAAAGTTCCCCTCTCAGTGCACCAACAACAGCCTCTGCTATTTCAACTGCAACTCCTTCCTGAAATTCCAGGCATGAATAAATGTCACATGCCTGTGCTTCCTACGTACTTCAAGCAATGTAATCGAATTGACAATTCATACCTGCGCTTCCTTTGTACTGGCCCCAAGATGTGGTGTGACTGTAACATTCTCGTGTTGCACCAATTTGCTATCTGGGGATGGGGGCTCCTCTGTGAACACATCCAGGGCAGCCTAGAAATATCAAACAAGTGGTTCAGTTCCAAATTCCACTGGCATGATCCATGAAACTAATGTCACCTTTAGCATCATGCAATCCATGAATCCAAGCAAATTTAGGAACCAAAAAAAAAAAAAGAGATAGAGTTTCTGTTCCACTCAAGAACATTTGGCAGCACATGTAGTCCTTTAGGAAAAAGAAAACATGGAACCTGAGCAACTGTTCCGCTGTCAAGTGCCCTCACTAAAGCATCTTCATCTATAACACCACCCCTGGCAACATTTATGAGGCGAACTCCCTTTTTCATCTTGGCAAATGTTGCATCGTTGAATATCTTGTTTGTTGTAGAAGTGAGAGGCATGTGAAGAGAAATAAAATCAGCAGTGGAGATGGCTTGATCAAAAGATACCAATTCAACACCAATAGCCCGTGCTCTATCAGCTGGAGCATACGGATCGTGGGCAATGACATGCATTCCAAGGCCTTTGGCGCGTCTTGCAACCTCTGAACCAACTTTGCCAAATCCCATGATTGCCAGTGTCTTCCCAACCATAGAAACACCAACATATTTATTGCGTTGCCATTTTCCTACGAATAGCATCATAAATCCCTTTAAAATGCAGAGATAATATAGCAATAGCATCCAGCATTTCTCTTTTTCTCAGTATAAACTATAGATACTACGGATGCGGACAACTAACTATTGCCACAGAAGTAGTAATGATCAATCACCAAAATGATAGGTAAACAATGAAAATCTCTATCTTCCATGAAACATGTTTGAGAGTGGATTCAGGAGGAGCATGTGAAGCTAGCACAGATCCCAGCATAGAAAAATTGAACAATCAAAGCTACAAAGGAATACCGTGATTGCTTAGTTTACCAAAGAGTGAAAAGAACACATTTTTCTTGGAAAAGTTTCTTATGATGAGCCGTTTCAGGAAGCTTTTTACTTGTAAATGATTTCAAACCATTTGGAGGAGGAAAAATAATGGAAAGGCTAGATTTAGAAATGTGTGCTCCTTGCATTCAGATCTAAATTAAATATGAATTGAGAACGATTCCAGCTCCCTGTTGTTCAGTTCATATAAAAATAAAGCGAGCGTCTCGACAGATCATAACATGACATTTAATTCCATCAAAGAATAAGCTAGATCGGTTCTGAAATGATTTGGATTCTCCAGTTAAAGAAAATCAACAACAGAGTAATTTGGATCCACCATAAAACAACAGAATAAATAGCATTACCAGCTTTCATGGAAGCGTCAGCCTGGGCAACGTTCCTGGCCATAGCAGCAAGCAGAGCAATCCCATGTTCAGCAGCGGCAATGGTGTTGGCGGTGGGAGCATTGACCACTAAACAGCCGAACTCAGTGGCAGCCTGCAGATCAACATTATCAATCCCGACGCCGGCGCGGCCGACGACCTTGAGCCTGCCATTGGCGGCCTCGAAGAGCTGGCGAGTGACCTTGGTGCCGCTTCGGACGATGAGGGCATCGAAGTCGGGAATCTTGGAGCGCAATTCTTCGGGGGACAAATTATAGAGGCAGTGTACATCCCCGAAGGACCGGAGCAAATCGAGGCCTTGGTCTCCTAGTTTCTCGGAGACCAAAATGGTAGGTTTGGTGGATCTGGAAGGTGGATCTGGGAAAGTGGTGGGCAGTTGTTGGGATTGGTGAAGTGTCTGGGTGTTGAGGGCATGGGGAATGAATGAGTTGGAGTTGGATGAGAGTAAAATTGAAGGGCGGGAGGATGATTTGGAGAAGGAGAGATGGGAAACACGGTTGCAAGTGAAATTGGGCGTGAGCGGAAGAAACGAGGAGGATTTATCATTGCTAGTGGCTGAAGCAGCGGCGGCGGCGGCGGCGGCAGCCATGGGAACGAATCTTTTGTGGGCACTGTGTGTAGTGGACTGACTAGTGGAGTCTGGTGAACGAGAGGAAGTTCGGTGTCGCAGAGTTGCGGTTGTTAGTCAATGAATGAATTAAATTAAATGAATGAATAAATAGGGAGAGGATATTCAGTACCGCTAAATGGGTTAAATTTTGTATATTTGTTTGAATACATTTAAATTTTATTTTAAGTATACCATACTAGTAGGAGTAATATTTTAAAATTTAATTTAATATAAAAATCTAGCATATGCAAAAATCTGTCCCTAAACCAGTTGAGCTTTAATTTAGCTCGCTAGGAAGTAGGAACTGAAAGGGACACCTGGCAGATATTTATAAAATTGCATTCAATCACGCACTCAACAAAGTCAAGTCAAGTCCCCTTCATCCAACTATAGATTGGGGTTCGATCTCCACCTGACTCCTATCTTTCCCCTTTTTCCCCTTTGTAATTTGTGTAATTTGGACTCCCGCACACCTTTGCCGACACACGAGTGTCACTGTTTTTTAAAAAAAAAAAACAAAATCAAGTGTACACCAAACACAGATGGCCTTTGATACAAGTTTTTTGTGTATGCAGAATTTTTTTTAGGATACGGGTAAAGAAAAACAGAAAAAACAAATGAAGTGGACCAAGACTTTATTAGCAATCTACTAATCTTCAAATCAACATTTTACCACATGCATGTTTGCATTTTCTAAAAATATAAAAATAATCAATTATTCATATTAAATAAAAGTAAATTTATCCTCACCACTCCCTTTTCAACTTGTACTCTTTTTTTTGGTAAGCTTTTCAACTTGTACATATATGGATCTCTACCAAAAAAAACTTGCACTTATGGATAGCTTGTTCATGCCTTGTTTATTTAGATAAATTTAAAAAAAAAAAATCGAATACATATTGGCATATTTTTTCAATTAAAATTTCAATTATTAATAATTTAAAGGATGTACAAGTATAACTGTATAAGAATCATAAAAATTTAATATTTTTAATTAATTTTATAAAATGAATTTAAGACATCTTCTTATATACTTCCTCTGTATTGAAATGTTTATTACATTTACACTTTTTACGCATATCAATGAACATCTTTTACTATTAATAACTCAGGTTCGGTACAAGTAAAAATTTTAAAATTTCAATATTTAAAAATTACACGAGACGAATCTAACAAGATTTCACTTGATTATATTTTAACTTGTATAACTATGATAAACTTTAAGTGAAAATCTGTGTGTGAATAGTACTACCTATTCAAATGTAAACAACATACAAATACGGATGTAATATAAATACATATTATATATATAATTTACTACCAGTAGTATTTTATATTCAATTAAGGTATTTGGGGTTGGGGACTTAGGACTTACACTAGTGGTAAGTTCCCCACTCCCAACCTATATGTGGGGTTCGAATCTTCATCCGATCTTCTATCCCGCCCCTTTAATCCATTTGTAATTTGTATAGCATGAACTCCCACCATCCATTTTTCAGGCCTTTAGTGCCTCTTTTTTTTAAAAAAAAATTAAGGTATTTGACAATTCCCAAAAGTTTTGATTGGAAGAAATCTTAGCCAAGTGGCCATTCTCCTCTATCTTTCATATCTTTCATCAGCATTTAAAGCTCTATTATTATTTATTCCAAAGTAGTAGCAAGTTTCAACACTTGACTATTTCAATATTGTGTAAGGTTAATGTACCGCAAAAAAAATATTGTGTAAGGTTACTAGTAATTCATCCATATATGCATGCAATGGTTGTTGGAGAGTTTCAACTTTATTTTCAACGGAAGGTTGGAGGTTCGATTCCCACCGGCCTCCTATCCCTCCCTTTTATTCCCCTTTGTAATTGTGTGGCATGGGCTCCCACCACCCCTTTCCCAGGTCTTCAATGACTCATCAAAAAAAAAAAATATTGTACCTCTCTGTCTCATCGTTACATTTGTACACATTTTTTTTATTTTTTTATTTTCTAAATAGTATATACAGGCTATAAAATGTGGGTGGTGGGAGCCCATACCACATAAATTAAAAATGTATAAAGAGGATGAATAAAGGATCGGGTAGGGAATCGAACCCAACCTGGAACTTGACAACTAGGGCATGTTGTCATCCTCATTTGTACACATTATTCAATGCATTGTTTTAATAATTATTTAAATTATACATATACAAGTAAAAAATTGTATCAAAATATATCGTATATTCTAAAAGTATGCAATTAGACGAATTTAACAAATTACACTTGACTATATACTTTATTTTACAAATTGTGGTAACATTAGATTAAACTTTAAAGTTCACCATTACTAAATTCAAAACGCGCACTATATCTTGGGAGATAAAAAAAAAAGAAAAAAAAAAGAAAGAGAGTATTTAATTTCAACTTTTTAATGTATCTTATTTTTCTAAAAGCACAACATATGAAATTATTATCACTTTATATTTCCCAATTAATAACAAGAGGAGCACATATACAATTATGCCTCGTTTGGCTTCGTAGATTTAAATTGTTGGATGAGTTTTGAATATGAATTTTGCATAAGGTGTCAATCCATTAAATCCATTTTTCAATTTTAAATTCATTGAATAGATAAGGCTTAAATGAACTTTAATAAATCAATACTCACTCCAGTCTCATGTTATGTTTGATAACAACACACAATTTAATGCATATTTTAATAGTTAATATCTCAAAATATATACAGATAAAATTTATATAAAATATATATATTCACTATGCAATTAGATAAATTTAAGAAGACCTAATTCGATGTATTTTATAAATTAATTACAAAAAATGGTATTCATGGAATCAATCCTTAAACTAGATATTTGTATTCATTGTATTAATTAAAATTGGTGTCCTTTTCAATAAAAAATTCAGTTAGCAATATTGCCTATACATTTAAGCGATAAAATTATATTCATTTTAGCGACGTCTTTATGTGATAATCTACTATTTTCAAGCTTGAAATTTTTTAAATTTGATATGATACTTAGATTCATAGCATTGAGTAATAAATTTTCATATAAAGAATGTTCAAATCCGAGCTATTTTGAGAAAGTTAGAGCTATCTAAAGTTTATTGCCTATGCTTTATTGTATAGGTTCCGTCGTTGAAATGTATAGGCAATGTTAAAATGTATAGGTTATATCGCTAAATATACAGGCTATGTTGCTTAAAATCACAATGAACTTCAGATGGCTATAATATTCTCAAATGAACTTGGATTTTGACGTTCTTTATATAAAAATTTATCTACTCGATGCAATGAATCAAAATATCTTATAAAATTTCAGAAATTCCAAACAAAAATAACAAATTTTGACATAATGACGTTGCTGAAATGAATAAAACTATGTCATTTAAATTAATATAATATTTTCGTGAAATGTATAGGCTATGCCACTTAAATATATAAGCTTTGTTGATGAAATGTATAGGTTCTGTCGCTGAAATATATAGGCTTTTGTCACTGAAATATTTTATCCGTTTCTGAAACCCAAAAAATATTTGCTGCTCGTTGACTCGTTGTTATGAGAATTTGCTATTTTTTATATTTGGAATTCTAAAATCTAATAGAATATTTAAATTCCTTCTATCGAGTAGACATATTTTTATATAAATAATGTCTAAATACGAATTTATTTGAGAATGTTAAAATAATTTGAAGTTTATTGTCCAGGCTTTGTTGTATAGGTCATGTTGCTGAAATGCATAGGGTATGTTGTTGAATTATATAGGCTATACTGTTGAAATATATTGCTAAAAATAGCAATGAACATAAAATATTCTAAGTTACTCAGATGAACTCGGATTTTGATATTTTTTTATATGAATATATATATATATATACTAGAATCTCGCGGTCGGGCGCTACGCCGCGCGGCTGTAAAATTTGGATAACTTAAATTATGTAGTTACATGATAAAATGCTACAAATATACAAGTACAAGCGGATAAAATTCGAATATAATTTAGAGAAACTAAACAGACATTATAAAGAAACGTAGACAACACACACAAAACTTGCTAATTGCACATCTTCCTACATCAACTTCAAATGTCTCCATCATACGAATGCATTGCATATTTATATCAGCCATAGGATCAACACTAGGAATTCTCCCGGGTGCAAGTGCATTAGAATCATGCTCTGCATTTATCAATTTTAAAATAATGCGACAACAATATTTTCAATACCATTTCACAAACCAATGAAAATACGGCTAGTTGGAAAGAACAAATTAATATGCATTCCTTATTATTGTTTTTATTGTGTCATTGTTCTTAAAAACACTCAGTTTCCAATTCGATCCAATACAGCATTTGCTGCTCACAAATTAGTATAGGAAGTTTCTCAACAAGCTAATAGAATGTCAGCATGAGAAATCTAAAACAGCAGTGACAGACACACAAGAACAAGGATAGTGGAGAGTAAGTGAGACGAACTGTAATAGTTGAGAAGCTTTTCAATGAGATCAGAATGAGTCATCAGCATTCTTCAAACAACAGTAGCGAACCAAATACGAAGGGCACCTCTGCGTAATAAATTAATAATATCAATAATCAATGAACTTCAAGTAAACCACAAACAACAACCAAGTAATACTGCTTAGAACATCAGGCTTAAAGAAAAATGTGGATCTTAGAAGAAAATGTAAAACAAATGAACTATTGGATTTAAACTTATACCCAATACATTTCAAGAAAGTTTCTACCGGCTTTCAAAGCCAATTTGCATGGGCTTCTGCTAACAAAAATAAAAAAAAAAATAAAACATTCAAGCCAAAAGAAGCCCTAGGTTGCTTCTTAAACGAAGACGTTTTTGAAGTCTGATTTTAGAACAAGGCACACCCAAACTCTAGATCCTTTTAGAGAACTGAAAGCTAGGCACATTCCAAGCACATCCAAACAGGGTCTCATCCAGATATAAATAATCAATTTTATTATATATAGTTAGAGAGATGAAAAGATAATGGTTTTAAGGTTCTCCTATACTATGAAACAAATGATGCAGAATCCTAGTGCTAGTCCCTGAATTCACTTTTTGTTATCAAATTAAGAACAAATTGAAATACAAAAGAGGAAGAAAGCTATATATAATGGTATAGCTAAAAAATGGCGATGAAGCAGCTAATGAAAGCAAAATCATCGAGTAACAATTACATCCAGTTGACGGCCATATTAATTGAATATTTGCATGGTAAGTAAAGGAAAATATAAATTATATAAAACAATCAATAGTATAAAGCATGAAAACACTTAAGAAGAATAATCATAAACTATCACCATGGCAGCACAAATGTCTCGCTAAAGTGAAGCATTTACTACAGATACAACAGCATATGAATTGACCGGAAAAAAGGGATATACCAAACCACAATTACATGGCAAAAAAATATTGGTAATCAACGCTGAATACTACCTGAAACAAAAACGCTTTTCATGTTTCACGTGAAGCAAACAAACATAAACACATATACAACAACAAAACAATGCGATAAACCCCAAAGCTAATTCTAAGACAAAATTATTAACCCATTCTTCAGTAAAGAAACCGACGACTGAAATTTACAGGAAAAATCTACAAGTAAACTAAGGAGAAGAGGGAATTGAGATGAACAATATGAAGGTTAGAATCCTCACTTTCTGCTTCTTGCGATGGACGGCCAGACGGGTAGAGTTGCAAGTGTTAGTGTACGCACAGCAAGACAAAGCAGGAAACAACAAGCTGCAATTGAATAGAACAATTTACTAAAACTTCCAACTTCATAAAACAATCTACTAATTTACAAAACAGCAAGCTCCAATGGAATAGAACAATTTAATAATTCCTCCAACCACCTCAGTAAACTTCATAAAAAAGCATAAAAAAACTCATGAATCATTCCACTATGTAATGTAATTTCTCTGCCCGTATAAGAATTCTAGCAGGGAATTGAATGTGTAAATCCTTCGAAATGCAATTTCCTGCGGAATTCCTTATAGAATCTGAACAAACCAACCAAAGAAATGATATGCATAACCTGTAATGGAAACTGGAAGCCCTCATTCAATATACAAAATTGGGCAGTAAACAAACTCTAACAATTATAACACTCCAGCGATTGTTGTTTCAAAAAAAAATAAAATTCTGGCCTTCGAAATGCAACAAGAAATTTCGTGGCCGGCGCTGATCTTGAGGGCCGACCGAAGTGGAATCCCATTACCTGGATAATTCCGGTGACCGCGTCCGCCCTCACTCCAATCACCGTTATGTGGTGGCTTGGCCGGCTGCTCCGCCGATGGCCGACTGTTCAACGGATGAGGGGGAAAGACTAAGACTCGATGCCTCGCTATCGGCAGCGGGAGTGACCGGAACAGGGTGCGAGTTGCTGGAGGGGGGAGTCAACCGCACTGTTCCGACGGCGACAGTGTCGGACGAAAACAGAGGCGGCAACCCAGGAGGTGAGAGCAATCGTAGGAAGATCGAAAACCATAAATTGAAAATGAAATTAACCCCGATAGTAATCCTTTACCCGAATTGGAGACACTGGCCGAAGTTGGATGGAGTAGCAACGTCGAACTGCAATTCCGACAAGATGACAGTAGGAGATGGGAAAGGACAGACAGCGGCGGAAACGCGTGAGTACGGCAGGCGCTGATGGTTGCCCGTAAGCAGCTGCGCATGGCAGACGGCGAAGGGAATTTGGGTGAAGAAGAGGGTAGGCAGATGGAGGTTGGGACATGGGGTCAAGAAAGGAACGACAATAAGTAGATTTGCGCAATGGAGATGGAGTTTCGATATGGGTACCGACGGCAAGCGCAAGGAAGATTGGGGATGGGGATCGCAGAGGGAGGAAGAAGAAAGAGAAGGTAGGAAAATTGGGGGAAGGAAAAATGGGAGACGGAAACAATGTGGACGACGTCGTTTTGAATTTCACTGTTACACTGTAGCAAATTGGGTTACTGTAGTACTGTAGATGCTGCATCACATTTATATATAATAGATATATATATATATATATATATATATTCAATACAATGAATCAAATAGGAGGTGCATGGAGAACGAAGTAAATATGGCTTCTCCCGAAAAACCTCCTGAGCATCCGCCTGATTCCACTACACCACCTGGCTCGTCGACGGGCTTGTCTTTCCGCGATGTGGTCATGGCCGCTCCGTCGCCTACTGATGCATCTGATTCTCCAGGGTCGCCACCTGCAGTGGTCGAAGTGCCTGATCTTCTGAAGGAACGGCTGGCTTCGGTTGACCATGATGGTGACAACGCGCGTTGTCCAAAGATACGCTTCGCGGAATCGGTCTTGAACGATCTCTTTGCTTCATGGGAGGATACTCTCATCATAAAGCCTTTGGGGATATCAGTTGGATACCATGTTTTAAAGGACCGTCTAACTCGTGCATGGAGCCTCTCCCATCACTTTGATTTTCTGGACGTCGGTTATGGCTGTTTCCTGGCCAAGTTCACTAATATGGACGATCGTGAAAAGGTCCTCACGGGGGGCCCTTGGTTCATATTTGATCATGTGGTATCTGTGTCTCGGTGGTCTCGTTCCTTCAAGCCGGCAACCTCGACGATTAATACCGTCCAAACATGGGTTATATTCCCTGATTTGAATCCTGCATATTATCAGGAGAGTTCTCTCCGTGTGATTGCATCTGCTGTGGGTGAGGTTATGAAAGTTGATCGTAACACTTTGGCCTTCAGTCGGGGACGTTATGCGAGGGTTTGTGTTTAAGTGCGGCTGGACAAACCCCTCCTTGGGATGCTTGATGTTCATGGGGATGTGATTCACGTCGCCTATGAAAGTTTACATATGGTGTGCATGCAATGTGGATGCTATGGCCATCTCCAAAATAAGTGCCCTGTGACGAAGAGTAAGCCGACGGATAACCCATCAGCAATGCCAGCACGTTCGCCGGCGGGGGAAACACCGCCACTCACGGTCGAGGTGGTTCCTGATAACGGACATGTGCCTGTGAAGGGGGATGAAGCGGTTGGGACGTGTGTGCAACCTGTTTCCCACGTTCATGCAAAGGTGGACCAGCCATCCGAAGGACTAGGAGAATGGATGATAGTCCAAAGGAGGAAGCCTCGCAAGAAGCCGGATAGTGGGCCACCTAAGTCCCCAGTGAAGGCCCAAGCTAAGGCTCAACCTGCCACTGCTGGGCTAGCATCTCGCCAGGCCCACCATGTTAACTCGAATTTGCATGGTCCGTTAGGGGCTATTGAATTCAAAGCTGCTGCTTCCTTGGCTGCGACGCTTTCGGCGGCGGGGAAAGGGAAGGCAATCACTCATGGACACAAAAGGACTAGGATTGAACGTCGATCGGCGTTGTCACTCCCAGGCGGAGAGAATGCCAGATCCTCATTCTCTAAAGAGGATAATCTCTCTTCTGGAAACCCTAAGGTTCCTTCTCAGACGATCACGGATGGGGCTTCGGCCCAAGCTATGGCCTTATGTTTGCCAGGTGTGGGAGATAGTGCTATGGACGCTTCGTGTAGATAGGGTTCTCGGCCATTGCTCTTTCCTCCGATTGGTGTATTATGTCAGCCTTTAATAATTTTTCTATCCTCGCCTGGAATGGGAGAGGCCTCATGAACGCACATGCGAAACGGACTCTTTCTGATATGATCCGACTCCATTGCCCTTCGTTGTTGATTCTTATGGAACCACAAGGTCCATTTGATCGGCTTCGGAATTTCATATTTAGTCGGGGCTATGCTCCAGTCTGTGTCCACTGTCCAGGAAGCGTCGGGCCGTGCGGGCGGCATATAGGTGTTAAGCAGGTCTGGCATGCCTGTGGTCATCTCGGTTTTTCAAGAAGCTGAGCGTTTCATCACCCTCACACTTCGACTTGGTTCTGTTAGCTGGTGTTGTACTGCCATCTATGCGTTCCCTAATTACCAAAGACGACGCCTGAATTGGGGGTATCTTCGGGACCTGCAACAGCGGGTGGCTGGCCCGTGGATGCTCATTGGGGACTGGAATGAGATCCTTGAACCCTCCGAGGTTCAAGGGGGGATCTTCCTTCCAGCTCGGACGGAGGAATTCCGCGACTGCTTGGGTGACTGTAGTCTCTACACGATCTGCACTACGGGGTCTGTCTTCACTTGGATCCGACCAGCTTCCCCGACTGTGGTTCTGTGCAAACGACTTGACCGGGGCCTTGCTAATCTGGAGTGGATTGATTTGTTTCCTAATGGTTCTATTCAAACTCTCCCTCGCTTGGGCTCTGATCACACCCCTCTATTTCTCTCATGTGGATTGGTTGCTTCAAACCCGACTGGCAACCCCTTCCGATGGGAAGCCATCTGGTCTTCACTCCCTCAATATGACCAGATTGTCTCTGATGCCTGGTTGAATAATAATGTGGATTTTCAAGCACGACTGGAGGGCCTCCAGACAACTTATACAAAGTTGTCACTGTGTTAGACGTCGACTGAAGAATCGAAAGAAGAAAATCTTAAGGCGATTGGCCGGGTTGGATAGATCCCTGGCTAGGTGGGATTCTTATCGGCTTATTATGTTGGAAAAGAAGTTGCAGCAAGATTACCAGGAGATACTTCAACATGAAGAGATGTTCTGGTTCCAAAGAGCGAGGGATGACTGGGTTAAGCTTGGTGACCGAAACACACGGTACTTTCATGCGCAGGCCAAATTCCACCATCATCGACATAAAGTACATGGGTTGCAACTCAAGGATGGAACATGGTGTGATCATGGTCCTACTCTCCAGAATGCTGTGAGATCATACTATATTAACTTATTCTCTGAAGGTCCGACACATGCTGGGGCTGGGCTGCTCCCCCCCTTGCGCTCTATTACGGATATGGGACTTTCTGTCGATGATACACCTGTGCAGTCCCTGGAGGTTACCACGGCCTTGAGCCAATTCCGATCATATGCAGCGCCGGGACCGGATGGTTATCCGGCTGCTTTTTATAAGAAACATTGGGAGATTGTGGGCAGCGATGTGAATACCATTGTGCAGCAGGCTGTTCAATCAGGCTCTATCGATCCCAAGCTTGCTAAAGCCTACATATGTTTGATACCAAAAGTTGCGGTTCCGAATGATATTCAACAGTTCCGTCCTATCACACTATACAATGTTGCATATAAATTCATTTCGAAAGTACTTGTGAATCGACTTTGACCCCTGCTCGGCTCCTATATCTCTCCACTTCAATCGGCCTTTCTTCCGGGCCGGGGAACGGCGGATAATGCCATCTTGCTCCAGGAACTGGTTTATGGTCTGACAAAGCCAAGATCTCGCCTGAATGTTGTGTTACTCAAGGTGGATCTTCAAAAAGCCTATGACAATGTCTCATGGTCTTTCTTGGATGAGTGTTTATGCCAAATGGAGCTGCCTATTCTGATTAAGCGTATTATTATGGTTTGTGTGACTTCCCCAACTTATTCTATTTTCTGGAATGGGGTTCCGTCGAAGGAGTTCAAACCTGGACGAGGCCTGAGCCAAGGGAACCCGTTGTCACCGTATCTCTTCACCATTGTCATGGAAAGGCTCTCGGTGGCTATCTCTCATGAGGTTGATAGTGGAAATTGGGTGCCGATTAAGTTATCTGCAGGGAGTAGAGGGATTTCGCACCTCTTATTTGCAGATGATCTTATATTATTTTCCATGGGTGAGCTGGAGAGTATTAACTGCATGGCTAGCACCTTACAACTTTTCTCGCCAGCCTAGGGGTTAAAGATCAACCCCCACAAGTCTCGGGCGTTTGCTGCTTCATGTGTTAGCATGGATATAAGGGAGCATGTGTCTCTTTCTCTGAATATTGAATTTACTACTCAGATTGGACGGTACTTGGGATTCCCAATTCACATTGGGAGAGTGGGGAGATGCAACTTCGATTTTATATTAGAGAAAATGGATCGCTGTATGACCTCTTGGTCGATGCGGCTCCTCAACAAGCCTGGACGCATCACGCTAGCTTGACATGTGCTCTCGGCCATTCCTCTCTATTATATGCAATTGGGGTGGCTTCCTGAAGCTACCTGCCGCATGATTGATCGATCGATCTGCAGATTCATATGGAATGACAACTCGGGCCGAGGGCTTTACCTAGTCAGTTGGGATCGTTGTGCCCTTCCTAAGGGGAGAGGCGGCCTTGGGTTCCGAAAAGCGAGGCTCGCTAACACAGCCCTGCTTGGTAAGCAGGTTAATGACCTCTTCCTGAAGTCTAACAAATTATGGTGTGATGAAATGCGCTCCCTGTACTGCCCCAACGGTGGATCCTTGACCTCGTTGCGTCGGGTAGGTTCTTTCACGTGGCGTTCTATACTCAAGGCGGCTCATCAGCTAGCTGGGGGTTTCACCTTTAAACTTGGTAGTGGACAGTGTTGTCTTTGGTCTACTCCCTGGCTTAAGGGACTGCAGCTCGACCCCAAAGTGCCATTCGTTGACATTGTTGACTCGGATAAAAGGGTGACTGATATTGTGAATGGGGCGTCTTGGGACCTCTCAGGATTATACGCTATTGTTCCACATGAGGTTAAGATGGAGATTTACTCCCTACCCCCTCCCTGCCTGCACCCTACCTGTGAAGACGGTTGGAAATGGAGTGGCAACCTTAATGGTATGTACTCTTCTAGATCAGGGTATCAGTTTCTCTTGGGAACGCATAATGTTTGTGGCGGCTGGAAATGGATTTGGAACTCAAATTGGCCTAAAAAGATTTGCTTCCTATTTTGGCTCTTGGCATGGGAAGCCCTGCCATGCAACAGCATGCGCTTCCGACGTGGAGTTGCTAGTAATCCCCTTTGTTCAATATGTGGAGTGGAAGAGGAAGATTGGAGACACTATCTTTTCGGCTCCCTGTGGGCGGCTGCTGTTTGGTCGACGCTCCAGATTACCGTGCCTTCGGATCTTGGGATGTTGAGGAGGGCGGATATTCGGGGATGGCTGCAGGGAATGGTTAATCGATATGGGGTGCTCTTTCCTGCAGCTTTGTGGATTATTTGGAAGGAGAGATGTCATCGAGTATTTGGTAGCACTGCCACCTCTCATTTGCAAATGGTGAGACGGACCTTGCACCTTGGAAACACGCTGGAGCGTGTTGATCATGCCCCGGAACGAGCTCCTGCCCACCCTCGCTTTGTTTGTTGGAATATGGGGGAGTGGGCGGGAATGTTTCTCCACTCGGACGGATCACGGACTGGTGTGACCACGATATTGAAGAAGCTTGAGGGTGAAGGTTATATGAGCTACATCATGGCCAAGCTCACCCGCGAAGCAATAACCAACACCGGGATTGAAACAAAGCCAAACCGAAGCAAGATAGATCAACTTGGGCGCCCCTTTATTGGTGCATTTAAGAAAGGAGGCAGACACATTTTTGGCCTTGGTCGTGGGCACGCACAAGAGGAGAAATTAGACTGGTTTGTTAGTGAATTGAAGAAAGGAGGCAGGAATATTTTTGGCCTTGGGCGTAGGCACACACAAGAGGGATCCGACCCCCATTACCCTATTTTAGCTTATTTCATTTTCTTCCCCACTTGTTCCATGTAATTTCAATTGGTATTCACTAGATTTATCTTGGGGATCATTATGATAGGCTTAAATCTCATTTCTACCTTAGTATTTCTTGGTAATTGCATTTCTTGTTCCTAGGGTTATATATTAGGATTGGGGAAGGATCAAACATAATTAAACTATCATTCATCTATCAAAGTTTCTCTTTCTTTTGTTCATCTTTTGAGGGTATCAAAGGTTGATCATCTTGGGGATCAAGGGTTACTTGATTTCCACATCAAAACCGGGTCTATTCACATTGAATTTGTGTTAGGTTCGTCTTACTCAATTGGATTGCAAGTTTTGATTGAGTTAAGTATGTTCATTGATGCATTTTAGGTTTAGTTCTTGGGAGCTTGATCCTCATATCAAGTTTACTTGATCAAAACCCATTGTTTCATTGAACCCACTTGCCCTATCCTTTGTTTTGCTTTTGTTGCTTGTTTTCCCATTTCTTGCTTGCATACATCACACTTGCTCTATCCTTTGTTTTGCTTTTGTTGCTTGTTTTCCCAATTTCTTGCTTGCATACATCATAATTAAATTTGGTATCAGAGCTTGATTAGGACTTCTTAGCTCCTAATTAGGTTGTTTATTCTTGGTATTGATGCATTGTGGAATTCCTTTCCCATTTTTTCTATTTTCAAGAAAATACCCAAAAATATTGCCCACAAGGTGTTTGTTGAAATGCCAAAGTTGATTTTCTTGGCGAGATGGAATGCTTGATGCTTATATGCTTTGATTAGCTTGATTTTTGATTGATAGCATTGGGAGTTATTGAAAGATACCAAAAAAAAGAGATTGTTCTAAAAAAAAAAGTGGATGAAAACCGTTGGCTCATGGTTCCTATGATGTATCAAGAGCCAAAGGGTTGAAGTTCCGTCAACAATTTTTTTTGATAGTGGAATTCCCCTAAACATTGTGAGACCGAACGGTTAAAAGGCATTAGAGCACAAAAGCCAAGCTCTACAAAAAAAAGAAGAGAAAAAAAAAGAAAGTTGAATACACCCTTAGCATTTGTTGATTGATCTTGTTTTCTTTGTGGGGTTGACATTATCCATCCTTAAACCAATTTGAGCCTTGATAGCCTTTCTTGTTTAGCCTTACCTAGGAACTACTTGTTATGCATTTGTGAATCATCATCTCATCCTTGCTTGACAATTGTGTGCTTGAATATTGTGAATTTGGTGTGAACGACTCAAGGGTTGAGGGTGATCAACTAGAGAGGAACACTTGAGGGTTGTGTGAGAAGAAAAGAGAGTTGTGAGGAATAGTTTAGGCAAATATCTTCTCATCTCTTTTTCATACTTCTTACTTTTTATATTTTTTTGATTTGTTGACGATCTCACTTGGTATTTTGAGTATTATGGCGGAGGATTCAAGTGCAGAGAAGAATATCACCTTGGAGGATGTGAGCCACCAATTGGCTCAAGTGATGGATGTAATTGGAGGCTTCCAGAACCGCCTAGCTACTATAGAGGAGAATAGTCGAGTCCGGGAAACAAGAGAGAGACCTCCAAGACAAAGAAGAGAATATGAGGATTATGAGGAAATGAATGAGGAACAAGAAGAAGAGTTGAAGGCTTGGGAGATGAGTCGGAGGGGCAAGACTCATATGATGGAGGGGTTATCGAGGAGGTAACCGCCAAGGTCCCCAAAGGAGGAACAACAACAACAACTTCAACTCCAACTACAGGGTCACCATCCCACCTTTCGACGGATCAAGTGACCCCGATGTATATATCAATTGGGAGAAGAAGATGGAGTTGTTTTTCTTGCAAACACCCATGCCGGAGAATGAAAAGGTTAGATGTACTGTTTTGGAGTTCACGGGCTATGCTCTAGAATGGTGGCAACATAGAGAGCTCAAGGCTAGGAGAGGAGCAATTGGGAGAATTGTATCTTGGAATGGCTTGAAAATGGCAATGAATGAGAGGTTTGTGCCAAAGCAATATAAGAGAACTAGCTACAAGAGGTTGCAACAACTCACTCAAGGCCAAATGAGTGTGGATGAGTACTTCAAGGAGATGGAAACTTTGATGACTAGAGCCAAAATTGATGAAGAAGAAGAGGACACGGTGTCAAGGTTCATTTCTGGCCTACATTATGAATACTCCGATGTTATGACTCTTCATAACTTGGAAATGGTGAGTGAAGCCTACCACATGGCCATAGAGTTGGAGGGCCAAGCCAAGAGAAGAGGCAAAATGGTTAAATCCTATTCTAAGGATTATACGAAAGATGCAAATGCTAAAAAGCCTCAAGTTGAGTATAACAAGACTTATGTGGAGTACAAGATGCCACATGGAGGGAATGAAAGAGGAAGAGGCCAAGAGTACAAGCGTGATGACAAAGGGAAAGGTGTGCAAACACCTAATCAAGTGCCTAATGTTGAGAGACACCGAGATGTTAGATGTTTCAAATGCCAAGGAAGAGGCCACTATGCTAACAAGTGTCCTAACAAGAGGGTGATGATTGTGGATGCCTCGGGAGAGTACTATTCCGAGTCGGACAAAGAAGATGAAGAGGAACCGAAGGAGGTACTAGAGGATGTTGAGGAAGATAGTAGTGAGAATGGAGATAGAGATTTCCCTAATCTCAATTGTGTTTCATTGAGGAGTTTGAGCACAAGGATGACCAAAGATGATTCGAGGGAGCAAAGAGACAACATCTTCCATTGCCGTTGTGAGGTGAATGGCAAGATTTATAGTGTCATCATTGACAATGGGAGTTGTGCCAACATTGTTAGTGAGATGATGGTGAAGTCCTTAGGGCTGCCGACATCACAACATCCCCATCCATACAAGTTGCAATGGTTGAGCCAAAGTGGAGAAATGAGAGTTAGGAAGCAAGCTACTATTCCAATCAAGATGAGAGGATATGAGGACCAAGTCACTTGTGATGTGGTGCCTATACAAGCTTGCCACATACTTTTGGGAAGGCCATGGCAATATGACCAAAGGATTGTCTATAATGGATTTGCTGATCGGGTCACTTTCAAGAAGGATGGAAAGGATGTGGTGATCAAAGCTTTGTCAGTGAAAGCAGTTGAGGAGGACCAAGCCTTTCTACATAGGCAATATGTGAGTGAGATGAGGGAAAAACAAAAGAAATGTGAGCTTGAGAAGAAAAATAAGTGTGAAAAGAATGATGTGGGAAACAAAAATGAGAGGAAAGAAAAGAACAAGAGTGTTGAGAATAAAAATTTGAGAGAATCAAGAGATGAGTTAAGTGAGTTGAAAGAGTCAAAACAAGAGAGTAAAGGAGAGGGTGAGGAAGATTCTTACTCAAGGGATACTAAACTTGATCTTCCACCCGATAGGGGCTTTGTTTTGCAGGTTTATGCAGATATATTACCAAAGGAGGTACCTGGAGGATGGCCATGGCTACATCTTCACAAGGAGAACATACTTGAAGCACAACAAGAAGACTATGGAGAATTTGAGGCTATGAAGGACAAGGAACTAATGGTGGTGTCTATTGGGCATTATTGTAAGATACAAAGTGCTTTATTTCCTTATGATCAAACTTGGACTTTTAATTTTAGAAATATATATGCTACTAATGATTATGATAGAGGGCCAAGATTGGTACATCGCGATGTAGGAGGTAGAGGAGAAGAACCAAGCCTCGATTCCAAATCGTGGATCATGGGGACTAGAGTTTCAAGGGCTGAGAAGAGTCCATGTTTGAGTGATAGAAACAAGCTTCAAAAGTTGGTAAGATTTCATATGAATGAAGACCTTGAGGTAATAGTACCAGCTTCCCATTTTAACCAAGTTTTGGACTATTTTTGTAAGAATAAGCATGGAGAGAGTAGGCAAAACCTCATGCTTGATAATCATTTCATGATTTCTGATTTTTGTGAACTTGATGGGAATTTTGATGATATCCTTGAATTGTAAGTTCAATTTTTGGACTTAAACTTTGAGAGTTGTGCATGCATGAAGAAAAAGATAGGGAATTGTCATGAAAATTTGATTTTGAGTGGCCCATGGTTGAATTTTGTGAATGTGATGACTTTTGGATTTGATAAGCTTCATTGGAATTATTTTGATCTACTTGAGTTGAGAATTCAGTTTATGGACCTCAAAATTGAGTATGATTATAATCCCCAATCCCGCACTGACTTGTTGTCATTGCTTCTCAATGAGCATTCTAACATGAATTTCAGGGATCGAGCTGACAAGGTGAAAAAGATGCATTTTGAGGTTAAAGCTCATTTGGAGAAGATGGTCAAGGTGTATGAGAGGCAAAAGAATCGAGGGAGGAAGCATGTGGTGTTCCAACCTGAAGAATGGGTATGGTTGCACCTTCGCAAGGAGAGGTTCCCAAGTCAAAGGAAATCCAAGCTCCAACCAAGAGGAGATATCCCATTTCAAGTGTTGGAGAGAATTAATGACAATGCCTATCGTCTCGACATACCCGGTGAGTATGGTGTTCATGCAACCTTTAATGTTGCTGATTTGTCTCCATTTGATATAGGTGATGAGGAGATGGTCGTAAAGGAAGTGGAGCAAGAAGGCCAAGAAGAGATCAAGGACAAGAGTGACAAAGAGCCGACGGTGATGCCAATTGGACCTATTACACGTAGTCGAGCTCGTAAGTTACAAAGTGTTTTGAATTCTTTAATTCAATTTTGGATTTCTGATCTTGGTGACATAGATATTACTGATGATCTCGTTGGAAAGTCGAGTTTGGTACTTTGTGTTGTAGGAATTGGAGAAGGAGAACAAAAAAGCTCGAACTACAATCTTTTGCTCTTAAAAGAGAAATGGCTTGGAGAAGAGGAAACTTCAGGTTTGGATGACCTACATAAGTCCCAAGTGATGGTAAGATTTTATAAAAATGAAGACTTGGAGGTAAGAAAGCCTTTTTCAAATTTCAATCATTTTGGGACAATTTCGGTAGCAAAATGCTTGAGAAAAATAGGTCAAAATTGATGAATGATGAGGATCTGAATGGTTTGGTGAAAAGAAATATGATAAAACACGCCTACTTTGTGTTTTGTGCAAGTTTGTTCGAGAAATCAGTCTTTTCTGAAGAAAAGTGGACATTTCATGCTCTGTTGTTAAAATCTGTGAAATATCTTGCTTTTGAGGTCATGGATGAATCATTAATAATTGTTGGAGACTTTTGGAACCAAATTTATGAGGGAATGAACTTGATCTTAGAATTTCACCATTTTTCGGGTCATTTATGGGAGAAAATTGGCCCCGGGAGCATGTCAAATTTGGATTTCATGAGATTTGTTGTGAGAGACTTGTATGAACCCTTACATGTGGAATTTTGTGATTTACTTGACTTGAAATTTCTTGAGTTTAAGTTCATAAGTCAAGGCTATGTTTATTTGAGAGAAACTAACTTGGGAATTTTCTTATATTGTAGGTTGGTGGAACAACCAAGCTCTGAAGGAGGGGGAGATGGTGTGACCACGATATTGAAGAAGCTTGAGGGTGAAGGTTATATGAGCTACATCATGGCCAAGCTCACCCGCGAAGCAATAACCAACACCGGGATTGAAACGAAGCCAAACCGAAGCAAGATAGATCACCTTGGGTGCCCCTTTATTGGTGCATTTAAGAAAGGAGGCAGACACATTTTTGGCCTTGGTCGTGGGCATGCACAAGAGGAGAAATTAGATTGGTTTGTTAGTGAATTGAAGAAAGGAGGCAGGAACATTTTTGGCCTTGGGCGTAGGCACGCACAAGAGGGATCCGACCCCCATTACCCTATTTTAGCTTATTTCATTTTCTTCCCCACTTGTTCCATGTAATTTCAATTGGTATTCACTAGATTTATCTTGGGGATCATTATGATAGGCTTAAATCTCATTTCTACCTCAGTGTTTCTTGGTAATTGCATTTCTTGTTCCTAGGGTTATATATTAGGATTGGGGAAGGATCAAACATAATTAAACTATCATTCATCTATCAAAGTTTATCTTTCTTTTGTTCATCTTTTGAGGGTATCAAAGGTTGATCATCTTGGGGATCAAGGGTTACTTGATTTCCACATCAAAACCGGGTCTATTCACATTGAATTTGTGTTAGGTTCGTCTTACTCAATTGGATTGCAAGTTTTGATTGAGTTAAGTATGTTCATTGATGCATTTTAGGTTTAGTTCTTGGGAGCTTGATCCTCATATCAAGTTTACTTTATCAAAACCCATTGTTTCATTGAACCCACTTGCCCTATCTTTTGTTTTGCTTTTGTTGCTTGTTTTCCAATTTCTTGCTTGCATACATCACACTTGCCGTATCCTTTGTTTTGCTTTTGTTGCTATCCAATTGAAATTACATGGAACAAGTGGGGAAGAAAATGAAATAAGCTAAAATAGGGTAATGGGGGTCGGATCCCTCTTGTGCGTGCCCACGCCCAAGGCCAAAAATGTTCCTGTCTCCTTTCTTCAATTCACTAACAAACCAGTCTAATTTCTCCTCTTGTGCATGCCCACGACCAAGGCCAAAAATGTGTCTGCCTCCTTTCTTAAATGCACCAATAAAGGGGCGCCCAAGGTGATCTATCTTGCTTCGGTTTGGCTTCGTTTCAATCCCGGTGTTGGTTATTGCTTCGCGGGTGAGCTTGGCCATGATGTAGCTCATATAACCTTCACCCTCAAGCTTCTTCAATATGGTGGTCACACCACGGACTGAATCTGATGGAAAGGCTGGTTATGGCGCGGTGCTACGCCGGCAGGATGGCAGCTGGGTGGCAGGGGTGTCGGGATGGTTGGGGAATACTTCAGTGTTGCAAGCGGAAGTCGCAGGCATCATGTTTGGTATGTAGCTGGCCTTGGAGAAGGGAGTGGAGGCCATTTGCTGTGTTAGTGACTCAAGGGAGGCTTTGAGGTTGATTCAAAATCCTGTCAATCCTGTGCATTGGTTATCTGCTTATGTGGCTCGTATCCATGATCTGCAGTCTTCCTTTTTAGTGTGTGGATTTAAACATATCTTGCGCGAAGGCAACGCAGTGGCGGACTCTCTGGCCAAGATGGGTGCTAGTGATGAGCTTTTCTACACGACCTGGGCGTTCCCTCCGGATTGCCTCAGACCTCTACTGGCAGCGGATGCCGCTGGAACATGGTTTCCACGGGATCGATGAGTTCTTGTTGGTGTTTGATCCTAATTGTATTTTCTTTTTTTTATTACCTTTATCTAGCCTTCAATGGCTGTAATGCGAAAAAAAATACAATGAATCAAAATATCCTATCAATTTCAGAATTTTTAAACAAAATAGCGTATTATCATACAAGAAACCATTGAGATGAATAAAATTATATAGCTGAAATTAATATAATTTTTTTGTCGGTTAATGTTTTCCCTTTATTTATCTCTCATTCCATATTTCTATGGTAGTGTATCCTTTTAAAAACTTCTTTATAATAAGTTAAATGTGTGTAATTACTTACTTACCCTATAATTGATCTTAATTTTTGACATTATCAATTATTTAACTTTGACTCAATTTTATACAAGTATATATTTGAAAAAAAATAGTCGGGTTGAATCTTGTTTAAATCGTATAATCATATAGTTTTAGAATATATATTTTCCATAATTTTTTTTTACATATTTTGAGATATTAATAGTTGAAAAAGCACACTGTATTGTGTGCAGAAATCAAACAAGACATATTAAATAAGACAGAGGGAGTACTATATATGTTTGGTAGGACCATAACCACTTTCATTATATTCTTCCTCTATTTTTATTCAAATGCTACATTTTTTTTTCATAAGAACTAATATAAAAAACAAAAGGAAATTTTTTGTTAGTGGATGGAGAAAATTTGAGTATATTTTAATTGAATAATGAGGGAAATTATCAATAGAGTAATATTTTATCCCTTTCAAAGCTATTTTCGTTAACAATTTTTTTAGTTTTATTTTTCTATAATGAAGCAATTTAAAAATAAAAATAAATAAATTAAAAAAAAAACCCAAAAGTTGTAGAAAGGAAACAAAGCAAATGAATTGAATAATTTTGTTCCATTTCAAAATTTGTTCGAATGAATTTCTATCCATTCAGTATTCAATTAAACATTTTTTTGGAGAAGCCATTAAAGGCCTGAGAATATTCGATTAAATATTTGATTTTATATTAAATAATACATATAAATATATTTTGCTAAGAAATTTAAAATTTAATTTAATGACTATATTTACTAATTAATTTTTAATAAATGTATTTATATAATATTATGGTACTAAATTTAATATATAAATGGTACTAAATATTTAAATACAACAAGTTTTTAGTAAAAAATACAAGAAGTTTTTACCTTACAAGTTAAAACCTTATATTCGAGTTCCATTCTCCACTCGAGTGCTATTCCCGACTTAATAAAGAGGTTGGGCCTAAAATAACAATGTTGGGCTAATTGAGTAGGTAGATAAAGAGTTAACAAACAATAAAATTTATAATTTTACAGTGGGATTGGCCCATTAGGAGTATCATTATAACGTACTTCAAATAATATTCTCTCCCGGTACTCTTTCGCGCAGCACGCAGCAGGTGAGTTTTTCGACCGCCTCTCTCACTCCCAGTCTGTAAAACGAACAAAATAATGAACAAATTGGGGCTGTTTCGATGTTTTGATGCTGATTTGGACTTGCATTTCGTTGATACTTGTTTAATTTATGTGTTTGAGACTTTTGTATTATAGGGGAGAGAATTGTGTATGGCCTTTGTAGATTCCTTGTTGATTATTGTTGACGGAAATTTGGAATTTATGTTGTAAATTGATCTCGCGGGTTATGTAACTCTGAATTGTCTTGTAATCCTCTTTGTAGAGTTGTTACGCCTCTTAATATAAACCACTGGAACTCTATCTCAACATTTTCCTTTTCTTTCTCACCTTTTGGGGCTTTCCTGAGTTCTCTGCGAATTGCAATCCAGATGGACCTCAATGATCTCAACAAGGTTTGGGAAATCAAACCTTTGACTAAAGTTCGAGCAGATGAAGCGAGGGAAATTCTTGAGAAAGTGTCAAAGCAAGTGCAACCTATCATGCGGAAACGAAAATGGAAAGTCAAGCTCCTTTCTGAGTTTTGGTATGATGCTAAGCAACTTATTAATCGTTTTGAGAGGTTTTCTAATTCTAAATTTTCCTTCGGGTATTGATCAGTCATCTCTTAATCTTAATCTGCAGTCCAATCAATCCATGTCTCCTTGGGCTGAATATAGGAGGAGGATCTGAGATAAAATTAAGACTGCGCAGGCCAAACAACGACTTTGATTTTTTACCATACGAGCAGATTCTTCATTCCATGCTTCATGAGCTTTGTCACAACGAATATGGTCCCCACAATGCTGATTTTTACAACCTTTTGGATGAAATAACAAAGGTGGTTGTTGATTTTGACAAATTCACTCTATGCTGTTCTCACAGTATGAATTGTTGCTCAAAGTACATCTTTGTTTTCTGATCATGTGTTTTCTCAACGTCTGGCATGATAAAATAATACTCAATTATGATCATAACTGTAACTTTGTTAGCACCTTTCACCTCATGAGGATTAATAATTTCCACTTATATAGGAATGTGAAGAACTTATGGCCAAATGCATAACTGGAACGGGGCAAGGATTTGATCTTCCTGGAAGAAGATTGGGAGGGCATGCTGGTCAACTCCCTCCGTCTTCATTACGCCAGAAAGCCCTGGCTGCTGCCGAAAATAGGGCACAACATGGAGCTCTGTTGCCCATTGGGCCTAAACGTCTTGGTGGCGATAGTAGAATTAAAGCTGTATTAACTCCATTTCAAGCTGCAGCCATGGCTGCTGAGAGGAGACAACTTGATGATGTGTGGTGTAAATCTAAATTAGCAGAAAGTGAGGGATCTTCTGAAAGCTTAGAAGTGTCTGTTGCAGTGGGTGATAGGTTTGCTTCAAGTTCAGAGAGTGACTCTAATCCTACGCAAGAAAACAAAGATGAGGCGACATGGAGATGCAATGCATGTACCTTGGTGAATCGGGTAAATTTCGCTGTCTATTTCTCATTTATTTGTGATCAACTGTTGTCTTCTCTAGGTTTTGTTTCCTGTCCATAATCCTGGCAGCGATACTTACTAATGTAAATAGTGGAGAATGTTATTTGCCTCTTGCCCCTTTTGTTACAATATAGTACTTCCTCCGTTCTTATGTATGTGCTCCATTTGCATAGTAACAACTATTGATTGAGTAACTTTGATTAATTTTTTTAACATGGTTCTATAAGATAAAACATAGTCAAGTGAGATATTGTTAGATTCATCAAGTAGTTTTAAAATATTAATTTTTTATAATTTTTACTTATTTAAAATATGAGTTATTATTAGATGTTTATTGGATTGCGTGAAATACAGAAATGATGCAGTTATTAAATAACATAGGAAGTAAGTAGTAGAGTATTTTTTTGTTTAGCTCATAAACAGTGTCATCCATCAAACAGGGTACGGGTGACATATTTACATAATTTACTTTAAAGATCTCTCAGAAGCCAATGAGATGCTACTATTGATTACTACTACTTTATTATTTGATTATCCATGCATACAATATATTTGCAGGTGCTAGCTATTACATGTGAAGCCTGTGGAACGTCAAAAAGTGATGACGGTGGATATGAGGAATTGAGAACGCGTTGTTGGACATGTAAATTTTGCACCCTGAACAACAACATTAAAATGGAGAGATGCATGGCGTGCGGTGAGTGGAGATACTCGTACGGGTCTCCTGCCATGTTTGCTCCTTGATCATAAAAGCTTGTGGGTGAAAATGCCCTGACATTGGTGTAAAGAAAAAAAAAAAGTTGCAGTGTGATAGTTGAGTTATGAAAAGTGTAGAAACTTTGAACACCATCCAATTCAATATGTCAAGTCCCAGGAATATGTACAAGGACAAATTAAAGCTAATTATATAGCATGCAGACGTTGGTTATAAATATGGTTGTGCTGTGGTTGATGTGATGTTGTAGCCTTAAGCTAATCTTTGTTATTGTAATGTGAAGTTGTGGTTGCAGACTTGCAGGAGGCAGGAGTATGCATAGACATAGATTTTGTATGTGCCATACTGCCAAGGGCTCCGGAGTATGATATTTGTGTATATTTTGGTGAGAATGTTTTCAGTGCGGAGGGTGGAGGGCGGTGGAGACAGGCATGAATAGGGTCGCGTGTCAAATTAAAGTAATGTAATGGGACTGAGGAGTGGCTGTGTATGGGGGATATGGATTTGAGCTTTGAGCAGGGGAGCTAGGGAAATAGGAAGGAATAAGCATGGATCATGGAAGTAAAGGAATATGCATGACTGCATGAGGATTACTGGATTAGCATTCACCACATCAGCAGTCAGTGGAGACATAAATGGAGTTGATCCATCTCTAGTAAGGGACTGTACTGTAGTTTTATGGAGATGATACATCATTAGTACATGGCATGGCATGATCTGATCCTTGGCATGCCTGCATATGGACAGAACAGTTACATGCAGATGAAGAAATTTCAAAATCACTTGAAAGAAGTGGAATATTTGTGAAAAAATCTCGAGTTTCCGCTGCAGCACAAGGGGCTGCGTGACTTGTGTAAGTCTATAAGTCTCCCTAAAGAAAGTAGTTGAGAGTTGTGTAATTGTTGTTTTTCGTTCGTGTGCTTGAATTTGTTTAATTTGATGTAGAGACTGGAGCGGCAGATATGTATATGGGTAGATTAGATGTGGTTAGATCGGCACTACTAGGCAGTTGGCAGAGGATGCAGCAAGCCAGCAAGAGTGTGTGTGTGTGTCTTGGACATGGAGAGGGGCTGGAACTGGGAAGCATATTAATATCAATATTACTAGTACTAAAGTGAGTACCATGGAGTGAGTGTATACCCAATTAGAAGTAATTGGCAATTACTAGCAAGGAGTGATGTGAAATATGGGCTTCCTTCAACATACATATACATATATGGATCCTGGATATGTAATATAGTAATTGGAGTAAATGATATGCATATGATGAGGATGGGATGGGGATTCTTTCTGTTTCCCCTTTTTTATCTGATGCAAAAGTATTAACTCCAATAATATTGAGCATCAAGCTATAAATCTTGTAATTTTAAATTTCAAGCAAAGTAAAATGCGATTTTACCCCGGTTTACATATCATAAAAGGGGCGTCATTCGGTGTACAGATTGATAGAAATTGTAGGGTTAGATGGAGGCAGTGGGTAGTGGGCAGTAGAAAGTAGGTTGGAGTGTGGGGTGCAGACAATGAGGAGAGAGCCAAGGTTAGTTAGTTATGTTGATACTGTGCTGCGAACGTTATTTGGGGGGCATGGCCATGTCCATGTCCATGGGCGTGCGCCTCCTCGGCCGCACGGCAGTCGGTACCGACACAATTAGGAGAGTAGGAGACCACACGCGTTGCCTTTACACATCAGATACTACTGATACAGACATCACACATCACTATAGTCGGCACCCGCCACCATTGAATTTCACTCATCTATACACGTTTATTTTATACTACTACTACTACCATGCATAGGCAAAATATTCGAACCGATTCATTGAACCGCTGAATCGAACCGAAATCGAATCGAATTTCCGGTTAACCGAGAGGACCCCGGAGCAAATACAAATATCATATTTCAGTATTCGCCCAGTTCAAATACAAATACAAATATTTTAATTTTTTTCTCCGGTTAACCCTTAAACCCTAAACCCTTAACCGAACCGAACCGAATATATTTATTTTATTTTAAAAGTTACATATATTGTAAATATTATAAACATTTGATGGTATAAAATTATATATATAGATAATATATATCATGATTTAGTTAATTATTTACGTATATAATAAAATAAATATAAAAAATTAAAGAGCTAATTATCAAAATATATCACCATAGTTAATAAGCCTATATTGATTTGTGTCTTTTAGAATACCCTATTATTGAAATATACCTCTACACTAAGATTTATTACATATATTAACATATTTTGATAACATTGAAAAGAACCACTGGATTCTATAGCTATATATATTTTTTCCTGTAGTGTAAGAACCTCGCCCGACCTCTTAAAATGTATAATCAAGTTTTCATTTCTTAAATCTTTGAGTTTCGTAGATTTTAAATATTTGAACCGAATCGTTTAACCGCTAAATTGAATCGAAACCGAACCCCCGGTTAACCGAGGACTCCGGTTACAAATACAAATACTGAAATGAAGTATTTGCTCGGTTCAAATACAAATACAAATACTAGAAAAATTCATGTTAACCGAAATGTGTCCACCCTAACTACTACTACCTATTTTAAAGTTTATTTTTTTATATGGATCTCCATTCTCCTCGTCTCTTGTCCAATCACCCGCTGTCCACTACACCCATTAATATACACTTTCATTTATTATTATCAATATAATCATCAAAACTAATTAACAATTTGTCATTTCATTATCTTCCACGTCTTACAATTTTTCAAAGAGAAATTATACTACCTCCGTTTTTTTTTTAAAAAAAAATTATTACTATTACTTTTTAATTTTAATTTCTACCTTGCAATTATTGATTTCAACTAGCTAATTTTTTTTTGGTAAACAGTGACACTCATGTGTCGGCAAAGGTGTGTGGGAGCCCAAACCACACAAATTACAAAGGGAATAAGGGGGAGGGATAGGGGGCCGAGTGGGGATCGAACCCCCAACCTAAGGTTGGGAGACGGGAGACGGGGGACTTGACCGCTAGGGTAAGTCCCCAACCCCATTTCAACTAGCTAATTATAGAGCTTTGTTTTATTAGTTTAGATAATAATTTTGAAGGTAAACCCAACATGAATTTTGTAGTTTGTAATCTTTATTTTCACTATTATTTACGGTTTTTTTTTTTTTATTTAGCCTTATAACGAATCATATAAAACCATTCAAAGTCAGCTAGTTGAAAACAATAATTGCAATATAGTAATAAAAAAAACGGAAGTAGTATATGCTTAGTGCTAAAAGATACTCTACTAACTTTTTATTAAATACAATAACAATCTTTTATCATACCAATAACTTAAAGTACCATAAAATAGAGAATAAAATTTGGGGGAGTGATTTATCAATCTATTGGGGTCTCAATCCATTTATTTTTTGATTTATTTATACACTTATATATTTATAATACAATAATTAACTATATTAAATCCAACAACTGAATAGTTTTAACCGAATTGAGAAATATATAGTGGATTAGCAATTCATTGGGTTAACAATAATCTTTCCAAAATTTAATAAAGGTAAATGATACACATAGTGCAAGTGCCATAAAAAAAAATTAAAAAAAATATTGATGCTAATGGTATGTTTTGCATAGTTGTAAGTGCAAGTTGGAGCTTTAAGAGCAATAATTTAAATAGGGTTAGAGCTTTTAGTTTTATATAAATTTTTAAAAAAAATTATTTTTTTGGATAACACAGCCTGAGAAGGCGAACAAATGTGTTAAAAATTTTTGGTAATTAAAGAACGGACTGCTTTATTTTAATAGAAAAACTAAATGCACTAAAACTACCAGAAACGACATGAACGTAAAATACAATTTTTATTGGTGCCCAATTTTTTCAATAGTATAATGTACTATCCAGCCAAAATATAATGATTAGTATTTGTATGCATTACGTTGATGTGTTTTTAAAGCAAAAGAGTATATTAGTAAAATACCTTATATATTCAAATTAAATATGATTACTACGTCTACGTTTAAGCTCTTCATTCTTTTTTCAAGTAGTTATGAAATCTCCAACTATTTTGTTGTGTTTTTTTTTCCACAAAAATAAATATCACAATAAATTAATATTTGGAACAAAGATGTGTTAATTGACATATTTGACATTCGTTATCAGTGTTCAATTGATTTTTTTCCTATATCAAATCGATCTCAATCACTATCAGTATGCTAGCCAACAATTCTATAACTAACCATTATAGAATACTTTATTTAATTTAAAAAATATACTCCTCTTGCACAAGTGATAGAAGTACTTAATTTAATTTAAGAAGTCCAAACCCCCTTGCACAAGTGATAATAAGTACTCCTCTTTGGATCAATCTTGTCTCATTTTTTTTTTTAAAAAAAAACACATTATTCAATATATTATTTTAAGGGTTAATATATTAAATTGTATAGAGTCAAAATAGATCTATATTCTAAACCAGACAATAAAACAAATCTAACAAGACCATGTTTGATTTTTTTTTTCTTTATATAATTGCAATAATATTGAGTTAAAGTGAGAGAAGGGGCAAAGATGAATGAAGTATACTCTTGATTAGTATTAATGGAATGAAGAGTCAATCCGGTGACAAATTTACAAACATACAAAGAGATTCTAAGTAAAATAATCATAACATTAATAGGAATTCTTTCTTGCTTGGTACTCCCTCCATCTCATTACAATTGTCTTGTTACTGTTGGGCACGGTAATTAAACTATAGTTGGTTTGTGAGTATATGATGGGGTCCACATAGTTGTTGGAGGAGAATATTAGTTCTATTTATAGAAAAAATACATTTTAGATATATCGGGACATCTAAAAATAGTAAGTAGGACATTTCAGTTGGGACGGAGAGAGTACATTATATATTGCCTTCCTTTTTATTATGAAGAAGGTGGATTCAACAACTCATGCCTCTTCTATCCAAAAAAACAACTCATGCCTCGAATTAATTATCTGACTTGTATTAACAAAATCCAATTAATTATATTATAAGATACAAAACAATAAGTATAGCAAAAGAATAATAATAAAATGCTGAAAATAAATAGAAAGATGAAGGTTTAATTTGATGTCGTTGTCAATTAAGTTTATGTCCAGAACAATGTATTTTCTGGAAATCCAGAAGTGCTACAAACCCCTTTGTAATATGCTATTCGTAATTTTGAATTGATTTGTTGCCATTTTCGTTAGCATGTGTTAATGGAAAGTAAATCAGTGAGGAAATTAATTACATGCAATCAATCCCTTAAATTGTGGAATGGCAGCATATTTGTTTGGGATAGGGTTTTTGTATTCATCCGATTAAGGATAGCACATAAACAAAAATTAGTTTAGAAATTGCTGCAAAAAGAAACGCCAATCACCGACAAAAGAATGAATTAATTCATAGGTAGTAACTTAATAACATGTGCTACGTAATACACATTAATATGCTGAAGAAAGGTTGAGTATGTGCTACCTAATGCATAGGAAGTAATAAAATAACATGTGCTACGTAATACACATTAATATGTTGAAGAAAGAATGAGCTTAATAACATTTGCTATCTAATATACATTAATATGCTGAATGTGGTTTGACAATATGATACATTAAAGTCTATCTATATTATAGTATAAACTAAGCTACATTCACACACACATTTTCCCGCTCAAATGCCTACTCTCCTCACAAAATCTATTTTTTTCTTTCTCTCACACACTAAATTATCCAAAAAATTCCATGTATAGAATGAAATGAAAATTCCCCTAATCAATATCTTCCTCAATCACTTAATATAGAAAGAAAATCTCTCACTCACTCATTATAGAATGAAAATCCCTCAATCCATAAATTAATATTATTTTATATTAAAAAGTCAGTCTAAAATAGATATCAAACTCTATTTTTACCATTCAATTAAAACTATATAACTTGCCTTCCAAAAATTAAAAAATCAATCCAATTACTACCAATTAATAAAAACACCTACCAAATACAAAAACTTTATTCCCCACCTCTTACTGCATTATCAAACCCTAAATCCATAAATTCCCCCCACCCCCTCCCGACGACTCAACAGTCAACACTGCCCTCCGCCCGTCCTCCACCCAACGCCCGCCGGGCACCTCTGCCACCACCCTCTCCGCATCCCGTCGGACGTCGCCCTTCTCTGTGCCGACCGTTGCATCTTCATTGCCCGTCTCCATCGCTCGCCACCGTTGAGCCGCGCCGCTACATCTCTCACCCATTGTGCCCTTTCCGATTCACCCGCCTCCGCCTCCGCCTTCATGTCTATCTACGAACTGCCGATTGGGTAAGTGGTGGAAAACCCCCAATTGTCGATTGAGAATAACCTGCGAGCCATATTGGTTGTTTCATTTTTGATTGAATGGTTTCGACTGCCCAAAAGTTTCAATTTGCTAATTATTTAGAGTTTATTACTTAATTCATGGAAACCATGTCGTATTAGTTTTTGCCTAATTATGTAGCTTTAACCTGCGAGCCCAAAAATGGATTGCTTGATTGAATTCCGCCAAGGTTTGTAGGTTTTTACTATTCATTAAATTTATTTTCGTAAGAGTTAGATACTTAAAATCATATTTATTATAGTTCAAGAATTATACCCCTATGGATCTATTCATATGCGCTTTCGCCACTCTTTCAGTTTATCGTTGTTGTTTTTTTTTTTTTTTTTTAATCATCATTAATGTATGTTTTAGTTGGATGTGTAGTTCTCTGATTAAACTGAAACCTCCCCGTCATGGACCACTGTGCAGCAGATCCGCATAACTTTGGCACCTTAAAGAGGTAAATTTAGTCCATGTGTGCTTTTTATTTTTTTGTTGTTATTTTTCTGCATATTCAAATAGGTGTTCCCAAACCTACAGACAATCAGGGAACATCTTTTCTCAAATTGCAATTGTTGATTTGTTTCCTCATTACAGTTCACTGATTTTGGTTAATTTGAATGTTTAAAATGAAGGTAGGTATGAAGTGTTGAGTGATTTGGAAGTTGACATCATGTGCTGATATATTCTGAGACATATATGGAGAGTATATTCTGGTGTTTCAATTGATCTGAGGTGGTGATGAATGATTTTTAAGCACTATTTTCTTCTAATGAATGATTGGTGACACGCAGTCCAATGCACAATTTAAATCATTAATAACTCAAATTCGGTAGAAGTAAAAATTCTAAAACTTCGGTATTTAAAAACTACAAGATGAGACGAATCTAACAAGATCTCACTTGGCTATATTTTAACTTATATATCTATGATAAAACTTCAAATCAAAGTGTTTAAGTGAATAGTGTCAATTTTACCAATGTAGCTATCTTTTCTAAACGGAGGGAGTATTATATAGGATATAGGATATACTATCAAAAGATTAACTTCAGCTATAAAATATCTCAATTGATTAATTTATTAATGTATAGATTGTAAAAATCTAAAATGATACCATAATTGCTAAGCCATCAGTCTATATCAAGATTATTTTTTGTATTATTTCTATATTAATATAATTTAATAATTTTTTACTTATTTTAGTTAACTTTTTGTATTATATTTAATTTAATTTTATATTGTTCTGTTTTATTTTATTAAATAGTATGATCTAATTTTATTGTTTTAAAAGTTAACTAGCATACCCGCCCGCGCAATGCGCGGTAAGTAAAATTTATATATATAATTTTGAAATAAGATAAGATTTCAAAAATTCAAATATTGTACTTATTACATAAAATTTAGTTCATGTGGGGTTGGAGACTTAATCATGTGGTAACTCCCCCAACTCCCAACCTTTAGGTTGAGGGGTTCGAATCCTCATCCGGTCCCCTATCCATTCCCTTTGTTCCCTTTGTAGGCATGAGCTCCCATCACCCTTTCTAGACCTTCAATGGCTTCTTCAAAAAAATTTGGTTCATGCTAATTTTCTGACCACATTATTGAGAAAAAATATGACAAAGTGGTTTAGCAACTTTGTCAATTAAGTTATTTTCCTAATATTGTTGTTTTATTGATTTAGCGGGCGTTTGTTTGTGCATTTTGGGCGGAATTATCTGATTATTGCGTTTGCAAAACGCAAATAATCAGTTAATTCTGTTTTTGTACTAACTTCCAATAATCTATTATTTGCCTTTTGAGGGAATGAAAATGATATTTTCTTGCAGCCCCACTTTGGTGCTGCAAGAAAATTGCGTGTAGCCAAAAATATATTTTACCATATTGTTGCCTTTTGAGGTAATGAAAAATACAAATCCAAACACTTTTTCATGATTATCTGATTATTGCGATTTGAAACAACATAAGCTCATCCAAACACTTAATTTTCTACAGCATGTTTTGTTACAACAATTATCTGATCTGATTATCCTTTTCTAAATGCTGCAGCACTTTTTAAAATGCGCATCCAAACATCCTCTTAGCCCATAATCAATTTGATTTTACATTATTTAATTTATATTAATACATTTTTGCCTGATACGAATTATGTAATATATTTGATTTTACATTTTTAAATTTATAATGTCCGAGATATAATTTTAACTCCATTTTATATTTTATATGTTAATTTATTATTATATATTACACTAATAATGCTACTGGACTACTCGACCAATGGCATGCCTCCCGCACCTGGCGAGACGTCTTTGACCGATGTTCAGTTTATCATGTACTTTGCAAGTGTAAAATGGTCGCGGATTGTCTAGCAAAATGTGGTGCATCTTTAGAAGAATTCTACACTACTTGGACATTCCCCCAGACTTCACGCACAGGGTGTTAGCGGCGGATTCTTCCGGCGTATGGTTCCCAAGAGCCAAAGTGTTAGCTCTTTTTTTCTTTTATGCTTTTGGACACCTCTTTTTGTTGCTCTTTTTCCCTTTATTTTCTTTTCAATTTGTTATTTGGCGTCAGCTTCCCACAAAATAATGTTAATAATTTTAGAACATTGTTCACATACATATGGAGTGACTAATGCAAATCTAATCATGAATATATAATTATCATATTATACTATATTATACTACTTCCTCCATTTTTTTAAGTGTTACACTTTCTTTTTTTGGGTGTTTCATAATAAATGTTACATTACCATATATAAATGCTTTTAAGGGTATAAAACTTCCACTAAAGCACTTTTATTCATTGCATTGAATCTCGGGTCATTTCCTTATGTTACACTTATTTTGAAATGAAGGGGGTATTATATTATATGTAGGGATGAAAACGGTAGGATATGATCAGATAGTATTGGATACGAATATATATTATCCCACATTTTTTTTCTCGGATTCGGATCGAATATAGATATGCCGGATACAAATACATGGCGGATATAGATTTAATTGGATACAGATTATCGGATAATTTTTAATCTTTTTTGAAAATTTGATAATTATATAGGAGTAATAATTTTATATTTTGTTATAATTAATGATAATTTTTAATTAATAAATAATAATATATTAATATATTCGGATATTCATATTTAAAATCTGGATAATATCCTATCAGTTTTTAGATAAGGTCAGATATTTTTGGATACAAATACGAATGCATATATTAAATTACAGATTCAAATTTGGATGCGACTATTGAAATATTTGGCTGGATAGTTGGATACAGATTCAGACTCGAATATAATCGGATACAGTATCGGATCGGTCTGATATTGACCGTACCCCTTTCACCCCTAATTATAAGTATATATATTATACAAATATATAGTACTATATTTATTCAATTAGACGAAGTTAAAAGATGTATATCATAGTAAATCTTTTTAATTTATGTAGTGTTATTATACCGTTTATATTAATTAATAATTTCTTAAAAATATAGGATCGGTATCCACCTTATATATATATATATCAACCATTCAAATTAGATTGAGATCTTCTAAAATAATAACAAATCACTATGCTAAATAAAAAGTTGGGAAAAAATAAACAACTAATTTAAATCATTCCCTATCCAATTTATTAGATTATTCCCAATTTTTCCGAATTCAATTAAATAATGATTGTTTTCTACTTTATAGTGAACTTAAATAAATTAAAAAATATGTAAAAAAAATGTATCCAAAAGGCTAACAGTTAAAGATATATAATAGTTTAAATTAGTTAAAGATATTATAATATTTTATTAAGAATTTGTTAGGATATTGATGAATATTGATAAAAGAATTATATTAAACGTACCAAACGCAGTTGGCCTGAGTGGTATGGGGCTTTGGCAGCTTAAGCAAAGGTCTCGGGTTCGAGCCTTTGTGTATGCAGAATTCTGCTTTGGGAGAGGCAACCCTTCAATGCCCACCCGATCCTCGAGGGATTAGTCTTGGGTCCAATGAGGCCTGGGGATACCCTGGTATTCACCTAAAAAAAAAATTATATTAAACGTATATTAATTAATATTGGATATTAATATATATTTATGGATATTTCAATATATAATTTTAGGATTAAACATTGTTGGATGAATTAAATGTGATTGTTGAAAAAAGGGGGTGGGGAAGTGGGGGGAAACTTAACTATATTACTTTTATATATATATAGATATAGATAATATTACCCACAATGAAAAAGTATTGTGTAATAGTATATTCTTAAAATTTCCCTTCCACATATTTCTATAAACAAAAACAAACCTTCAATTTTTAATCGATTATTTAAAAATCAATTAACGTTGTATTGATATCTATTTATTTATCGATTTAAAAATACTACAAATTTAAAAATAATGGCTTTAACTGATATAATAAACGAAATCGAAGCCATTTAGGAAAGTTTTCCCATCAAAAAATTGATATCGCTGAAACTAAATTATAAATGGGTACCTAAGTAACTCATATTCATATCAATGCCTTTATTGTGATGTTTTCTGCAAATTAATATAATTTTTTTTGTTCAACTACACTAATTGACTTTGATTTTTGAATTTAATAATTGAATTTATGTAACTATTTTACGACTAATACAATAATTAACCTATATATTGTATCAAAATTTAAATATGTAATATTTACATTTAAGTTAAGGAGTTATTTAGTTCTTACTTGCGTGTGTCTTTAATTTTTATTTTTGTAATGAATGTGTTGATAATAGTTAATAGATATATCTTTTGTAACTTAAACTTTAATTTAAGTTACGTTAGTTTATTTGAAATAAAAAATTTTACTACACTCTTTTTTTTTTTAAGATATGAATCGGTAGTTTTAATATTATAAATTTAAACTTTTTAGCGTATTTTAAGGATATATACTACTCCCTCCGTTTTTGAATAATTGGAACATTTGCATATATCAAGCAATACAATGTACATTTTTAACGTTTAATATCTCAAATTGTGTAAAAGTAAAAAATTATAAAAACTTGATATTCTAAAACTACACGGTAAGATGAATTCAACAAGATCTCACTTAACTATGTTTTATCTTATACAACTGGGTTAAAAATTGAATCAAAGTTACTCAATAAATAATACTTACTATTCATTTGTTCCAATTTTAAGGAAACGGAGGGAGTACCGAGTACCTACCAAATAATTTTTATAGCATGAATTTTCCTCTTCTTCTTTGTTGGCAAATATTGTATATGATATTCAATCAATGGGATCTTAAATGGGTCAGACCTCCGGAGCGGCCTGCGGGCTGACCCATTTAGGGTCACATCTAATAATAAAGATTATAATATACTGACCCATTAGGGTCACATCTAATAATAACGATTATAAATTAAATAGTGTATACATTGAATTTTACTATATATAAAATTTATTTTCTTTCACAATATATATAAATTTATTTACAATGTTTTTCTGTTATAAACAAATAAAATATAATATTATTGTTCTCACTATTGTTATGTTAGTTCCTTTATTATGTATACTGTTCTCACAATGAGAAAGGCGTAAAACTTTTTCATTAAATATATTAAAAATTAAAGTAAAATGATTTTCAATAGGCAATTTTATTCTATTACCACATACAATTTTTCCTACATAATATTATAATCTGAGCCCGGCGCATCGCGCGGGCGGGTAATTCTAGTTTTTTGTAAAACATAGGACAATGAAATGTTATGGATAAAATCAAATGAGATATTCATCACTTTTAATTAAAAGTACATGGAATCCATTCAAATGGGGAAAAAAATCTTTCCTTTATTGTACACGTGTGATTGGAGTATATAAATCAATGCCAATTTTGTGCCAATTCATAGGTAGTAACTTTCCATTACACATGCTAACAAAAATGGCAACGAATCAATCTAAAATTACGGATATCATATTACAAAAAGGTTTGTAGCATTTCTGGAGTTCCAGCAAATAGAATGTTCTGGACATAAACTTAATTGGTCCTTTAAGATCGAGTTACTACTCATCGGCATGCATCGAATTAGGAAAAAAACTTAATTATTTCTTGGCTTGGTGGTCCTTTTCATCTGATCAATTATGCAAATCTTGACCAAATTCATTTAGGCATCATTATTATTTTATTTTATACTCCATATTGGAAGTCTTTATAAATTTTTATATATAATTTTGGACTAAATAATAAAAATGATCTAAAGTAGTTTAGTGGGTGGCGGGAAATATTGGTACACCACTAGGGTTGCAAAAGAATCAAATATTTATGCTTCGATTCAAAATTATTCGAAATTTTGATATTCGAATAATATTTGATTCGATTCGATATTCGATTAAATATTTTATTTTATATAAAATAATATATAAATATATAAAATAACTTTATTAGATAATTTAAAATTTATTTTTAGTGAATATATTTATTAATTAATATAAATATATTTATATAAGAAATTAAAGTACTAAATTTAATATATAAATGGAACTAAATATTTAATTTTAATAATTAAAAATTAATTTTTTCAATATTAAATTACCTTATAAATTAATTCGATTCGATTCGAAAGTATTCGTGAAGCTTAACAAATCAAATCGAGTACTGCAGTATTCGGTTCGATTCGATTCGTTTGTAACCCTATACACCACTCCCACTGCAATAGACGAATCACAACATAGAAAGTACTTCCTCCGTTCTCAAGAAAGTGCAACATTCCTCCATTGCACGCAGTTCAATGTACATTTTTAACGATCAATAACTCAAATTGTGTATAAGTAAAAACTATAAAAAGTGGATATTCTAAAACTACAAGAAAAGACGAATCAAACAAAATCTCACTTGACTATATTTTTCTTTGTATAACTATGATAAAAATTGAAATCAAAGTCGAACAATGAATAGTAGAAAATAGTGCAATGTTGCACTTTCTAAAAAACGGAGGAAGTATATAACTATATATGCATGATTGTACTGTAGTATTTAATTTTTATTTGAAACAAGAAAAAAGAAATTACACTATTACAGTTGCAAGTAGTGGTAATTAACTTGTACTAGTGTAGTAATAATAATGTCATTTGAGGGGTTGGATGTGGGCAATCTAATTTCTTATAGGAAGGCCACTAATACTAGTATAATACACTTAGTAATGCTACACATGAACACAACAGCAGCAGCAGCATCAACATCTCGGAACTCACAAAGACATGAATTCTCGCGATTAACTAAAAAACAGTGCCACACACATACATACATACATGCACTGCTGACTGCTCTATTATTATGCACCCAATACCAAAACTATGCCACTACTAACTAGTATCAAATTAACAATAATGCCCATTTTTGTCCTCTTCTTCAGACATGAGGAATTAATTATTATAAAAAAGAAAAAAGAAAGAAAAAAGAAGAAGGTAGAAGTGGGTAGCTATTTCTTAAAGAAATCACAAAGAGCAGATGAGAGCAGCAGCAGCTGCTAGGCGTAGGAGACAGGAGACAGGAACATGAGTCACCAACCTTACTTGCACTATTCAATTCCTTATCTGCTTCCTTACTCCTTCCATCATTATCACGTACTGTACTACTTAGCTTGCCATACATTATACATACATCCATCATTATCACACACTATTTTTGCCTCCCAATATTTATTTTTAGCTGGAATCGTTTTTATCTCTACAAGATCATGATCGTATGATCAAATTTAAATTATAAAATCATACTAAATTGCATCAATAGATAAAAAAAAAATTATTCATATTAACAGATGAAAGCATAATATAAAATATTATTAGGTAAATGATGGATTAAAGCACTATAAAAAGTTGAAAATAAAATTCAATACCGATTCTATGAAAATCATGATAATATGGGAGCATATTTCAAATTTTGGTAGGATCGGATCGTATAGGATCGTAAGATTCTACCATTAAAATCGGAATTTTACAATCAAGATCGAGATCCTATTAAATTTAAGATCCTACAAAGATCTAGATTGTTTTTAAGATCCTAATCCATTTTATCACAACTTATTCAAGCAAGTCATCATCAGAAACAAACTTACCTAAATCAATCCTTCCTTCCTTACTAATCTCATCTCACATCATATATCATATACTTCCATAAATATATAAGGCACGGGTAGGAATTATTACTTATATTAATTACATAAAATAAAAATGTATCCCACCTTTATATTTATTCATTCAATTATTACAGTCTAATTAGGCATCTTTCCAAGCTGAAGGCTCCAACCACTTGAAAGGGCTAGTTTATTTAAGCAATATAAAAATGTGGATCACACATTAAGATGGGAAGGCAAGAAGTAAGTAGCTAGTTTGAATAGTCTTCTCTTTAATTTGTTGAGTTGACACATTTTAATTGGGTCGTGTACTGTATAGTAGTTGTTCTCCAATATATTTCATCTACATACGACACACACCAAGATTTGGTCGAAAAATTAAAGTCAAGGGATGGATTATATATTTCTTGCACATAAGTATATAGCTAGATCATACATTAATATTCCTTCTTTATTTTTAAGTATAAAAGTTTGACTTTTTTTTAACTGTTCATCGTATCACTCTAAGTATTATTTTTGTTATAGTTATACAAGAAAAAGTATAGTCAAGTAGGATGTTGTTGGATTCGTCTCATTATCAAATTTTTAGAATTCTTACTTGTACCAAATTTGAGTTATTAATAATTTAAAATGTGCATTATTAATATAAATGAGAATAGTTTAAAAAAGAAAAAAAGAGGAAGTACAGTACAAGTTGAAGGGCAGGACCATGTACTAGCCACCAAAACTAATGACCTAATATTATATTCATTCTAATTTCTATATATGGCTTTAGCAATCCATATATGCTATAGCTTATTGCCTTATACCTAATTGATATTCATATTATTACTATTTTCTTATAAAAGAGTTATTACAAACGGCTGCACACACCTAAAATTCACACCAGACTGATGGATATATAATATGTTATGGGCTTAGTCTTCAAAAAATTGACTGTTCTAACATTATTAATTTATTTATTGTAGTGTTTTTATTACAGTTGTATTTAAAAGTATTTGGATATAGATATGCACATACACGTTTTGTCTTGGGGCCTGCAGGTAAATTTTTTGAGGTCAATACACGCAGAGAGAATTTATATATGTGTGCATCGTAGAAACACGAGTAAAATACCATTTGTAAATAAGTTGGAATTTGGAATTTAGTTCGATCGCAGTACGTAGGGGGGGAAAGGTTTTTTATTTGGTGGAGTATTTTTATTCACGATAAAATATAATATTCTACCAATTATATAGAAAATACCCTATGCATAAAATGAATATGACTATAAAATAAATCGCAACAAACTTAATCATATAAATCTCAACAAAGTAATTAATCAACCAATTTTTTAACTTATTTTAAATATTATCCCGTCCTACTTAAAATGTCTTGTTTCATTTCTACACACAATCCAATGCATTTTTTTTATATCATTAATATCTCAAAATATATAGAACTAAAAATTATGCAAAATATATATTCTAAACCTGTATGATTAGACGAATCTAACAAGACCGAACTCGACTATTTTTTTCAAATATATATTTATAATAATATTGAGTCAAAGTTGAAAAATGAATAGTATTAAAAAGTCAAACATGACACTTCTATTCGGACGGAGGGAGTAATATATAATACTTTTCTTTTTGTAATTCTCTATATTATTTCTATTTGAATAAGTTAAAGATTATGAGAGGTTAAAGATTATAGATTACACATATGTGGCATTCATGAAAAGGGAAAAAAAGGAAAACAGATAAAACATATATATGGGGTGTTTGACAAAACAATTAAATTGAATCAGCTCATTTGTGAGATATTGTGAGACAATATTATTTTTAAGAAACAATGACTTAAAACAATATCCAATAAGTTTTTTTTTTTTAAATCCACTGTAAAGAGTGGCATTTTGAATTTCACCTTATTGTAGACAAAATATTGGTTTTGAAATTATCAAACAACTATATTTATTACTTACGTAATCAGTTAACAACTAACAACTAATGGAAAAACGGACAAATACGTCCTTTTTCTTTTCCAAAAATCCAAATCAGTCATTTTTCTATTTTATTACCAAAACAGTCCGCTACAAATGCTAATTATGTCCAAATTAGTCCCTTGTTCACTAATTATGCTCTAATTGCTGACGTGACAAGGGTTTAAATTTAAACTGACACGTAGGCATAATATTAGTCCTTTTTCTTTTATATTTTGCCAATTCAGTCACAAACTTTTGTTTTGTTCAATTTAGTCCTCTACCCAAAACAGTCATTTTTATATTAATAGGTCTCCAACCTTTCAAATTATTTCATTTCAGGCTAAGAACCTTAAATTTTTTATTACTACTAATCCATTTATCAAATAAATGCCAGCATACTTCCGTAAATAAAATTAAACACCAAACCTCATACATTGGTTTGACTGCCTTGTTACCGGGTCTTCCAATTTCCATGATTTTACGGACTCTCTCTAACCACCCCACCGTAACCTATGTTATTCATTGGTTCTGGTTTCCTTCAACAACAATTTGCACAATTGTACTTTTTTTTCCTACCTTGAACGTAGCAAGACTTGAGTAAATGATTTAATTTTAATTTTTGTGTAAATAATTTAATTTTACTTTTCGGAATGTTATGGATGCAAGAAGCATGGACAATAAAATTCAGGCTTTTTTTAATATTTTTAATAATATTTTTATTATTTTTTCAATAAAATCGAGGCTTCCTGTATCCATAACCTTCTAAAAATTCAAGTTAAATCATTTACTCAAACACTACTACGTCATAAGGTAGGAAACAAGTAAGGTTGTGCTGATTGTTGCTGAAGGAAACCAAAACTAATGAATTATCGGTTGCGGTCGGGTGGTTAGAGAGAGTCCATAAAATTCCGGTATTTAGAAGACCCGATAACAAGGCAATCAACCCAATGTATGAGGTTTGGTGTTTAATTTTATTTACGGAAGTATGTTGGACATTTATTAGATAAATGGATTAGTAATAATAAAAAAATTAAGGTTTTGGGCTTGAAATTAAATAATTTGAAAGGTTGAAGGCCAGTTAATATAAAAATGACTGATTTGGGTAGACGACTAAATGGACAAAACAAAAGTTTATGACTGAATTGGCAAAAGATAAAAGAAAATGACCTAATATTATGCACACGTATTAGGTTTAAATTTAAACCCTTGCCACGTCGATAATTAGAACACAATTAGTTAACAATGGACTGATTTGGACATAATTAGCATTTATACCAGACTATTTTGGTAATAAAACAGAAAAATGATTGATTTGAATTTAGGAATAGAAAAAGGATGTATTTATCTTTTTTTCCAACAACTAATTGCCAAAGCTAGTGAAAATTGCCTGCATACATTTGTGGGATGAAATTCACCGGCAATCTGCTCTCACAATTCGCTATCCGCTAATGAAATTGATCTGACTCACAAAGAATTAACCCACCATAAATTAAACATGTTTCAAAAAGTCATATTCATAGCATATGCCATGAAGGCGTAATTTTCTCCCCTATCCTTGTCACCACTCACCACTTTGTATTTGTAAAATGTAATTACAGGGCAGGAGGGATGTAATAAGTATATACCTATATACGCACATTTTATGACTAGGTAAGGGATGACCAATAGCTGGATCCAGGATCATGATAGATGGTGAAATTACTACAAGCTAATAAGGAAGAAAAGAAGTGCAGTAGAAGAAGGATGGAAAGGGAAATCCTACTGGCTTCGATGTCATGAATGATGATGTCTCATTTTTAACTTAACTGAAAAAGAAATACATGGAAATTGAGATTCAACTAATTATAGTATATTTTTTTAGAGCTATATATATTTATTATTCAATATATTTCAATATTAAAGATTGAAATTTTCAATTTAAAATTTCAACGACTCGCATCCTTTCCTTTCTTATTTACATTATCATTAATTAGGCCATCTACAATGGTACACTAAAACCTAAAATGAGTTGGCATCTTCTATCCAACAATACTCTAAAACCAAACCTATTTTAAGTTTTTTGAGTTTTATGAATAGTAAATACTCAAATTTGAATATTTACTATTCATAACCCTATATCACTTTTTACAATTAAATTAATTACAATTTCATCCCTCCAATTGTCGCAAATTGAATAACATATTAATTTAAAAATAGAAAACAAATTTTTATTCTAATTTTGTATTATGGTTAATAATTTTATAATTTATACAATTTTTTTATTTATTAAATTTACTTTATATCTAATTAGATTAAAGGCTTTAAGTTTTTATTTTTTATTTTAAGAATTTTATTTTATATAAAATAAATTTTAAACATAAAGATAACTAATTTACATTGACATAATTAATGAGTATTGAATCTGTGTGGGTTAATGTATAATTTATAAGAAACGATATGTATGATTGAAAAGATAAATAAGTTTGTATAGGAAAGAATATATAGAGAACATTATTTTGTGTTTGAGTTTAATGTAAATAGGTTCGAGATGCGTTACTATTTGATGTGACATTTATTGTAAAACGGGTTTGAGTATAATGTTTGCTATTGGAGATGCTCTTATTACTCCATACTACTTGCATAGTTGCATACACCTGTAATAATTTGGAATTCAATTTGACACTTACTATTATTATAGTAACTGGATTCGGCAATGAAACAAAATAAAATTATTGCTTTTAGATAGAAAGCACAAAAAGAGTATACTGTAAAAAAAAAGGAAGGGCTGCCCCTCGTCCCTGTCACTGTTGCACTCCCGTGACTGCTTAATTTTTATTTTATTTTATTTTATTTTTTCCCTTTATTATCACCTACAACGGCTAAAAAATATAAAAGGGTTTGAATGAATGAAGCAAAACTATCATTACCAAAGTCCAAAAAAGGAGAAAATAAGTATATACTTGTACATATGAATTTAATATACATAGAAAGTTGTATAATTGCAATCATATTCATGCTGAGAAAGCTACAGCTCACTCCTAACTTTATAAATAAATTTTATTTTCTTTAGCCGGGCCAGGATATTGCTCGATGGTTTTAACTTTTAAACATGTATGTATTGATTGATAATTGATTGTAATCAGGCAACAATAATCTTAGTAATTTAGTCAAACAAAATACAAGAAATACATGGCGTGTATCTCGCATAAACGCGTTCATTAAATCTTGCATATTTTTTAAGACACATAAAGTATAAATAAATTCTTTAAAAGAGGTAGTAAGAAGGAAGGGTTCAAAAATCAAAACAGGGAGAGGGCTTATTCCAAATTTGCAAGGAATTACCATTACTGTCCACAGATACAGTTTGACAGATTCACTTTGATATGGATAAATAATTAAGAGCAATGACGAGTGTGTACTCCTACAAATACAAATACTACAAGTAGTCTACAACTGTACAAGAGAATTACTGTACTTGTAATCTCAAAGGACAAGAGGGTGTAGTTGTAGACTTGTAGTAACTTATAGGCTTGGGTTGGGAAGAAGAGAGAGAGAAAAGGGGGGCCAAGAATTCTGTGGCTTTGGATTCTTCTAGCAGATCGTGCCTGCCAGCTTTTGTGTGAGAATGGATACGCAGAAAGTGTGTAAAAATACTTCTATATAGAATTCAATATAATTCTTGAAATTCAATTCTTTTTCTATTTTTCTTTTCTTCTTGGTACTTTCATTCGTATTCTCATTCATTCCATCCGAAATTATTTTGTAGCAATAGAAAATTAGGCCAGAAAGTTGAGAAAAAGGGCCGTCTGTCGGAGCATTGCAAAAAGCTCAAAACTTTTTGGTTCTACCATCGTCCCTCTTTGGTTTATTTCCTTTCCCTTTTTTTCCTTTGGCTGAGTTTGAACGCGCAATTCCGATGTGGACGGCGGATATGGTGGCGGTGGCGGTGGCGGCGCTGCTCCTCCTCGGCATTATGAGCTTCGCCTCAGCAGACACAGATCCAACTGATGGTCATTACTCTCACTCATTGTACCCTATTTATTGTTACTGTTACTGTTTTTGTTATCATCATTAAGCTTTGACTGTTGCCCTCGATAATTCTCGATTCCTTCCATGGATTGTTTGATGACATTTAATACTATTGGGAGCGAATTTCGTCTCTTTTTTATTTCTTGGAAACGATAAACGGATCAGCTGTTTTTGGATCAGGGTTTCAAGTATTCTTCTGCTATGCGATAAATGTGAAATCTTCATTTGATTCACTCTCATTGTTGTAACTTTTCCATAAGATGATGTTCTCTGCGTTTTGTGCTCAGCTTATTTGATATAGTTGAACTTCAAAGGTCAGATCTTTTTATTCGTTTTTGGGTTGTCAAACTTTGATATCTCCACGTTTTTTGTGGGATTTTAGCATTTTTTTTTTAATCTGATCAATATATTCGTTTGAGGTGAGACCTGTAAAAATGGTTGAATCTGCCGGTCTTGATTATTATGTTTTCACATGGTCATGATCGATGTATGTTGCGTAATCCAGACCCACAAATTAAAGTTTTTCTGGTTATTTTTTGAATCATCGGAGTCTCTTGTTCTGTTACAGTTCGTTAGAATCATTCTCATTGTCCCTTAGGAATGTACTGGTGGCAAACTTTGTACCCTCTGATTTTGTTTTCGTTTTACAAGTAAAGCAAAAGCATATTAATGTGCAAACTCATCATTAAAATTATAGAAATTTGACTTTCTTGAATATACCGGCTTTCCTACTGGAAAATAATTTACTTTCTTGAATAATCTCAAGAGTGCTATTGAATGTTAATATTCGTGTACTTAATTATTATGCTTGTTAAAGAAAGTACATTGATCTGAAGTCTGACCATCTGTATTTGTATTTGCAGCTGGTGTCCTCAACTCGTTGTATACCACTTTAAATACTCCACAGCAACTTACCAACTGGAAGGCAAGTGGTGGTGATCCATGTAAGGAGTCCTGGAAGGGAATTACCTGCTCAGGTTCAAAAGTCACAGAAATGTAATTTCATATAAACTCTTCATTCCTTCTTTCTTGATACTATTCTAGATGTTTAAATGTTAAGCGGAATCTGATTTCCACTTTTGCCTCTATATTTCTCAGAAAGATTGCAAGTCTAGGGCTTACTGGGAATATGGGTTTCCAGCTTGATAAATTGTCATCTCTCACTACTTTGTAAGAAATAAATTCTCTAGTTCCATCAAGTGCCAATAGTCACCCCTGGTTTGGAATTTTGAGTTTTCTGAATGAAATGCTATCTTTGTTTTCAGTGACATAAGCAACAACAACCTTGGAAACCAGATTCCTTTTCAACTTCCTCAGAATGTGCAAAGACTGTAAGCTGACTTGTGTTTTGATTTTTTGAGTTAGAGTTTCCTCCTGTTCATTTTCAGCTTAGCTTACTATTCTCTCACAAAGCAGTAACCTTGCTGGCAACGGCTTCAATGGTCAGATTCCGTACTCCATATCGCTGATGAAGTTTCTTACATACCTGTTAGTCGTGCTGTGAACTTGAAACCTCCCTTCCCCAAGCCCCGAATACTACTTTCAATATATCTCTGTTTCTCCCTGACACAATGACACTTTGCAATGGCAGCAATGTAAGCCATAATCACATACAGGATCAGTTGAATGTCCAGTTTGATTCACTTACTTCCCTCTCCACATTGTAAGGCTGATATCTTCACCCCCTTTGTTTCTTATTAAGTTTGGTTCTAGTAAATATGTTGGAGATTTCTAGGTTATCTACATTTGTGCTTCATCGGCCATCGTTTAGATATTATTGTTTTTCCTCTTGGTTTAGTGACTGGAATTTTTTTTATACACATCTTAGGGACTTCTCTTTTAATAACATACCAAATAATCTCCCTCAGAGTTTCCAGAAGCTGACAAATATACGTGCCATGTAAGTGGATTGCACTTTCTCCTATGATTCCATATTCTCTTCTGGTTACTTGGTAACAGCCTTGTTGATGCAGGTATTTGCAAAATAACCAATTTACAGGAACTCTTGATGTCCTTGCAAATCTGCCACTTGATATTTTGTAAGTTCTAGTTGAATTTTCTTTAACTAGACTTCCTATTAACAGACTATTTAAAAAGTTCTAAAACAGTAAGAAAAATTGATGTTTGGGGCACTATATATTATTTTTTTGTATAGGAATGTTGAGAACAACCGCTTTACTGGATGGGTTCCGGAACAGTTGAAAAGCATAAATCTCCAGTAAGCATTTTACAATAGTAAAATTGATTCTTTTTTACTTGTTTAAGTGATATTTCATACAAAACAATTTCATATGCACTGCATTCTGTTTGTGCTTTGATCAACAGTACAGGTGGCAACTCCTTCAACACTGGGCCTGCTCCTCCGCCTCCACCTGGCACTCCTCCAGCCACCAGACCCAGCCGAAATCACAGATCAAGTGGGGATGGTTCATCGGGGGGAGATAGTGGAAGTGGAGGCAAATCTGGTGTAGGCGGTGGTGCTATAGCAGGAATTGTTATATCTATCTTGGTTGTTGGAGCTATTGTAGCATTCTTTCTAATAAAGAGACGATCAAGAAAATCCACGGATATTGAGAAAGTTGACAGTCAACCTTTTGCACCTCTAGCTTCACAGGAAACCCAAGGTCTGTCGTCCTCATGTATATGTCTTTTGAAATGATACATAACATACTAATTTATGTGCAACATCTTATTTTGTGGCTGCAGAGGCTAAACCCATTCAAACATCATCTGCAAACAGCACAAAAGCTTTTGAAACTCCTGTTGTGATAAATCTGAGACCTCCTCCCGTTGACCGTACTAAGTCATTTGATGAGGAGGACTTATCTCCAGTGCCCGTTGTTGTTCCACCTAAGAAAATCAATAGAGCTCCAATAAATGCTAAAGTTTTTACAGTGGCAGACTTGCAGATAGCTACAGAGAGTTTTAGTGTCGAAAATCTTATTGGTGAAGGATCTGTGGGGCGTGTATACCGGGCTCAATTAGATGATGGAAAGGTATGCTCATTTGCCTTAAAATATTGTAATCCTTATTCCTTACTCGTTCATCAGTGCAAGCTTGGACCTTTTATCAAGAATTAGTGTTGAATGAAACTACCACATGCAAGATAGCGCGGTTCTGTTGAATCAATAGGTCTAGAACATAGTAGGCAATTGTTTAGTTTGTTATCTACAAGAATTATACTTCTGATCTGATTTCGACCATCTAATTTACTGGTCTGTGGAACATAGGTTCTGGCTGTGAAGAAGATAAATTCATCAATCCTGTCCAATTCTGAAGACTTTTTGGACATTGTGTCAGAGATTTCCAGGTTGAATAATCCAAATGTAACCGAGCTCGTAGGCTATTGTTGTGAGCATGGACAACACCTTCTTGTGTATGAGTTCTACAAGAATGGATCTCTACATGAATTTCTGCATCTTTCTGATGAATTCAGCAAGCCTTTAACATGGAACAGCAGAGTCAAGATTGCGTTGGGAAGTGCAAGAGCACTGGAGTAAGTTGATTGCAAGTTCTCAAGAACATCTACTCAGAAATGTGTCCTGGTTTGGTTTGCTTATTACTTGTGGCAATTTATCTGCAGGTACCTGCATGAAGTTTGCGATCCCTCTGTAATTCATAGAAACTTTAAATCTGCCAACATTTTGCTTGATGTGGAGCTCAATCCCCACCTTTCAGATTGTGGGTTAGCAAACCTTGTTCGTGACCCTGATCAGGTAAATATACATGCATCAATGCCTTCACCAGGACATTTCACTTTCTTTTTGCTCGTTTTGAAGTGTGTATGACTCAAGCAAAATAAGGAATTGAGGATAGGTGATATTATTTTCATAAAAACTGAGCATGAAGCATTTGCAGGCATCGGGCTATAGTGCACCTGAGGTTGCCATGTCCGGTCAGTACACCATTAAGAGTGATGTTTACAGCTTTGGCGTTGTGATGTTGGAACTTCTCACAGGACGCAAACCATTTGATAAGTATGCCCATGCCCATCAATTCCTCCTTGTTATGTGATAATGCTTGCGTTGTAATACGGCTCTGATGAGATGTTTTCTGTGACTGTTCTCGTGGTGCAGCTCAAGGGCAAGATCAGAGCAATCATTAGTTCGATGGGCCACACCTCAGCTCCATGATATTGATGCACTTTCTAAGATGGTGGATCCTGCTCTAAAAGGGCTTTATCCTGTGAAATCCCTGTCGCGTTTTGCAGATGTAATTGCCCTATGTGTCCAGGTAAGATCACTCACTCAGTAACTCATAAAAGTCGGAATCTGGAAAAGTCTCTTTACTAGTAGCAGTTTAGTTATGGTGAGTTTGGATGATGAACGATCCACCGTGTGGATGCAGGCGGAGCCAGAGTTCAGGCCACCAATGTCAGAAGTGGTGGAAGCATTGGTGAGGTTGGTACAGCGAGCGAACATGAGCAAGAGAACATTCGGGAATGAAGGTGGCAGGGCCGGAAGTGGGGATGCGGATGAATACACTCCTTAGTCCTTAGGAGGGTGTCCTGTCTGTGTGTGCCTAGTGGTCTGTTGTTTCCGTTTGCATATCTCCTCCGGCAGTGAAAATCCATGAGAAAAAGTCGGACTCTTCCTGTGCTGCCATGCCATGCCATGCCCGCCTGTATCATATTCATAAGCATCACAAAAAGCCTATTGTAGTAGTAAACGATGCCTAGGCTCGTAAAATTTGTTTATTCTTGGGGCCTCACTCACTTCACTTTATCCTGGATTGATTTCTTCCGAATACATATTTATATATAGTATTAATGATTTTTCTCTCCCCCTAATTTTTGTATCAGCTGTTGCTCTATCTGATATTTGTCACAGGATTGATGTTTTTGAAAACATATTCGTCAAATGTGATTTTATTTTTCTCTATTTTTCTTTACCTTTTATGCAAACCAACCTTTTAATTTGCACTCTTATTCTCACACATAGATATACGGTTTAATGATAACTGGTCATATGCATTTGAATTCTAACCTGCATCCACGAAAAGCTTCTCAACTACGATGTTTTGAAAACGTCCATCAACGGCCGTTCCCACTAGCCACCAACGCTCCAAGTTTCAAAATCTCGAGCTATTGTTCTGAAATCCGAGCACATATTCTATCAATTTTGAGTAAGTTTTGAGCAATTTTCTTGTTTGTTCTTTGATTGTAATGGAGTTAATAGAGTTGGGTTTATAGGAAGGAAGATGAAGAAGAAGATGGTGGTACCCATAACATTTGTCTTTTTTGTGTTGTGCCTTTAATATATTTTAAGGAATATACTAATAGGTGTCCCCAACATCTTCCTTGGTGCCTATAACATGTTTCAAAACTTATGAAGGGTATGGTATTTTGTGTGCCACTAGGGTGCCCCAATATCTTCTGTGTGCATATAGCTGCTGCCCTAAAAAAAAAAATGGCATCAGTTTAAACTATTAATGTTTTTGTCTGAACCTTTGAGGCTAGGAGGAGATACAATAGCGGCAACTCAAGTCTAAATCTCTAATGCCAATATTGTGATCCAAGGAGAGACCTGCATCTACATTTCATTGTTTACCAGATAGAGTGCACATATATCTCCCCACCTTTATGAAACAGTAAATACATTCTTTAAGAAAGAAAAGAATGAGCTAATTGCGCCGAAAACTTTTGATGCTCATGAAGAAGGAAAAAAAAAAAAGAAAGAAACGAAAAGCACCAGAGCGTAAATGGAATCTGGCCCTGGCTCTACATTGAATTCCGGTATTTCATTACATCTGCAGGGTTCAAGTGGAACTTGTTGCAAATCTTGGATATGGCACACTCACTCAGGCCATCCTCTCCATCAACATACTGCAGAAGCATTTGCAGTTCCTTCGATGGCTGGTAAACCTGATTTATTCAAATACATTTTACATTGTACAGCTCATCAGTCTTGCACCACTACGAACAGGGAAAAATGACACAAAAAGCAAGCACAAATTTGTCAATACGAGAACCCACAACATGGCTGACAGAAAGTTGCGATTTAACTAGAAGCAGCATGGAAATTATTCTTCGAAATAACAGAATCAGGAATAGGAAGGGCTGAATGAAGGCGCAAAACACCAGGAATGGAGAGATTTTTAATAAGAACACAAGTACACAACCCTTTCTCTCTATTATAATGAAATGAAATGCTATGATAAAGTCAAAGATCCTTACCCATGGAGAGGAATCAGAACAAATATCACTTTTGCCTCCATCAGAATTATGCCTCGAACTTCCCACACTATGTGCCATTTCACTCGACTCATTTGGATTACAAGAGGCATCACTCACGAAATGAAGAAGCTTTTCACTTCCCTGCAAATACCACCATGTACTACTCCTAATTAATGCTTTTCCAGCATGATGAAGGCATGCAGTTTCATCGTATGCACGAGATGAGATTCACAAAATTGAAATAGTGAAAGCTTGATAGATCAACAGAAGATTACAAAATTATCTGCTGGAAACAATTTATGCCATTCCTAGTGTACTGATGTAGAGAAATTCTCTCACCTGCGAGGCCCTCCAGTGTGAATAAGCACGGAACAAGACCCAAAAGAATGGGATATTAGGCAATGGAAGAACCTGTAAAAGATTTTCAAAATTTCCCACATCATCAAATTCAAAAGCTCAAATAGCCAATAACACATCTCATATGATTCAAGGAAAATGTGTTTTCTTCTAGGAAAAGTTTATCTCGTAAAAAGAAGTCAAAAACCTTAGTGGTTGTAGATATACATACCATAAAAACGGATGTCAGAGGCAGCAAAATGGCTGAACCATAGAAGTATTTCTTGTGGATAACGGAACCCCTGGTAATAGATATCATGTTTTATTCCAACTCACAAGTATTTGTTTTGAAATTTGGAAAAGAACCATTTTATTTAAAATATTAGGCCATGATTCAGGATTGATAATTTGATACATAATGGATATGCCATGATTCTGAAACTTGCCCACTGATTTAAAAATTTTTTTAAAAAAAAATGAAAAAAAAAACACCCATAGGCCATAATGATGATAATATGTAGCAGCAGGAGATATTTTTGATACCTGAATGCTATATGCCGAAGCCTTCGCCGAACAAGTCGTGGATTTAAGCTGTGAAATGTTACGGCAAAAAAAATCCAAAAGGGAAAAGAAAAAATCAGTAGTCATTGTAAAAAAACATTTACCTACATTGTCTCAGTTTTAATCTGGTGGAGATGCCCATTTATTTCCACTAGTCAACTCAAGAAATAAAGTTAAACCTTACATCCCAATGTACTCCTCTTTCCCATAATGAGTTCAGAAGAATGGAACTATTGTGGTATGTTGTAGCATGATGACGTTTATAGCCCCGAAAAGAGTCATACAAGTTGGCATGTTTAATATTTTCATCCTACCACAACTCATAATTCTAAGAGTGCAAAACTAGGTCTTCCAAACAAGCTTGATTTCACATGCCAGAATAAACCACCCATACCATTAAAAGTATTGTATTCATCTGCCAATTTCAAACTGTCAGAGAGGCAATATGTAATATATCAAACTAAAAATTTTTCTCAATGGTTTCGGCTTGCAACAAAAGTTTTAAGATAATGAAATAAGTGAATAACATGAAAGCTGCAACTGCAAGGTAAAATATCAAATGAGATTACCTTGGAGGATAGATGATCTCCAATCCATTAATCTCCTTTGGAATGGACTTGAAGAAAATTTCTGAAGGCTTAACTCGTGACAATAGCTTCAATCCCACTCTATACCGAAAAGAACCATTATTCAAAGTTCCAAGTTTAAAGATATAATACGATTGACAATACCTTCAATCCCCCTCAACACAAACGATTCTAAGATTCATTTTTCCCACAGCATAAAAACAAGATGAAAACACAAATGAATCACAAAGACAACAAAACACAGATAGAAGGATAAAGACAATAAAAAAGACTGTTTTCACGAAAACATACCCATGAATTTTTTTCTTGACCGATCCTTCAGGTGCCTTCTCCAGATTACTCCATGCTCCATTCATCTACACATGTTCCATTCTAACAATTAATGGACATACACAAAAACCATTCCTCATTTATAAGCCAAACAAACACACAATGAACCACTATAAACCTTCAGAATCCATATGGGATATTTTCCACATTTGGTCATCAACAATTCATACTAAGCAGTTATCAAGCTCAAGGAAAAAAAGGATTCATTTAGAAATTAGTTTACTAGACCGAAATTTTATGACGTTCAAAAATGTATAGATCCAATGTCACATTCAGTAAAGAATTAATAACAAGCACAAGCAAGACTTTGATTAATGGTTGGTTCCAATAAACAGAGATACAGCCATGCACACATCACTTATCAATATAAAAGAAAAGGCATGTGCATCCGCGTGCTGTGTATGCACGATCTAGTGCTAACATATCAACAATAAATTAATCATGCAGAAGCCGAAATCAGCAATGTCCAAATAGAAAACAGTAGCAAATTTGTAGAAATCACAAATTACAGAATACCAATATAAACAAAACCCAGTCGGCACAAACCATAGCAAGAAATATAGATAATCAGAAAAAAGGGTGTTGGAGCGTGAACCTTGTTGGAGACAAAGTCAATTGTAAGTTCCAGTTTTGAATACTTGGAAAGCTTGTTCTTGTGGTCGGAAGATGAAGGTGAAGCAAAGATTTTGGTGAAGAGGCCTTTGAAGGTGGCAGGGACGTTGGAAAATTGCTCAGTGGCTGATGAAGGGTCATTGGATCGGGTGAAACACCAGTTCCTCCCTCTGATTGGAAACACCACAATTTTAGCCCTCATTTTGGAATGGTAAGAAATGTGGCAGTGATGAAGAATTGAGTGCGGCAAAATTTCCAGAAGGTTTGGTTAAAAGACGAAATAGCAGAGAATCGTAAAGGGCCTATGGGTGGTGATGCGATGGTTGATAGTATATTCCCTTATAGGAATTTTACAAACAACGAAGAAAGTGAAGAGAGGCGATCGGCGGCGGCGGCGGGGAATTGAGGTTTAGCGCTTATCCCCGTCCCTGGAATTTTACAATGGACTACTAGTAGACAGTAGTGTGGTACTATAATAATTAATTAATTTTTTTTTTGGGTACTATAATAATAATCAATTAATTAATAATAATAATAATATTATTATTATTATTATTTTCCTTCTCTTTCTTTTCATTCCAATTAAACTACATAATTTTCATTCTATTTCTTCCTTTATGTTTCTTTCAACCCAATAACATAATACTACCTCCGTCTCTACATTTTTGTTACAGATAGTTTTTTTTGCACTATTCACTGTTTAACTTTGATTCAAATTTTTAGTATATCTATGTAAGAAAAACATAGTCAAGTGAGATCTTTTTAGATTCGTCTAATCTTGCAGTTTTAGACAATCAACTTTTTATAATTTTTCATTGTACAAAATTTAAGTTATTAACCGTTGAAAATGTGTCTCGGCATGCGTGTCGAAAGCCAATGTAACAAAAACAATGAGACGGAGGAAGTATACATTTCTAAACACAAAATATTTCCCCTTCTTTTTCTTCTTTTCATTTCCTTCTCATCCATCCTAGACTTATAAATCTTGTTCGAACGGCCAACCGCCAACCTAATACAGTTAATCCAAACCCAAGGTCATTACACTCACTCCCGTGGTCGACAAGGTCCACCGGCCACCTCTTGTCCAGGAATACTGCTGACATGTAATACTTCCTCCGTCTCCTTGAAAATGCTACGCTTAGTCACAGTACGCATGTCGATACACAATTTTAACGGTTAAGAACTTAAATTGTGTACAACGAAAAAGTTATAAAAAGTTGATTGTCTAAGACTACAATATTAAAAAAAGTTATAAAAAATTATACTAACAAGATCTCACTTGACTATGTTTTTTCTTATATAACTATGATAAAAAATTTGAATCAAAGTTAAACAAGGAATAGTGCCAAATAGTGCTATGTAGCACTTCAATTAGACGGAGGTAGTAGTATGATATGATGAATGATAAATGGGGAACCTAAAACATCATAATTTGTAGTTGTTCATTATATATACTCCCTCCGTTTTTTTTTTTGTTTGCTACGGACCCACGCAGCACGCTGTCCAATGTACATTTTAAATCAGTAATAACTCAAGTTCGGTACAAGTAAAAATTCTAAAAGTTCGATATTTAAAAACTACAAGACGAGACGAATCTAACAAGATCTCAATTGACTATATTTTAACTTGAATAACTATGATAAAACTTCAAGACAAAGTGATTGTGTGAATAGTGCCAAATTCTCCAACGTAGCTATCATTTAAAAACGGAGGGAGTATATTTTTTTTTTTTTTGGTGATCGGATGTCAATAGACATCAGCTAACAAGAACAAAAAATAACAGCAAACAAGGAAAGAAGAACAGAAAAAAAACCAAGGACCGACACTAGAACTCAAAAACGGGGAAACCACGTTCCCGACATGTCCGCCGATAGAAAGGGCCGAGCGTCGTCTGGAGGGAACGCCCATGTCGTATAGAAAGCCAGAGACCGGGAACCATGCTTTGCCAATGCGTCCGCCACAAAATTACCCTCCCGAAGGACGTGGGTACCATTTGTAGCCCGGGTGCATCACCATGATATCTTGAATATTTCGCACAAGAGCAAAGTGGCTATGATCAACCTGAAGGTCACGATTGATTAGCCGGAGAGCCTCCTCAGAATCTGAGTAGCAGCAAAGGGACTGGATTCCCATATCATGCATCCTCTTGACCCCATTCCAAATCGCATGAAGCTCCGCATCCAGATTAGTGGATATGCCAATCGTTCCGGAGAAACCCTCAAGCCAACGACCATCCCTATCACGGAGAACTCCCCTGAAACCCGTCCTCCCGGGATTTCCTAAGGAGCTTCCATCAACATGGAGAATCATCCCATCGTAGCACTTAGGATTCCATGTGACCAGACGCATCTCTCTATGTCGAACCGCTCGACCACAAGCCCTGTCGAAAGCTTCCCCAAGGAACCGTGCCCGCCGCACCACTTCATCAGGCTTAGGCATCTCCGAGCGGAAGCACATGCTATTGCGACCCATCCATATGCTCCAAATCGTCGCCCAATGCGCACCTGTCCACTGTCGCCCAAACCGGGCAAGGAATAAAGTTGCATCGGTGAACCTATGGATCCAGTTGGGAGAAGGAAAGCCTCCCATTTTCATCCAAACCTCCGTCGCCCAAGAACAACGAAATAATAAATGCATAAGCGATTCCGAAGACGCTCCACATAAACTGCATGTCGCCGAAATAGCAAGACCCCTCGAATGCCGAGTCTCATTGGTTGGAACAGAGTTATGTGCCGCCAACCACGCGAACACTCTTACCTTCTCCGGCGCTCGGATTTTCCAAACCCAACTCCTCAGTCGATCCGTGTGCAAGCCACGCTTCTCCAGCAGAAGTCCATAGCCTCTTCACTGAATAAGAGCCAGACGAGGACATGGTCCATCTTAACTTATCATTAGCCATATCATGCCTCACAAGAGGACCAAATTCTATCGCTTCCATCTGTTTGGACTCCGGCACCGTAGTATATAGCTCATCCCAGCACCACCTTCCGTCCCTAAAGATATCCCTTGATCGACAAGGCAGCATCCGAGTAGTGGACGTATGGCAGCCTGGGGGCAATTGCTCCGCCCCGAAGCCAACTATCAAACCAGACGCTGCTGCTCCCATCTCCAATCTTGACCTGGAAGCCATCCGAGAGAAGCGGCCAGACTTTAGTTAACGCCCTATACAAGGCCGAAGCACCTGGCCGTGAACAAAGTTGACCCCCATACTTATGCTTCAAAAGATCCACCCATGGTTTAACCGAATCAAGTAAGAAATCCGACAAGGCTTTACCAATCAAGGCGGCATTCATATCTCGAGCACGACGAAGTCCCAACCCTCCCATGCTTCTAGGGCGAGTAACCTTCTCCATCTAACAAGCGGAATTCCTTTACCCCCACATCCTTCCAAATAAAATCCCGGATGCACTTGTCAACTTTATCACAAATATTGCTAGGGAGCCAACAACATTGCATAATATAAGTCGGAATTGAAGCAAGAACGGCCCTAGCCAACGTAAAACGGCCTGCCCGATTGAGAAGGGAACGCTTCCAAGATCCCAAGCGCCCATGCATCTTGTTCAGAGTAGCATCAAAATAACTCGGCCGTATCCTTCCTTGGAACATAGGGAACCCTAGGTATTTTCCCATGTCATCCGAGAATCCCACATTTAACAAGGTTGCCAAGGACAATTTAGTGTTGGGGGAAACAGCCGCAAAGGCATAGGCCAAGGATTTTCAAGCATTGATGCGCAAGCCAGAGAAGCCAGCGAATCGGGTAAGGAGGTCATCCACACATTGAGCACTAGAAGTCGTGGCCTTGAAGAAGAGAAGAAGGTCGTCGGCGAACATCAAGTGTGATAGCGGGGGAGCATTGCGAGCCAAAGATACCGGCTGCCAATGGACCACGCTCAACACACTGGCTAATAGCTCTAGAAAGCTTTTCCATCACGATTATGAAGAGATAGGGCGAGAGGGGATCACCTTGCCTAAGGCCCTTCGCCGGGGAAAAGGGAAATAAGATACCCCGTTCCACATAATAGCATACGTAGGAGAGCGAACACAATACATAATGATTCTACGTAGAAGAGCGGGATATTCATCTCCCTTAAGCAGCCTTCCAAAAAATCCCATGACACATTGTCATAGGCCTTTTCCAGATCAATCTTTAGAATCAAATCCTCAGACCTTCTATTCCGATTCCGAAGAAAGGTGATAGCTTCTTGCAAAATAATCGCATTACCGGTGGTGCCACGCCTCGGAAGAAAAGCAGATTGATAAGGGCCAATGTATTGTTGAAGGAAAGGCCGTAATCGATTCACAATCACCTTCGTCAGGATCTTATATAGCACGTTACAAAGACTTATAGGACGAAAGTGACAGACTTCTTTAGGGATATCAAGCTTAGGGATGAGACAAATAAAAGTATCTGGAAGTCTAGGATCAAAACTCCCTGAAGACACTGCTTGTTGAACAAATTCCCACACTGTAGAGCCCACTGAAGGCCAATAAACTTTAAAGAATTCCGCCGGAAAACCATCCGGACCAGGCACCGAGAAAGGGCACCAACTCAGTGACCGCTCGAATGGACCTCATCAACGAGACATCCCTGTCTAACCCATCGTTAGAAGTAAGTGGCGGCAGTGGCTCCAGCGCCATCAGGTTGGACTGGTGAGGTAGCGACATGCCAAAAAGATGACAAAAATGAGATCGAACATGTTCCTTCAGGCATGTATCATCCGTAGTCCAGCTCCCATTCACATCCAACCCCTTAATTTTGGTGCGCTGTCTACGAAACTTTAGCAAGTGTTTGGAAAATAACGAGTGTTCGGTCACCATGAGATAACACTTGTTTGTTAACAAGTATATTTTGTCTATAATTATAGTTTATTTATTTTTGTATATTACATATTAATTGTTTTGGCGAAAAATATGTAAAATATATTAGACTAAATATCAAAATTTTTATTTATTTATTTTTTCAAATATTTTATATAATTTTCATAAGTTTTTTTTAAAATTGATACTGAAATTACAAATATTTTCAAAATATCCATAGATTATTATTTAAAAAAAAAGAATAGATATCCGAAATCAAAATCTAATACCTATTCTCGAATGGTATTTATTCTGTCAAATCCGGCTACTCTTGGCTCCTTATGCAGCGTGGAACTCAATTGGATAAGCTTAAACTTGGGTGTGGAAGCTTAAGGTTCCGGAGAAAATTAAGCTCATTATGTGGCTTGGCGTTCATGATGCCATTCCCAACCAATCTGTTGAGACATCGAAAGACACCAAGCTCTTTCGCTCTTTGCCCAGTTTGATGGAGTGGAGCCAGAATCGATCATCCATCTATTTTTTTACTTGTCCGATGGCAGCTGCTGGTTGGCATAATATTGGTGGATTGGCCTTGGAGCTTAACAACGAGCTTCCCAGCATAGATCTTACTCTCGACACTTTGACTCGTCGGTGGTCTGGCTTGTATTGGGGTATGTTCTGGAGTATATGGTGTGCTCGTAAACGATGTCTGCTTCAGAGGCTCGTCCCTGAGCAACATATAATCTTGTCCACAGGGTTCGCCGGATGGGTGAGAGCATTGACAGGCTTAATCATCGGGTGGGGAGAACGGGTTCCACTCGTCTCACCAACTGGAATCCTCTCCGCTACCAAGGTATTATCTTGCATGTGAATGGCAGCGCCTTGGGTAACCCGGGACGCGCGGGGTTTGGAGGTGTGATTCGTGAAGCAGATGGGTCGTTGGATTGAGGGATTCTCGGGGCACTTGGGTCACTCTTCAAATCTCATAGCTGAATTACATGGGATTTGGAATGGGCTCAAGCGCCTTATCAATTTAGGTGTTGCAGAATGCTTTTGTTATTCGGACTCGACTGAGGCTCTTAGACTCTTGAAGTTGGAGCTTGTTCCAAGTCATGCCTTAGCCTCTCTTGTAATGAATATTGTGGAGCTGCTGGAAGCGAATCCGGGGTTTTCCTTGGCATCCATATCTTCAGAGAGGGAAAACTCCGTTGCGGATAGCTTGGCGAGAAGGGGATCACGCGTGGAAGAATTCTTCACTACATGGGCTTTTTCCTCCGGATGAGATGCGCCCTTGCGTCTTGGCAGACTCAGCGGGGGTTTCATACCCCCGGGGGTGATTTTTGTTCTTTTCCTTTTCCTATCTTCCCCCCTTTTTTCTGTAGTGTCTTTTAGTTTTCCTCTTTCCGACGCTTTGCTGCGTCTTGTTCCACCAAAAAATAAAAAAATAAAAAATCTAATACCTATTTTAGTGTAATGTAATATAAATTTGATATTCGGGTTCAGCACTCCATTTTTTCAACATATACTCATCCTCTACCAACAACAGTTGGCTTGAGTGGATGGGGCTTAAGTCGCTTAAGCAAGGTCTCGGGTTCGAGCCTAGTGTATGCAAAAACTGCTTTGGGAGAGGCGCCCTTAATTGCCCCTTACAGATCTCGAGGGATTAGTCTTGGATCCAATGAGGCCTGGGCCTGGGGATACCCTGGTATTCACCTAAAACATATACTCATCCTCTTTTTGGTGTTTGGAGCAACTCATCCTCCACTGTTGTGGTATTTTACGTCAAAAATTTGAAATTTCACAATTCACAGTGTGGGTGTGCTTCACTAATCAAAGTCGGGTTCAGATTTAAATTATACTCCACTTGCTGCCTACAATGTGAATTGCGAACCAAAAGATGGATGGTTGAGGACACTGGTAATCATCCTTATTACACTAAACAGGCCAATGCAGACTTATTACACTAAACAGACTGCTGCTGCAATGGCCACTTATGAGTTATGACTCAACTACATTTTTACATCATATAACATACACGTTACACCGTTTTAACCTAACCTACCGGATAACCAGCAATTATTCATATTCCATATACTAGTATAACTACAACCACACTAATGTGAATATCCGATACAACTACTACTACAATGAATCAATGTTTGTGGTTTCCCCCTGGTACAAAGCTCGGATGCTGCTGCTGCAACATTTGGCATTTTGCTTCAACAAGCACCATCATTCAAATTTCACTCTCCTTCTGCAATATAATTCGCAATTTCCCCCGGCACAGGTACTCATCGCAGGTTGAAGCAGACACCCCAATCCTTTCGTAGCCTCAAAATATCCTCCGTGAATGTAGAACCGGCTGATCCGATAAATACAGAGGATAAAGCACATATGGTTTTATCCAGCATTGCTTCCACCTTCATCATCACCATATATAAGTTTCACTGTTAGTTAACTTCATATTCTCCATAATTTAATAACCATCAAACAAAAAACTTATTTTGATGCAGCTACAATTTCACAAAACAATCTTGCATTTAGTTTCAGCGTGCACAAAATGCTTTTGGCATCAGTATACAAATACGGTTAGTTTGCAAACTACTACAACAAACATGATGGCCGATCAAAGCAATTCGCAAAAGCGCCTTATAATGAAATCAACAAGATTAAAAGGTAAGCCACCTGAGAATCTCCTTCTAGTTTCTGTCCTGTACACATAAAGCATCCCATTTTCAGCTGAATTACGGGACTGGTCTTTTAACAAGTGGGAACAATCTTCCCATTCACACAACAAGTGACTGCAATAAGCCAGTTTCACTTTCTGCAGCATCTGTTGAAAGATACTATTACTGGAGTGTTCTGCCATGTCAACCACTCGATTGATGCAGCTTGCAGCCTCGGGGAACTGGGTAAAAGCAACTCGGCTGCTCTGGCATTGCTGTAACACAACAGATAACATCCGTTATATATATAGTGCATTGACAATTAACAAAACTATAACGAATAAACAGCCATACCAGAATTTCAAGAAACCATGGCGCCGAAAATGAAGAGCTATATAGTCCCTCCCCAAGAAGGTCTGAATAAATCGCTGAGCAGTGAGCAAAATAAGTCTACTTGGCTCAATCAAGGTCTTGCATTTGTGGGCAATAGGACCTCCTGGCTGCATCACCCACTCCCTCTCTAAATCAGCAAACGTATACTCCCCAATTGCAATCACATCATCACCCGAGGAAAACTTTGCCAAACATCTTTCACAGTCCTTGGATTCGGATTTTTAACATCCTCTTTCCAAACAGCATCAATCTTACTCATGGAGAGTCCCAAACCCTTCAATTCTTCACTGTTCACCATCCATAAAACAAGGCTGTGGCAATGAGAAATAACACATAAAACTTATCCACATGTAAATGATGTTTCTTAGCCTCCGCAAACTCCTCAAATGTCACCACCATTTCGCCCCACGACACTTGTTAATGTGCTCAATATCCAACACACGGTGAAATCATAGTCTACCTTGGGACAAGGGATCACCACGACACGATTAAGCAATGCAGCAAAGAACATATGCTTCTCCAAAACAGATCAAATGGTTGGACATTTGTCCCGAAAAACAAATTGCCAATAAATACTTGTTTGGTTTAGGCTTCCACTCCATGGTTTTCCTTTCGGCAAACTTCTGATCCACATTCCCGCACCTGTTCCAACCTGAATAAGTGTCATTCTCCTTCAAATCCAGAGAACCCTCATTCTCGTGCGGACAACAGAGCCCCCTGGATTTGCTTATTCAATGAAATTTGGCTAAACAAGCAGTGATTTGAAGTCTTGTAACGTCGACAGAAGACAGTCAAATGACAGCAGGATCACTGTTGGGAGAAGTCTGAACTTTGGGGAAAGCAGTATATTTTTTAGGCTACAAATTTTCGGTCATTCCCCAAAAATGGAGGTATAATTCCACAACTAGAAAGGGCCAAGCTGCTGCTGGTTAAGCAATAGAGAGCCGCAATTGGGATCTGACGCATTCGATCAAGAGAGGCGGAATTAGCATCCCCAAGAGATTGAATAGTAGGTAAACGCATCTGGAATAAAGACTTGACATCGGTTGTAAAGTAGAGCAATAAAATGAGGAGAGGGAGAAAAAAAAACGGTTAACAGGTAGACCTTATTGAATCGGCGGGCAGCGAGGGAAAGGCGATTCCAACGCAAATGATGGTGAATTTGGAGAGCCAAGGGGGAGTGGTGATTGGGGGACTTAACAAGGAGGTCGGGCTGAGGGTCGTCGGGTCCGGCATGTTGTGGAATGAGATGGTGGCGATCCCCCTCGTGTTCTTCGTCGGAGGATTCCGTTCCCGTCCCGTTGCCGATCCATAAGTGGTTTAAAGGTCTTGCGGCGGCGGCGGTGGTGGTGGGGGTTGGGGTAATTCCGGTGAAAAGGGTATTGGGGAAACCCTTACTAATAATATGGCAGTGAGTAATTGAGTATGATGGGTAATGAGATGAGATGGGAGGGAGGAGTAAGGGGAAAGGAAAGTGAATCCCCAACGAGAATCCTGATTCATCATTTCATTGAAGTTGAGAGCAGCATCACATAGTCAGTCGGTGGAGACGAGAGAGTGACAGTGACCTGTGACCACTCTACCCCTACGGCCTACCGTTCCACACCATTTATTTTATACAGTACTTAGAGCTGTTTGTTCGTGCGTTTTGGATAGGTCATCTGTAGTCTGTATGCATTTTCGGGAAAAAAAGACCAATTATAGTCATTTATTTTTTACAAAAAAGCCAAATCAATCCCTTTTTTTTATTTTTTAACCAATTGGTCCGCTACATATACTAATTACGTCCCAATCGGTCCCCCATCTACTAATTATATCATAATTACATATTTTTTACCAAATTAGTCCTTTTTTTTCTTCAAAAATCTAAATGGGTCTGTTATTAAATTTTGCCCTCTTTCATGCAGTCCAATGCGCATTTCAAACCACTAATAACTCAAATTCAATATAAGTAAAAATCTCTAAAATTTTGATATTTATAAACTACACGACGTGACGAATCTAATAAGATCCTACTTGGCTCATTTTAACTTGTATATCTATTTTTAAACTTTAAGTCAAAACAAATGTGTGAATAGTAGCAAATTAGATAATGTAATTATTAAAAAATGGAGGGAATATATCGCATAAAATGGTGTTTCTACATAAAACGTAGTTAATAAAAAATATAGTTATTAAAAAATGGATCATCTTTTAGAGTTCGGTGGTTTTTGGTGTTTCTCCATAAAATGAAGACCAATTGCGATATACTCCCTCCATTTTTTTAATAACTACATTGTCTAATTTGCTACTATTCACAGACTTGTTTTGACTTCAGTTTTAAACATAGATATAAAAATTAAAATGAGCTAAGTAGGATCTTATAGATTCGTCTCGTCGTATAGTTTATAAATATCGAAATTTTAGAATTTTTATTTATATCGAATTTGAGTTATTAGTGGTTTTGAAATGTGCATTGGACTGCATGAAAGTGGGCAAAAAATTAATAACGGACCAATTTAGATTTTTAAAGAAAAAAAGTACTGAATTGACCAAAAATATGTAATTAGGACATAATTAGTGGATGAAGGACCGATTGATACGTATTAAGTATATGTAGCGGACCAATTGAGCCAAAAAAATAAAAAAAGAACTGATTTAATTTTTTTATAAAAATAAAGGACTATATTGACATTTTTTTCTTGCAGTTTAGTACCACCATTTTGGTTATACAGAGTCAGAGATAGTCCCGTTTCCAGAAGCCAATAGTCCAATATAGCAGCCTGGGGTCTAGAAGAGGTCCAACGGGCGGCAGTGGCACTACTTGTAAGTTGTAAACACTTTTTTGGTTCTTTCTTTTGGGAGGGGTTTTGCTGGGCCTTGGCCCATCCAACTATCTTACCCACTCTCCATCCTTAAATTGCCCATTTTTTCATCATCACAGGCCCAATTTGCCTTCATTTTTAGGAGCATGTTACTTATTGTTACGCCAGCAATTCAAATACTTCATCCATTTTTAAAAGTTTGTGCTCACATAAAAATTTTAATTTAAAGTTTTATCATATTTATTAATTTAAAATATAGTCAAGTGAGATCTTGTTAGATTCGTCTCGTATTGTAATTTTTAAATATCAAGCTTTTAGAATTTTTACTTGTACCGAATTTGAGTTATTAGTGCTTTAAAATGTGCATTGGACTGCGTGCTAGGTGAATCCGTATCAATGAATTTGAGTTATTAGTGGTTTTAGAAAAATAGAGGAAGTATGAAATAGTAAATGATAGACCAAACGGCAGTTGGCCTGAGTAGTATGGGTTCTGGAAGCTTAAGGCCATGTTCTCTTCGCTTGAAATAAGGTGTTCTGATCTGAATTATATAAGATCTGGTCTGAATGTTTCTGGTCTGGTCTGATCTGATTGGAACTGTCTGGTCTGATCTGATTGGAACTGGTCTGGTCTGATCTGATCTGATTATAACTATATATAGTGTGGTCTGATCTGATCTAAATGGGTCTGGTATGATTTTTATAAGAATAAGTAATAAGTCCTGAAAATAAGTCTAGGAGAACAGACTCTAAGTAAAGGTCGGGTTGCAGAATTCTGCTTTGGGAGAGAACCCTTTATTGTCCACCAAATCCTCAATAAATTAGTATTAGGTTCAATGTGAACCTGTGAATATCCAGTACACACCAAAAATATATAAATGATAGTTATTCCATTATTATTGATAAACAATAGGATACGAATGGCTTCTAAAAAATAGGACACGATAGTGAAAC